>CM040621.1:72589096-72956076 GCA_022817965.1 Solanum lycopersicoides | reverse complement strand
GGCAATATCTCAAAAGTGAGAGCAAGCAAAGAGTTACAAAGGAAAGCAAGTTACAAAGGAAAGCGTAGACCCTGGATCAAGTAAAGCATAAATAGAAGTTGAGAATACTTGCAGCATACCTGTGACCACATCAGCGGACTTCTCCTGCTCCTCCCTGCCCTTCAGGGCGTAGAATTTGTTCCTCTTAGGAGGCTCGGCTACTGCACCCTATCGATTAGGCCTAGGCTGAGCATTACCTCCAGCCTGACCCCTGTTCTGTGGGCAGTCCTTAACCATGTGCCCGCTCTTACCGCAACCGAAGCAGGCATTAGTGCCCTGTCTGCACTCTCCACTGTGAGCACGGCCACACTTAGCACAGTCCTTTTTGGGACGCTGCATATCACCTCCATTGCCCTTCTTGGGCTCGGGTCTGCTTCCTCTAGGTGTTGTACTCCTCTGAAAGTTAGAGTTCCATGAACTCTATTGCCCCTTTTTGAACCTGGGCTTCTCACGGACACCAAAATTATTCCTGTTGCCTCCATTGTTAGGACCTGTCTGATCATGAGGCTTAGGCCTCCTAGCATCACGGACGCCCCTCTTCTTCTGGCTGTCCTCCACCTGCTGGACATGCACCATCAACCTGGAGAGGTCCATGTTATCGTGGAGCATCGCAACCCGACACTCCCCCTCCAGATCTCCAGTGATTCCTGTGAGGAACCTACTCATCTCATCCCTGCTGTTAGATACAAGAGAAGTAGCATACCTGGATAATTTAACAAAGTTCAGTACTCATCTCATCCCTGCTGTTAAGGGAAGTAGCATACCTGGATAGTTTAACAAACTTCAGGGAATACTCCCTGACTGTCATTGATCCCTGCTTAAGGTTGATAAAATCCTCAACCTTGGTCTCCCTCATCTCCCTGGGGAAGAATCTCTCCAGAAAGGCTGTCTTAAATAGCTCCCAAGTGATCGGAACTCCGCCCAAAGCTCGGCTATCCTTCCACATCTTGCACCAAGTCTGTCCAACATCCTTGAGCTGATAGGAAGCCAGCTCAGCCTTCTCAGTATATGTGGGCCCCATGGCCACCAAAATCTTGTGTACCTCATCCATGAACTCCTGGGGATCCTCTGAAGTCTTGGACCCTGTGAAAATAGGAGGATTCATCCTCGTAAAGTCTCGTAGCATGTCAGCCATGCTACGTACCAATGGGTTCTCCCTCTGAACATTCTGTCGGTTGACCTAGGCAGTCATGGCATGGGCCTGCATAGTGATGGCCTGGGCCATCTGGGCCAGAGATGCCCGCACCTCCGCATCAGTCAACCCAGCTGGGTTAACTGGCATAGCCACTCCTTCAGCTGGAGCCTGGGTGGAACCTGATTGCCCCAGCAGTTGCTCCTCCTCTCCTCTGACCAACGTTCCTCCTAGTATTCATTCTCTGAAAAAAATAAGAATTGATATTAGACATGCTCATAACACCAATAAATCAGACATTAGGAAAAGCTCGATAAGATTAGAAGAAGGGAATTTTCCTACGCATCGTGCAGTCTCTAATTCAGGATAGTGGTGCACTTCACTACCATGACTTAGAAACTACTCAATGTGGTTTATGTGAACTTATTCTCCTCGGAATTTAACCTAGTGCTCTGATAATAACTTTGTCACGACTGGAATCTAGACCCCAGACGAGACCAGCGTCGTTGACCTCTCAGAGGTCGCAGACAAGCCTACATACGTCATCATTACTTCATCTAGGTTAATTTTAGCGGAAAATTTGAAATTTTTGTTCCTTAACATGCATGTATATCATTCTACTTAAATTCATATACGTTCACAATCAACCATCTAATATTAGGATCATCAAATGAAAGAAATAGTTTAATACTACATTAAGAGTATACTTGCCTAAATGGCACCAATACAATGTCTGAAATAAAATGAGAAAGAAAACACTAGTGGAACATACTCCACTAGCTAAAGCCTACATCTAAGCTAGATAATAACAGTAGACATGCTCGAAAGCATGAGGGCCTACCAAATCTGGATGAAAGCTCCACGTCCGGATAGCTGCAACGTCGTACTATAAGCTCTAACGTCCACCTGTGCCTGCACCTAAAAATATAGAGCTATATGCGATTAGTACACACTTGTACTAAGTATGGGTATATGCAAGCACACACCAAGGACATGCATGAGTAAGAATAGCTCTTTCCTAGCAACATGATTTATGGAAAGTCAAGTCATTAGCTTGCCAAATTTGGATTAGGAAGGTTAGTGGATCTGCCAAATTTGGATTAGGAAAGTTAGTGGACTTGCCAAATTGGATTAGGAAAGTCATGCCATGAGAGTAACATGCATCATCATACGTATCATATTGCACACAGCACATAACGTCTTACACATAGCACATAACATATTGCATAAGGCACATAACATCTTTCATATCGTTCGTTCATATGTCATGAGACCTTGGAATCATGGACTTAACATTAAAACTTCCCAAAAGGAGGGCTCAACATATGGGACCTCAACTAGGGAGCCTTCTTTAGGAAACACAGAGTCTGCTTCATTCATTCATACGTACTTCACTTCATTCATTCATAAGCTAGTGTAAACACTAGCCATACCAAGGATGTAGTTTAAGACTCTCATCGGGTTTGCTGTGCAATGACCAAGAATAACCTAGTGTCATTACTTGATTCTAGCTCACCTCTTGATTATCCTATCCTAACACCTTTGGTATCGTTCATTTCATTATGTGCATCATTTGAGTCTGGCCTCATTCATTCATGGGGAACTTTAACTTTAACCGACATAGATCATGTGAGCATCATGAAATCCAGTGTATTTCCCACACCTAAAAGAGGTGGAATCACCGGCCAAAGTGACCCAAAACATGCTAGCGTATATAGGGGATTGAACCCTGCCAGATCCCCATATTGGCAGTATAGGTTCAAAGACTAGGAGATATAAGGAGACCCATACCCGGCATGCCGGATAGTCTCACTTCATGAGAATTACGTGAACCTCCGTCCTTCCCGAAAGAAGGCATCACCGCTCATAGCTAGCCTATCGGTGCTCAGTATAAAGTTCCATTACATTCAACTCATACGTCATGGAAGCTGACTTCTAGTATGAGGACATCATAGCTCAATAGATGATTTCTCATCTCATCATTAGTATTAAGTGTACATTAATCTCAATACTTTCATTAGAGTGTTCATAGAGACTGGTCTCTTCATTAGCTTTACACTCTCATAGGTGAGTACATTTTGGTAACATGTACTTAGGCTCATTTGAGATTGCTCTCATCTTTCACATTAGCCTCTTATCATGTTGTCACCACATTCATTAGCTTTAGCAGATTTGCTCTTCATAGTTACTCACCCCTTTTTATGTGAATGTTCATTTCATCATATGCCAATGCACTTGGCTATTTAGTGTGTTTCACATTCTTACTTAACCCTTCTATAGTTTCATCATTTCATTACATACATCTTAGGTTCACTTACTTTAACTGTATGCTAGACTTATGGGTCTATACATACAAGCCATGAGGCTGCATTCATAATTCGTTTAAGTGATTCATATCTTCCTAAGATTATGTGGTACAAGACTTATGCATCTTGTAAGTATGCCAAGCTCTCGATTTTGATCTATGAAGGCAACATTATTTTCGAACATTTATTCACGTATGACTTATGTATCAATACGGAATTTGGGCAAGGGAACCCGATTTCAAATCCCTTGGACAGCACTTACATTTTTAATTCATTTAAACTTAACTCATTCGTCTTGGGGAACCCGAGTTCGAGCCCCAACATACACGCTTCTTTTCCCTTTTTTTCTTTTTTTCTTCTTTTATTTCGTTTTGGGGACCTAGAGGATGGGGTATCAAACCCCCACACCTCATTTTCTTTTATTTTCCTTTCTTTTAATTCTCTCCTTGTTGGCCGAGAGGTTGTGGGATCGAACCCCCACAGCCCCACTTTTAATTTTCTCCTTAATTTCCTTTATTCTGCCTAGAGGTCGTGGGTTCGATTCCCACACGCCTCAACCTTTTATTTTTCTTTTAATTCCTCCTTAAATCTGACTGAGAGGTGGTGGGTTCGAATCCCACTCCTCTCATTTCTTATTTTTAATATTTCATTTTTGGTCAAGGCACATGGGTTCGAATCCCACATGCCACATTCTCTTTTTCTCACATTATTTCAATGATTTTTAACATGGTGAGGTCACGGGTTCGATCCTCAGTGACCTCACTTATTTTTCTTCATATAGCTTATTAAACAACTTTACTTGTCTGAAATTAACCAACAAGGTGCTAGAAATTTGAGTTACATTTTCAGCTTCTTTTCATCAACATTTAGAGTTAATTCTTAGGGCATTTCGTGAATCATTTAGCTAATAGTTTTTCACTCAAATCAGCCACATTATACTTCATATGAACATCACGATTTATACAAGTTTGTGCACGTGAAATACAACCATAAAACATGTCATTCCATGCTCCAATCCGTGTCCAAGAGCTACGGCAACACACACTTTGCACACATACTTATACACATATTTTCGGAAAGCATAGGTTATCATTCGTACGATTCCAAACACACATTCATGAACATATTCATCACGAAAACACATTACATGCCTAATATCTACCAGCAAACATACCAACCTACAACCATCGATAGGAGCTAGTGACAGGGATATGCAACGGGGAAACAATCCTAGTTTTCGGATTAGAATCGACTGAATCCTAGGGGTCTCTTGGGAAAGGGACCAAGAGTAAGAAAACCCATACCTTATTTGACGTTTATTCACCCATGACCTGCTGTCCAACACCCTCTCCAAATCACGTTCAAGTCTAAAAATTTCAACACCAACTCGACGGAAACCCCTCTCTTAGCCTAACGTTTTTGCTTATGTTTTGATTATATTTTTTTCGAGTGAGTTCTTCAAGTGAGAAGAAATTTTAGTTGCTGGTCAGTTCTTGTATTTTGGAAGAGAGAACGTGAAAAAGAAAGAGATATTTTGATGTGAGAGAGAGAGAGAGAGTTAAACGTGAAAGAGAGTTAAAAGAGGTGAAGTAGTTAAGACTTAGTCAACTAGGACTCTTTCAAATATTAATTAAAATCTGATTTCCCTTTTATTTTAAATCATCCAATAAATATTAATTAATTAAATTAATTTACCAATTTAAATAAAAAAAATTTAAATCATTGCTTTCACCTAGGTTCGAACCCCGGTGGAGCAAGACTTCACTCAAAGGCCAATTATCGGCCCTCTCTCCCCAAAATACCCCTCCACCTTATTAATTAATTAATTAATTACATATTTAGGGTAATTACGATACTACCCTTAGCCTGGAAAAAGACCATTTTACCCCTAGACCCTCCAAACCTAAGATTTTCCCTTTTTAAGTCTGCTAAAGACTCATTCGAGTAAATCTTCGTATTCGAGAGTCCTACATGGCTGGACCCAACCTTTTCTAGCTCAACTAACTCCCCAAGTTAGTTGGCTTGGCTGTAGCAAGGGTTCAGAGGTCTGGTTCTACGCGCATCAATCCATGTGAACCCGGTCTAATCGTAGGCATTTTAGACACATTAAGCATTACTTATCATATTTATTTTTAGGGTTGTTACAGAAAGGTCCTACGAGCCGGTTATTTCTAGATGACTACGGAGAATGATTGTTGCAAGTTTGTGCAGAAATGTGTTAAATGTCAAGTGCACGGTGATTTGACCCGAGTGCCGCCTCACGAACTCAATGTTATAAGTTCACCTTGGCCATTTGTAGCTTGGGGCATGGATGTCATTGGTCCGATAGAGCCAGCCGCTTCTAATGGACACAGATTTATTCTGGTTGCCATTGATTATTTCATCAAGTGGGTGGAAGCAGCTTCGTACAAGTCAGTGACCAAGAAAGTTGTAGCTGATTTTGTTCACAACAATCTGATATGCAGGTTTGGAGTACCGGAATCCATCATTACTGATAATGGTTCAAATCTCAACAGTCACTTGATGAAAGATATTTGCGAGCAATTTAAGGTCACTCACCGAAACTCTACCACTTATCGTCCTCAAATGAATGGAGCTGTAGAGGCTGCCAATAAGAACATCAAGAAGATTTTGAGAAAAATGATCGACAATCACCGAGGTTGGCATGAGATGTTGCCATATGCTTTATTGGGATATCGAACGACTGTCAGAATGTCGATTGGGGCCACTCCATATTTGCTAGTGTATGGAACAGAGGTAGTCATACCAGCTGAAGTCGAGATACCATCTTTAAGAATCATCCAAGAAGTAGAATTGAGTAATGCTGAATGGGTCAGCAAACAGATTTATCAGTTGACATTGATTGACGAGAAGAGAATGGTTGTTGTTTGCCATGGTCAACTATATCGACAGAGAATGATTTGCTCTTTCCATAAGAGAGTAAGATCCATAAATTTTGAAATCGCTCAGTTGGTCCTTAAACGCATTTTTCCTCATCAAGATGAGTACAAAGAAAAATTTGGGCCGAATTGGCAAGGATCTTACATGGTCCGCAAGGTATTATCTGGAGGTGGTTTGGTCCTGTCAGATATGGATGGCACTGCATGACCGAAACCAATCAACTCAAACGCTGTCAAGAGATACTACGTGTGAAGCCTTGGTTCGTATTTCTTTCATTTCCGTGTATTAATTATGTTTGCTTGTAATTGATTTGTTTAAGATTTTATCCGGCTTGTAATGAACTACGTCTGACCTGAATTCTCAAGAATGAGATACGGGCGACCTATGTCGGCCTCGGTCACTCCATTATCCTTTTTAAATATTCCTCTATATTTGAACTACGTCTGACCTGAATTCTCAAGAATGAGATACGTAGGCGGCCTATGTCGGCCTCGGTCGATTTCTTTGTAAATTTCTTATTATTGTCAACCTTTCAGGGGGAACTATGTTTGACATGATTCCTGCCTCAACGAGATACGTAGGCACCATAAGGGTTTGGTCATATCTCCCATAAGATTTCTATTTTCCCCTTTACAATAGAGACGGGGACAAAATTTTTGAGAGGAAGAAGATTTCTCCTCAACAAGTCGAGACTGAAGATACTTCAAGATTTGCAACTGGACAGAAATTTTGAGGATGACCTCAATATTTCAACATGGGTCAATCGATAGTCTAGAGCGACTCTGAATACTCCTCGGAGAATAATCAGATAGACCTCCAAGCATCAGACTCAAAAAAGTTTGCTAAGTCTGACGTGACATGATACTTGGCATTAACCTTATTCGAAAACATTACTTTTTGAAACTTTATTTTTTCTTAAAATTTTCCCTTTATATTTCATTGGTTTCGGCATAAAATATTTTGTCTTATCTATCAAAGTTGAAAGATCATAAAATCAACCGGAGATTGCAGGACAAGGAGCAAACAACTGAAGAAATCGACACAGATCAGTCTCGTTTTAAAACTAATGATTTTTCTGTGGATGCAGGTTTATAGTTTTGCTCTGAAATCAGCAAAATCCTCCGATCAAGAATATGGAAAGTTAAGAGGGAGAAAGCTCTCCCAAATTTACAATTTTCTCCGTGGATGCAGGAATTGTTTTATTGTTTCATTCAATTCTCTGCAACATGAAGTCTATAAGGAGCGTCCAGCTAAATTCAAAGATGAATCAAATGAAAACCCCAAAAAGAATAGTTTACAGTTTTTCATCAATGACGTCATCTACATCACATTATTAGACACGATAGTGTCGTTACCAGAAGGGCCATTTTATTGGCACTACCTGAAGGTTCATTTTACCGTTATTGTCAATTGAGACGATATGATTATCCAGAAGGAACCCAGAAGATCACTATATTGCTCGATTGTAGCACTATCTTCATTTGGTACCAAGGATGACATCAAGAGAAAATATTCACACATTGCGAGAAGATATTTATGCCCCGCAGAAAATCATGCATCGCGAGTCAATATTTACGCATTGCGGGAAGATATTCATGCCCCGCAGAAAATCATGCATCGCGGAAAGTCATGCATCGCGAGTTAATATTCATGCATCGTGGAGGAAATCATGCATCGCGAGTCAATATTCACATATCACGGAAAGATATTTATGCCCCGCAAGAAATCACGCATCGCGGAAAGATATTCATGCCCCGCGAAATATCATGCATCGCAGAAATCATGCATCGTGAGATAATATTCATGCATCAAGGAAATTATGCATCGCGATTCAATATCCATACATTGCGGATGATCATGCATCGCGAGTCAATATTCATGCATTGCGGAAGATTATGCATCGCGAGTCAATATTCATGCATTATGGAAGATCATGCATCGCGAGTCAATATTCACGCATCGCGGGAAGATATTCATGCCCCGCAAAAAATCATGCATCCCGGAAAGTCATGCATCGCGAGTTAATATTCATGCATCGAGAAAATCATGCATCGCGAGTCAATATTCACGCATTGCGGAAAGATATTCATGCTCCGCAAGAAATCACGCATCGCGGGAAGATATTCATGCCCCGCAGAAAATCATGCATTGCGAGTTAATATTCATGCATCAAAGAAATCGTGCATCTCAAGAGAAATATTTACCCATCAACATCAACGACATCTTTATTTTGGCAAGGTTCAACGCCAAGAGAATCATTAAAGACGACATCAAGAAAAATATCAACAATGGATCAGCTTTTATTTATTTCGACATCAAATGGAGAGTACGTTGAAGATTATATTGCAAACATAAGACATAAGCTTTATTTGCTTTACGTCAAACCAAATGGATTTGACGACAAATATTAAAGGACAGTAACTAAGTGTCAACGCGGTAAAAGACCTACCTCTCATTTCAATTGCATTTTTATGCTATTAAGTGTCAACGCGGTAGAAGGCATATGGTTTTTTCTTTATTTTCTTGGTTTTGGTCTCGCATCCGAAAAGTTTGGTCTGCCGAAAGTAAGTTTCCAATCTGAGTGACGATACACCAAGAGTTTTGGAAATTATGTCCGTGTAAGTTCTTACCTATGGATGTGAAGAGCTCCATCTTCATGGCTAAGAGGTTGCAAGCCTCTTTTTCATACTCAGCTTTATTTGTCACTCTTCCAGAACCAAAGGTTATCTAGCATAAAAGACATCCTTTTCAACAGATCGAGTCGAACTACACGCAGCCTGATTCCTTGAGTTTAAGGATATATATGCGGGCTCAATGTTGAAAACTCGGTTGTATTCTAACATTCGCTCTTAAATCTTATTCTCGAGCATTCTGGTTCCCTCATAATTTGGTACCGGAGTGACTTTTGGATTCTTTCAAAATCGTGCATTAAATTAAGCGTATCGAACTACAAGTGGTCTGAATTCTCATGTAGCCTGTGATATGTAGGAGATCCACTTCTGGGGTTCGACCATAATTCTTAAAGTCAGTACCAAATCTCTTTCCCAAAGACAAATTTGTGGTCAGTCAAAATTAGTTTGGTCAATTTCATTTTCCTCGAATTTCTTGCATCAATCCAAGTAAAATGAGGGACAGTTGTTGATACCTAATTTTGACCCCCCCCCCCACCAGATAGGAATTAATTTACGAGTTTCTTAAATTTTAGACAATTTGAAATAGTTAGTAAAGTCAAATATTTTTTAAAGAGTTATTTTTAAACATGTCTCGTCTTTTTCTTCATATCTTTAAGTAATATTCTTGTTTTATATAAAGTTGTATATAAATAGTATTTTATAGGCATTTCGAAAATAGTCTCAACATTGTTCTGATTTTCTAGTGGGTATTTTTTGTAAAATTTGGTCTACCGTAGTGTTACAATTATAATTTATTTCATCATGTTGAAATCATGTAATCTATATCAAATTAATATATATATTTCTTCTAGTTCAGAAGCTCGCAAAATTAATTTTTTATTAATCTGTCTTTTAACCAAATATATCAAATACTTTAAATGGTCAAAATTGGTGGGCCAAATCCAATTCCCGTTCAACAGTAGACCCCCTTTTTTCAGATTAGACCAGGACCATTTTTAATCATCCGATACAGCCCATTTCCTCCTATACCCGCCCCAACCCAAATCCTTTAGCCCCGACCCAATCGTATCCTCCTCCCAAAAGAGGAGAATCAGAACAGCATACAATTCTCATAAAACCTGTTAACCTTCAAGTGCGTAGCAGCAACGAAGAGCAACGCGCCAAAGCTTCCTCACTCACAATGTCCTCACGATCTCGCCTAACGGAATCCCATTCAGCGCGTGAATGGAGAGTTCACGCCTGTTTCGAGTCAAACGGTACTCTGCGCTACTTTGTCTCGTTCTCCAACGTCTCTCTCAGCTCGTACCGTCACAGCAGGTACAGCACCACGCGTTTCTGTCCTTGTGCTTTGGGATCAGGACACGTCGCTCATCAATGACAATGGGCTCGATTCATCCGTCCTTCACCCTTTTCCTTTTCTAGAATTTGTTCAAATCTGCAGGAAAGGGTGTCTGCCTTTTTTGAGAAAATAGTTTTGAATTTTGAAATTTTGGGGATGTGAATTCTCGTGCTTACCCCTGTCCTGTCCTATTTTCCCCCTCTATATTAGTTGTTTCTCTTTTGTTTAGAGAGGAAAATGTTTTGTTTTGGGGGATTTCTCGGTAGAGAATTTGAATTCAAAGTTTATTTCTTTAGCAAATTTGAGAGTAATCTTTAGGGGATATTAAGGGGGAGATACAGAAGGCATTCAGAGCTTATTTTGTTTTGGTCTATATCAAGATACCGCTTCCTATTCATTTTTTTTTTGCATCATTTCCTTCAAGTTCTATTGGAGATCTAAGCTTTTGTGGCGGTGGTGAAGTAGCTAGCTCGTCTCTGCCCCAGTAGCGCTGCACACGAGAAGGTAAACCCTGTTTTGATTCTAACTCCTTGGTAGATGTGGTGTTTTGACAATTCATGATTGTTTATTGATTGACTCACTAGCTTTCTACCTCTTTCCCTGCTTGCCTTCATTCTTTTTTTTTGGTTCAGTATGGATTATGTGACAGCCGAATGAATAGATAGTCTGGTGTACCGATTTCGATTATATAAAATGTAAAACGTGCTCTTATAAGTGTCGTTGTTCATATGAGTCTTAGAACTTTCTTTCAGAAGTCAATCGTGTGTTCTCATGCTGTTTGTCTTATTGGAATACTGTTTTTTTAATCATCAAAACTAGTCTTAAAGTGAGTACATGTTCTTTCTAATCATCTGTTAGCTTTTTGCCATTGTTCAATATTCTTATGCATAGAGGTCTGCATTTTTTCTTCTGAAATTCGGTTGATAGATGAGGCTGAGGTATATGGTATTGGTTAGGATGACTAAGTTAACTTTTGCAACTGTAGTTTCCCCCCTTTTCTTTGTTCGACGAGGTTGTTTTACTTTATTTTTATCAAAATAGAAGAGACATTTTAACTAGTTGACAATGAACTTGTATGTTTTTTCGTTTAAGGCTCGACAGGCTATTAGTTTTTTTTTCTTCTCATTTTTCAAGTCATGTAACTATTTTATTGTTTAAACAAAGTGTTGTTTGCATCATGTTCTCTTCATATATATCTGATTTCTGTGTCCGAAGTGCTTATATTTGCAATTTGTGTCGCTGAAAAATATGATTTTTCTCGTATTTAATAGTTTAGTCACATGCTATTTGGATTGGTCATTTCCTCTGTTTTCAGTTTCTTAAAGGGCATTACTGTTGGTTTAGTGTTCATGTGTGCATTGGTAAAGAGTTCAATTAGTCAAAGTACTATTTGTAATTAATTTGAGTAACAAATGGTCTTTAATGGCATACCTGGGTTATCGTTTTGGAGTCACAACTTGCTTGGATAATTTGGTTCATTTGATGTTCTTGATAAGTCATTTGTTCGGTCTATAAGGTAGTATGTTCCTAGCTTGAAATCGTAGCATGATTGGTTTAGTTTGGTTCGGTTTCCTCTCTATTATATTGGTGGGTGGAAGGCTCTCACTCATCCTAATCTCTGTTTTTGCTGCCTTATTTTAGATTTTCTCATGTTACGGATAAGTGGCGGTTAAATTTGCAAAGAAAATTCGCTATAGAGTTTTGTAGGTTGCTTTGTTTGTTTGAAATATTGTGGGTTTATTATTTTACTTGCGTCATGACTAGATCAAAGAGTTGAAGGAGATAGTTGGTTGTTTCTTCTTCCTTTCCTTTACTTGAAGTCGTAAAAAACATCGAAATCCATTGTTTATTCATGTCATTTCTCGCCCCGCTTAATACTATGTATTAATTAGTGCATACATAAAACTTTAATCCCATTTAATGTCGTATGTGTCGTTTGTCATTTTTGCTTGACCATGTGAGTTCATTATGTGCATCCCTTTTACTGTTTGGAGTTTATTATTGGCTAAGAGCAGCATGTTTGTTATTTTGACTTTCTTAAATGAACCATATGCGGGCTTCTTTTATCAATACATAAAATAGCCTTATAATCCGTTATCTTTTTGTTTACTATGGGTGAAAATTTGATCTACATTCATATTTCTTTAGTCACTTATTAATTGTTTATTCTTTCTCCTCTGTATGAATTATGGGATGAGTTCATCCTATTCCAACCCCCATTTATTCCCATGCACTTCTTTCCGAGCCAAGGAGGCTCCATCTCATTCATTTCGAGTCCAAAACCGGCGGATAGATTTTGAAGTAGAAATAGCTTGAAGAAGTCGAAGAAATTGGGCCAAAGGGTCCAAAAATTCTCATTTATTTTCTAAGTGTTGTATTTTGTTATTTTTGGGCCTAGCCCTTGTCGTCTTTTGTTTTCCGTATTTATTTTGTATTATTGTATGATTAGTTTAGGACATCTACAAAAGGGGAAAATGGGTCCAAAACCGGTCCAGGCGTACAGAACCCGGTTTGGACCCAATATCTCTCTTCCCCTCTCTTTCTATTACTCTCTCTTACTTTATCATTTATTTTTTCGCTACCAACTGTCGTTAGTCTTAGGGTTAACGAATCCAAAACCCCGCAAGACGCTATTTTGTTTTAACGACTTAATTTAATCAAACTAAGCGAATAACCAAAAATATAAATCTTTGCAAATCCTTTAGATAGCAAAATAATCATTTACTTTCTAACAAATTTTCATCCCAAATAAAATTAAGTTTTAGCCAAACAAAATTAGTTGTCGGATAACCGCAAGTAAGCGGACGTCTTAGGTGCTTTCAAAACCTTCCTAAGGCGTTAATATGAATCCCCGAACTCCTTAAAATTCTTTCTATCGATTTTTCTGTTTAGTCTTTGAAAGCTAAAGTTTTTGTTGCTCTTAATTTTTCTTCAAAAATTAAGTGGCGACTCTAAAAAGTCTCAAAAACATATAAAAATATTATTTTCCAAAAACTTCTTTAAAACATGCCCACAGTGCCAGAGGTGAACCGACTCTTTGAGCTCCACAAATGTGGATGGATGGCCAAGGATTAGGGCACATATACTGAGGAGATTGTGAGGGGACTCTACGCATCCTATACTTCCACTCTCTAAGAGTCCATCGATAGGAGGGAAAGGCCCGTAAAATAGGCCCCACTCACCTCTACACTTTTTCGGGGCTGTCGGGTCGACATATCAGAGGTCACCATCTACCGATTCCTATATGGCCCCACCACCGGTTCTCAATGGACTCGAAACACTTCAGAATTTGATTACATGTGGGAAATTGTTCAGAGTGGTGCATCTCAAAAGAGTGCGGAGCAGCGAGAGGCAGTAAAAAAAATGGCTGGCCCAATGTATAGCTACAGATGGTGAGAGAGCTGTCTAGGTCATAGCACCCCGAGTGAGCATCCGGAAGGCCACACTGACTTTTGTAGCTAAATTCTTCTGGTTTCTGGTTCAAAACAGAGTGTCACCGACACAGGAGGATAACGTCCTCACTTTGGATAGGGTGATAGTAGTGGCAGTGATGGTGGGTGGGCTAGAGATTGACTTTGTCAAGTTGATGTTTGCAGTGATACATGAAAGAGCATTTAAGACCTCCACCACCTACCCCTTTCCATGCTTGATCTTTCAGCTGTGAAGGGATGCAGGAGTGACAATTTGGCAGTGTGATAGACTCCACCAACCAGCAGGGACAATGGATATAGGTCTCATTGAGGATGAGGCCAATGTAACAGCACCGCACAGAGGGTTCAGGATTGAGGTTCCTCCACTAAGCGAGAAATTGGCTGAGACAGTGGAGCTAGCCCAAGGGGCTGACCTTGCTGCACCGAAGCATGCTGACCCCACTCCGGCATCTTCTTCACATGCAGCCAGCAGGGCCGCCAAATATTGAGATTTACACCACCATCTGCGGCATTGGTCCCTCTAGCTTGAGTTCAAAAGTTAGAGGCACAGATGGCCACTCTGCTCCACCACATTCAGTCTTGGATACAGAGATCCATAACTGAGGTAGAGGACCGCATAGAGAAGCGAATGTCCAAGCAGGATGAGCAGCAGATTCAGGCGGTCCACACACGCCTCGATGCCTTTGAGTTGCGGGTTCTAGCACGGCCAGCCCAACCACTAACCTTACTTCCATCCGAAATGTGTTGGCCAGCCTGAGAGTCGACATCGATGCCATCTTGGAGATGCGGGGGACTGAGCCAGAGAGTGCTCTCACTGAGCTAGCAGAGGACACACTGCTAGATGTCTTGTTCAAGGTCTCTGCTGAGCCACGGTCTTAGCAGCGTGTGCATACCAAGAGGCACCACTCCAGCCACACCACTGAGGTTGTGATGAGGCATGTGCGAGAAAGAGAGAGAAGACGGAGTTGGAGCGAGCTAGGAGAGCCTCCTTGGTAGATGAGGAGATATGTTAGAGTAGAGCCCTAGAGCTGGTTACTGGGGCATCCAGTTCTGTACAGGTGAGTGGAGAAAGGAGCGCTACTGATGGTGTGGAGGTTGATGTGGGCACTACTGAGGGTGGCCCAAGTGATGATCCTATGAGTTTTGGGAAATCGGACCCACCCGCGTGTTGAGAGTTCTTCGGCGCTATGTGTCACAGGTTTTCTTCATTTACCACACTGTTTCTTTATTTTCTTATTGAATTGGGGACAATTGCAATTTTTTTTTGTTGGGGGTGGGGTAAATAGAAAGTGAGTGGTAGGGTGAAGTCTGAGTAACCAAACTCACAATCCTCTATTGGGGTTTTCTTGCATGTGTTCTTTTTCCCCAAGAGACTGCTTAATTTTCTGTTGAACTGATAGTGCAACGATCTTCTAAGAGTGTGTGAGGAGATTTTGATTTTTCAAACAGTTGGCGCCTAGCTAGAACTTGCCCCGTTACTCATGCGAAGGAAATTTGTGTTAGAAGCTAGGAAGTGATCATAGGCCCTCGTTCTAAATAACCAATATCTACCCTAAAAGAAGTGAACCAAATGAATAATTGTCCCTCTTTTATCCAAATATGTTGAGCCTTTAATAGACAAAAAAAAATCACCAACTCACCTTCCAAGGGTCTAATGTTTTGACCTTAGTCCCTCCTTGGACATGTGCACCTCGACTTAGGCCAAAAGCCTAAGTTGAGGGTGGCTAATGCATAAAGCGACCTCGTCTTGGCCCTGACCCGAATTGGGGTATTGTGTACCTCAATCCATGGCAAAGCCATGAGTTGAGGATCACTATTATGAGTTCGGACCCAAAAATGGGCATGAAAAGAGTTGGATGTTGAAAGAAAAGTGTAAGTAAGAAAAAAAAAATAACAGAAGAGAAAAGAGTTTACTGATAAAAAGAGGCAAAAGAAAAGTGAAAGTCACATTTAAGAAAGGTAAACAAGACAAAGAAGAGAAGAGAAGAGAAATCGAGGGTCAAAGGCAATGAAAAGAGGTAGGAAGCTGAGCGGTAATGTCAAGGAGGGAAGATAGTCATTAGAAATGTACCCAACTGTACCACACATGACCCTGAGCCTACGTTACAAGCCAAGAAAGTCCTATGTGATCCTAGAGCCTAATGTAGTGAACTAAGCAGTGAAAATAAGGGCAACCCTATGACGTAAAGTACTGACTGTATTTAAACTTGTTTCTGAGTGCGAGTGTTGAACACAGATCCTTGTACCCGAAATGCATAATCACTGTCTGAAAAATGAGAATTTCTTTAAAAGTGAGGGCACTAGTTGCGTTATGAGAAAGTTGGTACCTTGGTGAGAGGCCAAACAGTAGAAAGTGTCTGTTGCATGGTGAATTTGTGTCATGATGTAATCCGCATGAGTTAGCTTGTCGAGCTTGATATCGTAAGTCTACACTCAATAAAGAAAGAGAGGGGATTGATAGTCATGTGATTGCCAAAGCTTAAAAATGTATACTTCTATACAAGTATCGTTTAGGGTCATAATGCATCGCTTTAGGACAAACAACGAATTTAAATTGAGGGTGTTGATGTGGTGTGATTTCACGACATTTCTAATGCATTTCACTTAAGAGTTATGTGTGCCTAAAGCCTTTTTGTAGTGATTTTTATAAGTTTTGTGTTTTGTTTTGCAGGAAAGATGTTTAGGCGGCAAGATAAGAAAACAACTAAAAAATAGTGCAGAACCAGACTACAGATGCAATCGAAGGTCCGTCGTTCGATTGACAGATCGTAGGTGGTGAACGTAGATGAGCATCTCAGACCTTGGACCTTGGAGGAAAACCGAGGAAGTCTGACCAAGTGTGGAACTACGAGAGGCAACGACGGTCCGTCGATTGATTGACGGATCGTACGGGTGAACCGTCATTTGGTTCAGAGAAGGTTCTAGTACCCGAGTTTGGAAAAATTCTAAGTGTGGAGTGACGGAGGGCCTTGATGGACCATAGATGGATCTTTGGACCGTGTTGTTGGTCCGTAGTTTGATTCAGAGAGGGTGCCATCTGAAGAGAGAAAAAAATATTCTAAGTCTTGACTGACGGAAGGAGTCTACGGACCGTCGATTGATCGACGGTCCGTCAGTTGGTCCATATATTGAAGTCGCGTCACCTGAACAAACTTTCCTTATTTTAATTCCTTTTTCTTTAGGACTATGTTTTGTATATATAGGACATTAAAATCTCATTTTTGGGGTTAGCTACTATTACTTTTATTCTACTTTGTGTTTTGGAGATTGATTTTTGCAAACTTTAGCAATTAATCAATTTCCGGATTTGATTTGAACGATTTTTGTTGAAATTTCAAGTGTAGATTTATGGGTTTATTCTTATTGTCAAAGTAAGTTTATTATTTATTTATTTAATATTATGAATTGTGATCTTGCTAGCATGAGTAACTAAATCCACAACTAAGGTTGTGGGAACCATGGGTAATTGACAAAGTAATCCTAGTAATTAATCAATTCTCGAATAGTGTTTTTGCATGCACTGATAATTCTTTCTGTTAGAAGTCTTTTTAACGAGTGCACGCGTTAGAACTCGCCTTATTGCTACTTGTCGGACCAAGGAGGTAGTAATAGAAAAAGAAATATCAACATAGATTTAGTGTGATACTATCTAATAGGCTAGTGTCGATTGGTGCGAAGTAATAACTAAGCCGTACATCGATTATGATGTCTAATATGAGGTAAAGGTAAGGGTTAGTAAAGTATACACACATAGCCGGACCAAGGTGCGAGGTAAAATTCTCTAGATGTCGGACAAGGGATTTAGAAATATCTAACTTATCACTTTGCATGTAAAACACTAAGAAAGAGTTGTTATTACTAGGAATACAACGTTATGAATCTGTGAGAAACACATATATCCTAGTTATTCTCTCATCTTGATAAAATCAATGTTTACTTTTGTCCACTTGATAATACCATTGTTTAAGGAAATTTTGTCTCACAACCCCCAACCCCCCAACCCCTTTTACTTACTTATTTTGGAAAGACATTGACTAAATAGATCTAATCGTGAATGAAAGTTAAGTCTAAATCATTTTCCTCGCGTGGTCGACCCCAACCTACTAGTTGGGTTCTGTACTTGATAGCGATCACTTATACTTCTTTAAGGAGGTGTAATTTGAACGTATCACGTACTTAAAATGGATAACTTATATACTTAAGACGAACTAAAAATTCAGAGTCAAGATGACAAGTAATCCGAATCAAGAAGCATGCCAATAATGACAAAGTCACATCCACAAGAATGACAAGGTCCCAACAAGAGTGTCAGGTGATCAAACAATCCGTACAAGTGGGCAAGTTACACAAGTGTCTTTAATGTCTTAAAGGATACCAACACGATAGTGCAAAGTGACAAGAGGTAACCAAGGTACCAAGATAAACTTTCAAATATACTAGTGGGAAAAATAGTACAAGTACAAGTTTATACACAAACCTCAGTGTTTTAGTATAGAAACAGTCCAAAACAACTTTTAGAGTTCAAACCGTAGACCAACCAATGTATCAAGGTCCTCAACTTGTTCAAGAGTATATACAACTTTAAAAATAAAATTGAATAACTTCTTTAATAACTAGCAACTCAATAATGTTGACGTAAAACGTGATTATCATCACAAGTAAGCCTAACCTATACAAATACGATTGTGCTCCCAAAACAATAATTTTGGCGAACCAAGTACCTCATGTCGCAACTTAGATTTGAAAAGGAAAACGACAGAACTAGACTTTATATCCTTCATGAAAGATGTAGGTACATCTCTTATGGTTGTAAATAATCAAGAATCACCGCAAAATACATTTTATACAAAATAATATAATCAAAATACTAATAGTTGATCATACAAGATTTCTAATTTCGAAATTTGGACAGAAATTGTCCTATGTTGCGTCCCATATTTTGAATCCATAACAGCTAAATTAGAGTTTTACATAAATATAAGAGTTTTAGGCATAAGAATTAGTTTTCCAAATCATATTTATTCACCGAAAAAGGATTTTTAGAGAACGAGATATTCTAAAAGCACTAAACACTACTCAGCTCAAAAACAGATTTCGACTACTCACCAAAAGGTAGAATGTGTTGCGACTTCCAGCTAAAAGGACCAGGGTTTTCTTGTGATTTTGTAACTAATATGGTTAGAGGAAGTTCTCCAGGTTTCTGAGTTATAGAACACAAATTTCACCAAAGGAGGTGTGAATATAGTCACCAAAAGTGATGTTTATCACTTAACAACCGTCCTTAAAAGGTGCTGCCCAAACAAAAAGTGTGTTGTCCAAAATGCATATATGTATATCCCTCACCTCCCTTTCAAGTTAAGGGTTATTCTAATTAGATATTACATAAATATCCCTATACAATCTCTTAAATTACGATCACAATTATGTTAAACAAGTATGCAAATATCACAAAATTTCAAGTTTCCAAATTGAGAATAAAACATATTGTAGTAATTAAGCAATGGTGTACCAACATGCGGCTCTTTGTTACAAAAGATTGACAAATTGGTAATAGTACTCATTTACGTGGATGATTTGTTGTTGACTGTGAACGATCCCACCATGATTATGAACACTAAGGTAGCATTACAACATGCTTTCAAGATGAAGGATGTAGGAGAGATCAGATACATTCTTGGTTTGGAATTTTCTAGGAGTGAGTGAGACAGACATTCTTATTCATCAGAGGAAGTATGCTTTAGAGTTAATAGAAGACATTGATTTAGCAGGAGCTAAACCAATGGAACTAAACCTAAAACTGTCCACAACTAAACCAGCTATCAAAAGGCTAATTGGGAGGCTATTGTATTTGACTACCACTAGACTTGACATCTCATTGTGTATATTCATTAACTTAACATTTCATATATAGTCCAATACACAAATTGCAAGAGATTAATTATAGGAGTACTTATTACAATTAGAGCTCATATGTGGAGTTTAGTTTTGGCTAATTCTGATCATTAGAGTTGGATAATTGTAATTCCAAATCATCTGACTTACTCAACTCTTTATTTACTTCAATATCATCTGCACTTGTCTCCATCTTTTTGCCCCACAAAAATCCATAAAGCCCAGCCACTACTATGATTGACCCTACAACTCTGATATATTTCAAAAAAATGATCAAACATTTTGTACTAAAAAGGTTAGCTAATTAACAAAATGAAAAGAAAGTGTACGTGTGGCTTACATTCCAAGATATAATTTTTCACGAAGCAAAATCTAACTTAGAAATGCAGAAATAACCAACAACAACGGATTGAACATCGAGACATATAAAGGAACTTTTTTCTCAATGCACCATGAGCTAAGGAAAAATACTAATGACGTAGTCACAGCTCCCTGTTGTCAACATTAAATAAAACTTATCATGATCATAAACAAATTAATATGATATTTTCTTTAATTAATCAAAGAAAAAGTGCAATTTGCAACTTGTTATTAAATAGGATAAGTTATCCATGATTTTAGCATGTTAAATTACACTCCCTCTATCCCATTTATGTGGATTATTCAGTCAAACAGTTTAAGTTTCATTGAAAATTTTGTGCATGAAATGTTTATTAAAAAGTCACAATAATTGAATCTTGAAATTTGAAAGGTGTCACATAAATTTGTTATATAAGTTAAATAGATAAGCAAAAGAGTCGTACATTATAAACCACAGAGAGAGCTCTAATGGGGTTTAAAGCCCATTCAGAAAGTTTAGGGACGATGCAAAAGCCAATAATGACACTCTCCACACTTGCCATTAAGCACATCAATGTTATGCATACTTCTCATTTAGCTTTGTCTAATTTAACCCACAAAATAACAACAAAAATATTTGTTAGGACTACCTTTTTAACATTATTTCAAATAACATAAATAGACATTTTTATTATAACCATATTCTGATTTTAGTTTTCGTATTATTTCACTAAGCTCATTAAACCTTCAATTAATACATTAGGGATCAAAATCACACATTAACAATAATTAAAGGTTTAATGTGGTTAGTTAAATAACATGAGGACTAAAACTAGGATAAAGTAATAAATCAGAGACCAAAAATGTCATTTGCCCTTTCAAAAATTAAAAATAAGTTGTATGAGAATTTTATGAGAAGGTTTAATTAATTAGTAGATTTACTTGAATGATTAACCAAATGGCATCAGTAAGACTGCACACTATAAGTAAAAAAGGTCCTAAAAAGAAGTTGGAATGGGCAAAATTGACATCTATGCCTGTATTTTCTTCATATTGACCAATCACAACTTTGCCATGATATAATGACAATAACATTGCACCTCCAACACATACTATTGTACCCCAAAACATTGATTGTCCTCCTATACTTCTTAATCCCAATTTTTCTATCCTGCAGCCAAAAGAAATAAAATTATTTACAACTATTTATTTATTTGTTGGGATAAAGGCACAAGTATCCTATAGATTTGTGAGTTTGTGACTGAAATCTCACTTTAATTAAACTAAGGTATTATTATTTTTGAATACATTTTTCTTGTAATTTTATACATTTTTTTTACTTTCGTGACATTAAAAACATCTCCCACGCATCTCAACTATGTGAAGTTACAGAGTGTGCCACGTAAGTCAAAAGATGTAAAAAATTAAAAAAATGAATTCGAAAAATTAATAGAACTTTAATTTGGTTAAATTATGTCCCTGAATTTCAGTTATAGTTTAAGAGGTAAATGTCCCTTTGCCTTATTTATTTATCAGGTTCCAACATGTTTGTTTTTTTTTACTTTTAAATGTAGAGAATTAATTAATTGCCCCAAGGGTACGGCTATCATAAAGGTTAAAGCTGGAATTAGATTATCAATGGCGGAAGCAATTGTTAGAGTTGAATTTTTTATGCCAATGAACCATGCATATTGGTTCGCCGTTATCCTGCGATAAAATAAGAAGAAAAGAAGAAGTAAGATTTTGAGGGCATGATTATAGGGAAACTTAAGTAAATTCCACTACGTTTAAAAATTAATTACTTAAATATATTTTAATTTGTAATATTATGTATTTTATCAGATTTTTTATGTCTCTAGATAAGTCCAGATTTTTGGTGCCTATATATATATATATACACGTCCAGATATATGAATCTTTGATAGATGGAGTCAAATTTAAGCGTAATTTGATCTAGATACAATGTATTCACATGGATTCACATGTATCTGTGATACACATCTCGCTCGCCTCCCTCGCCTTTCTCCCATCTCCCTCGCCACTCTCTCATGTATCTGATATCTCAGTTACAGGTTAATCACTCCAGATACATACAAATGCATGCATCTAATGTGTATGTAGCGTGATTCGCATATATCTGAGAAACATATGAATCTTGCTCTCATTTCTCCCCAATCTCACTCGCCTCTCTCCCTATTTTTATATATCTGGTAGCAAAAAGTGTATGTATCTAAGTGTATAATACTTTTGAAAATTTTTAATCTATAATAAGATACGAAATATTTTTAAAATATAGATAATATTAATTTATATGACATTTTACTATATCTAATAATTATGTATAGTTCCCATAATTATATACAAAAATTATGGTTTAAAAGGATAAATAAGTTATAATCCTCGATATGATTCTAAATTGATCATATCCTTTATTTAACCGGTGGTTTCTATGTACTAATTAGTTAAAGCTAAAGTTTCATTAAATAATCCTTTCATGTAGTAGAACCTTTTCCGAAGATATAAGACTTTATCAAGACGATTGCCACCTAATTACTGAAATACTACAATTAGTTATTTTCATGCCCGTCTTAATTCCTAGGCCACTAAAGCCATTATTTGGGGTCTCATTTTTTTGTTGGGAGGTATACTATTAATCATATCTTAAGAAATAATATTATTAGAGAATAAATATTTGCTCAATGCAATAAATCATATATTCGTTTATGGTGTCTATTTACTTACATAGTAGATGATTTAGTGTGTAGAGTTTTAGCTTATACACAGAGGATTAAATCATCCGTTCTTATAAGTATAAAGTTTTTGATTCACAATCTAGGATGAAAATTGGACATGCCATCGGATACGATTGTAGCACAAGATTATGAGCCCGTTTGGATGGGCTAAAAAAAGTAGCTTTTAAAAAGTACTTTTGAAAGTGCTGGAACTTATTTTTAAAATAAGTAGTTATGTGTTTGGATAAAAGTGCTGAACTTAAAAAAAAAGTTGTTGATGTGTTTGGCTAATAAGTGCTGGTAAACACTTTTTTAAATCAAAATGTCTGAAATACCCTTAAAAGTTGTTAACATGATAAAAGTTAATTAATTTAATAATAATTATAATATATAATATATAATAATAATAATAAAATAATAATAATAATAATAATAATAATAATAATAAAATAATATGAAAAGAATAATAATATATAATATATAATATATAATATAATATAATAATATGAATAAATAATAAATAATAATAATAAAAAATAATAAATATTAATAATAGTATATAATAATAATAATAATATATATATAATAATAATAAATAATAACAAATAATAATAATAATAATAATAATAATAATAATAATNATAAAAATTTGAAGTTCAACATATTTTTAAAAAGCAAAATTAATTTTTTGGGAAGGGGGTGGGGTTGGGGGGTGCTGGCCGGTGGTGGGTGGGTGGGGGTCAGGGACCGGTAAAAAATTAAAATTTTAAAATTGAATATATATTTTTAAAATTGATGGTTTTCCCCCAAAAAAAATGTAATTGGAGGAGAATTTTAGAAAATGTTTTCCTTAATTTTTGAAGGAAAGTCATTTTCCTTAATTTTGAGAAAAATGAGTTGATTTGGAAAACATTTTCCAAAACTTTTGTCCCAACCAAACATTAGAAAATTGGAAAACATATTCTGGAAAATATTTTTCTTCATACCAAACACACTCTAATGTACTTATATTCTTAATTCTGTTATAACTATTATGATTTGTATATACTTTATCCGTTTAAAAAAGAATGTCCCTATTTCCTTTTTAGTCTGTCTAAAAAAGAATGATCTCTTTCCTTTTTTGGCAACACTTTAACATTAACATTCCACATGACATGTTTAAAATCACAAGATTAAAGGGCATTTTGATTCATTTGACATAACTTTAATTTAAAACCAGAAGATTAAAAAGTCTTGTTTCTTTTCTTAAATTCCGTTTCAAGTCAAACTAGGTCATCCTTTTTGAAACGGATGGAGTATTACTTATCATTTTGATTTATTTAAAGGTGAGATTCTGAGATGGGTCAATATGCCTAGTAAGTTGGATAATAATAATATATGTTGGTGAAATCATAAGTTAGTTGATGGAATCCATGTCTCGTTATAGAGATTGATTGATATGCCTTTTTGAGAAACTTATAAGTTTTGATCGTGTCAAATCTTGCAAGTGGATTTATAAATCCGACACATGAAATAAGTTAAGCAGTGCTCTAAAGAAAATTAATCATTAAATTAAATTGGTCAGCAATTTAATTTATTGATTAGTATCTGAAATCTTAACATGGGAAATTACATAAGTGTTTAATGGGAAATTACGAAATGTAAATAGAGGAGTGCAATTACGAATTTCTTATGGAATGATTTGTAATTTATTATGGTAAGAATAATTCAAATTAATTATTTAAAATTATTTTCATAATAGGAAATCTCGGTAATTAATTTTGTGGTCCCTATAGTGCTCATATTTAACTAGAACTCAGAAATCCTTGTAAAAAGGAAGAATAATATGGACTTTTCTAGTATTCTAGAAAAACAAGATTTTCTAGTCCATTTTGGATTAGGAAGAAATCTCTATAAAGAAGGATTCTCCTAACCTAGAAAAAAGACCGATTAGTTTTTTATTCGATACTTGTCCACCCAAGTATTGAGAGAGTTCGGATGTGACTTAAGATTACTGTAAAAGACTATAGCTATCTTGTAGATCTGTCTAACTTGGGAATTCGCATGAAGGTATTTGTTCACGCTTCAAGAGGTATTTATCGAATTAAATTTTATTATGTTTATGTGTTTTAGCATAAACGGTATTGATTATCTATTATTCATGTAAGCAGTAAAGATCCTAAATATGCTTCCATTGCACATATATGTTTTCTAACAATTGGCATCAAGAGCATAGCTTACATCTAAATAGATAACTTAAAAAGATAATGTACTTGTGATTATGTATGATTCCACTACGTGTTTTCAGAATTGAATTCTGTGCCGTATTAATTCATTGAATTCTGTACATGAGATTCCTTGTTTGTTTGGTTAAAAGTGTAGAATTCTCACGTATATGTGAAGAATCAAGGATTGTATTGATAATTGAATGATTGAGTTACATACTCCTTATATAGGAGAAGAGTCCTATACTAGCTACACTAGGAATCCTAATATAACACAAATACAATATATACAGTTTATCCTAGTCGTAGAAAGTATAGACTTATACATAAACTAGGATTGAGTAGTCTAGTCCTAGTGTAACTTAAACTCTAACTCGTCAGACAGCTTCACCGAACATATTTCTTTGACCTGTTCCATCAGCTTACTTCAACAAAAAGAATTCTTTTTAGAAAAGAGTGTTTTTGTGATCAGTAAATCAAGAAGGAATTGAACATTGTACTTGTTAATGGCGGTAGACATGGTGTGTAGTTTTAATGATTCTATCCAATTTTATTTGTTTTTGTATACAAAAACAATAAAAAGAAAGTTGAGGTAATGTTAATATCACATGGTGGCTATGCACCTTAAATTAATAGTACACATCAAGTTTTTTTTTTAAAATAAAAATAAAATACAAAATCAATTAGATGTTTATACAGGATAAAAGTTGTGGGTTTTTCAATGTTCAAATATTCTTTTCCTTATTTTGGTCATAAATTACAGGAAGTAACTTGCTATTTATGTTTTCTCATTGACACGAAAGGGCAGTGATTACTAGAACGAGTTAAAGTGTAATTGGATTGATTTTGAATAGAAAAGGAATTTATTTGTTAATGATCAAAAATAAAAAATAAAAAATAAAAAATAAAAAATCTCACGTGAATATATTAACATGAATATATTAAGAATTTCATATAACTAATAAATGGTTACCATTAAGTGGTTTGTTTATTTGAATTATTAGAAATTTTTAATATTTTATATTTGTGAGATTACAATATATGAATTGAGAATTATGATAAATAAATAGGATCTACGAAAGTGGTCTATTTATTTGAGCTGTTAGAATATCCTCAATGTATCATGTATGGATTGTTCTTCATAAATGTATACTAGTAAAATTTTGTTTACTCAAAAAGAGATTTACCTTAGATACTATTACACTTAAATTAATTAATGAGAATAGATATTAAAGATTTTCACCGATTTAAAGGGAGAAATATAAAATCTTGAATTCTCAAGTGGATTAATTGAGAAAACAAAATGTTGTTAAGAGGTTAGCAATGTGTTTTATTTGAAAGACATGACACAAGTATGTCTTATGCTCATGAGATAATTATTAAAAAGAGAATAAAAATATAAAATAAGATACTTTAATCTTTAATTAACTACGCCTGAAACGATTAATTTTTTCAAATTTGGTCATAGTTAATGTGTCATGAATTTATGATATCTCATTGACTTGAAACTTGATGGGTCCATCAAAAAGTTTTTTGGTGGGCTTTAGGTAGCTTGTTGGATTAAAATCTGATTTGAATATGATAAGATCATTCTTTATATCAATTGTGTTTATGTTAAATTTGGATTATGATTATACATGGTTATTTGACATTAATTGATATGTGATAAGAATGTAGGTCATATTGTTTTAATTCCTAAAGATGTCTGAATCACTTGAATTTGAATTTGGTCATAGATTTGGAAATAAATATTTGTATAAACTCCAATTAACCTGAAATTTGGTAAGTTAATTACGGCCTCGTAAGAAGTACTCATTGCTATGTGGTTATATTTTTTGAGGTCGTTAAAATGATTTTAAAGTTATTCTTTGGAATTAAAATGTGATTTAGTATGAATGACATCATTTATATTGATTTTATTTATGTTATATGTGATACATGATTTCACATGATGAGTTAACATAAATTGATATATGATAAGGATGTGAATCTATTCATTTTTCCTTAAATCGTTTGAATCTGAATTTGATCATAGATTTGGAGATAAATATTATTTTTGAACTTCAATTGATCAGAAATTTGGTATGTTCATCAGAAACGATCAAAATTTAAGTTACTCATTGTTATGCAGTGATTTGGTAATTTGAGATCGTTCAGATGATGTTTTTAGATAATTTTTGTATCTTAAAAAATTACTCGACTATGATATAGTGGTGATGACTAAATTTTAGTAAAGTATTAAGTTCATGTGTTGTCTTAGACCTTCCTCCATAACGGATGAAATTAATACAAGTCATTTAAGTTTAAACTCTAGTTTTGATTATCTATATTGACTCTATAAACTGAGTAATATTTGATTGGATCAACGGATCTAGGGATAATGATATTCACTTGACTTAAATTAACATATACTCTCCATATGATCTCCATCTGGGTAGGCTTTTGTTCTAAATTTGTTGATGTGAATATATGACACCATATATGTATGTCTCATGTGTAGTCATTTTTCATCAGAATTTATTGTACAAGATACATTGATATCTATAAGGCGTGTTTTGAATTTTAATATTCACCATATACATAAACATGCTTTCTTTTGGAATTTTAGAATTTTGTTCTTTATTCTTAATTCGTGTATCTATTTCACAAAATGACGATATATGATAAGAATTATCGAGCCGAAAAATCTTAAATTCTATTATGGCCAAACAACGTTTTCAACCAAATTGATCATAGTTTTGAAATTCGAAAAAAAAAAGAAACTCTGATTGATCTGAAATTTGGTAGATTCATAAGAACGACCTAGTAAGAAATTATTTTTTTTGGGTCGTTATATGAATTTTTGGTCGTAATTGATTAAATAATAGTGAAGTATTAGTTTTATGTGTTGGCTTAGACCTTCCTCCCTAACGGATGAAATTGATACACGTCACTATGTATTTAATCGTCTAGCTTTGATAATCTATATTAACTCTCTTAAACTAAGTAATATAAAATTGGATCAATGTAGCTAGAGGATTTTCACTTGACTTAAACTAACAATAGATTCTCAGTGTACATGTGTATTGCATGAGTAGTTCTCCAATCCCAACGATTGACTATTCGAGATGCATGGATATATATGTATAAATGAGCCTTGAATTTCGTTATTCGAGATTATTCGAATATTATGATCTATTTAATGTATTATGTCTCATATTCTCAATAGACTTTACGCACCCACTTAGTACTAGTTAAACTTTTCTTTTGATAGAGATAAAATATTAATTCAAAGAATGCATCGTACATATACCTTGTGTTAGAATGAATTATTTTCAGTTTCTAACTAGATAAGAGATGAATATTTGATATATTTGTTTGTCACTCTCCTATCATTGAGTTTGATGAATATTTTATTTCTAGTGGTATGTAGATGCGTGATTTTTTTATTAATATTATCTCAAATAAATTGAATTTTACTAATCTATCTCATAAGAGAAAGTATCTTTTAAATTGAATGAAATTTATTGTACAGTAGCATCTAAATTATTTATTTTGAATAGAACTTCGAGGTTGGTTAATGGATGGATATTCATTGAAAGTGAAGTCACAACCAACATGTGAGTTCCGTTTAGAAGGAAAAATAATTAAGAGATTTTTTCTCTTAAAAAGGAAAAGGTGATAGTGATAAGTTAGAATTATTCTATCTTGATTTGTGAGGTAAATGAACATTCGGACAAGAGGTGACTTTGAGTATTCTAAGATCTCCACAAACGGTTACTCATGATATGAATATTTTTTTGATGTTTTGATAGTCTGAATATCTTGATAAACTGATCAAAATATTTAAGATAAACTAATATAGCATCAGGAAAAATATATAAAATCGTTGCAATCTGATTGTAGTAACGTAAACTTATTTGCAAAGCTCATGAGTCACTTATCTTATAGAATAATTGTATTTGAATTGTCTACACCAGACGCTCTATAATAGATTGGTCTAATAGAGAAAAGAAGTGAATTTTTTGAAGATGATAAGATTAATTATTGAATTATTATTAACTAGGTAAATTACCCGTGCTTTGCACGGGATTGAACTATGTTATTAAGCTCACATTGATCATTCGGTAATATTCGGATTTTTGATAGATACACTACATTGTCAAGATCATTTTATCTTAAGGCAATTCAGAATCTTAAAAGTGCTATATTTTTCTTATTTTTGATTTTTTTACACAAAAATTATGAGTCATAGAGATATTTTAAGTATACGAAAGAAGTCTAAGAAATCTCCATGGAAATAGTTGGTCAGAACTCAGAAGTAATGAAATTTTCCAAATTTCAATAACTTATAAAGAACAACATCAGACGTTAAAGAAGAGACCAAAAAGTCTCGACACTCCCAAGTAAAGTGGAACATCACGTCCATATAGAAACATAATTAACTAATTCAAATGGAGGACCTTCGGCTCCTTTCTTATGATCCTAAAATTGTTAGTATCTAATGACAATTAATTAATGTAGGTAAAGGCTCTAGAACTCTTTGTTACTGTGCATATTCATTGCCGATAAAAAAAAATTATTTTAGTGTATTTTGGACATTTGTTAGTTTCAAGAGAACTTGATCTCTTATAATATCTAAAAAAAGAGACGAAGAAATATGACAAATTATTTAACTTGTGATAAAAGAAGTGAACTAATTGTCTCTATACTATTATTCTAGGAAGGGTGCAATGACATATAAAATATTTGTACCTAAGAATGAGCAACCAAAATAATATACTAACTGTGGAAAAGAAGAGAGCAATTTGTTTTGTTCTTTTCACAAACTTCAACATTGATTGCGTATTAGTTATCACATATTTATTGTTCTGTGCTATCAAATATAGCACAACCCACAAGAAATTTTTCCAAAAAGTATATGAATAAAACTATAAAAAGAGAAAAAATAGAAGATAAATTTTCAATCATCTTCACTGAAATTTTTAACTGAGTTAAAAAAAGACACCAAAACAGAAAAAATAATTTGCAATAGATACATGAATTACTATGACTTAAAGTAAAAGATTAAACTTCATTAGATAGGAGGAAAAAAACTTTGAGAAATGAAACACACTTCATAAGAAACTTAATTAATGTATTTAAATTCAACTCCCCTAAAAAAAACTTACAAATAATAGTGGCAAGAATAAATATTTTGTTATTAAAGAACCAAATATAATGAATTGAACAATTTCAGCAGTTTCATGAGTTGTGGACTGAGAGGTGCAAGAGCAGTAATGTCACATTGCTATTAAAATTATTTTTCTTTGTTTATATGAAGAAACATGTCGGAAGGGAAGAAAGAGAAAATTGATTTTCAATCATCCTTGCTGAAATTCTTAACAGAGTTTTAAAAAGGTCATCAAAGTAGTAAAAAAAATTGTCATAGTTACATGAATAACTATGACTTATAGTAAAGATTAATCTCCATGAAGTAGGACGAAGAAAACTGTAAGGAATGAAACAAACATCATAAGAAGCATAATTAATGTAATTGAATTCGACTACCCCATTAAAAAAAAAAACTACAAATAATAGTGACAGAAAATTTTCTATTTATATTAAACAAAGTGTAGGTCACAACTCTTTGGAAAAGTTACAACCCTTCGGAAATGTCACAACCTTACATAAAAGTCACAACTTTTCATAAAAGTCATAACTCTTCATAAAAGTTGTAACTCTTCATAAAAGTCGTAACTCTTCATAAAAGTTTCAACTTTTCATAAAGTCACAATTTTTCATAAAAGCCACAACTTTTCATGAAAGGGGAAGGCTAGGTTTGGTAATAGATAAATTTAAAGGGGAATCCTTGTTTGTGGTGGCGCCACGTAGGCGGGCCTAGAGTTCTCTTTTATATATATATATATGATTATTTTGTTTCTTTCGGGATAGGTTCTAATAACTACATATCACATTCTTAATTTAATTTCTTTCATATCAGTACCTTGGACAATTATAGAACTAGTTAATTTGACGTAAGTCTAATCTGTAACATGTTCAGATATAGGATTGTCCAACACATGTGCTGAGTGGGAGAATAAGAAAATTTAAATTAAGAACGAAATGTGTATTAATTGGATAACCTAAAGAATGAAAGAGGGTTTATTATAGTGTCCTAAAGAAAATGAGGCAATTGTTAACACAATTGTCTGATTTCTAGAAAAGGATCAATTAGTAAACCATGTTCCTAGAAGTAAACTAGTTTTACAGGAATTGAAGAAACAAATAACAAATAAGTGGATTATAAATTCAGACGCTCTACAACATATAATGAGTATGTCAGAATTGACGTCCCATTGCATTTAAGTAGTGGGAGAAACGTTAATAGACATAAGAAAACTACCATCTCAAATAGTGGGAGTGATGTTGAGCATATTAAAGGAACACTTCATGAAAAGTTGTTAATATTTTAGTATCGAAATATTTTGAAGAAAATATTAAAACTCAAGAACATGAAAGTGTGATTGTAATAGTAGTACTTAGTCGTAGTGGGAGAATCATAACGAAGATTGATTTGTTTTATATGCTTGAGAGAACTTTAATGATAGAGCTCCTGAAAAGAAGTACACTCTTGAAGGGTTTCATGATAAGGTCTCTCAAAATCTAGTACAAAATCGATTTGTTACGACGAAGCACTAGACAAAAATTGCATGAGAAAATAGCTAGGTAATTTTTTTTCCGATAAGAAATAAAGGAATGCTTGCGAAAGTTGTAAATGCATAGTTAAGAGTCTAAGTGGAGATTGATAGGTTATATACTATTAATCATGTGTTTAGACATAGTATTCTAACAATTTTCAAGATTAAAATTTAAGTGGGAGATTGTTAGGGTATATACTAGTTACCATGCATTTAGATATAGTACATTATAACAATTGTGATGGTTAAAAGTCTAAGTGGGAGATTGTTGGGATGTATACTATTAATCATATGTTAAGAATTAAGTACTATTTATTAGAGAATAAATATTTTCTCAATTTCAATAGATCATATATTCGTTTATGGTATCTATTTACTTACATAGTAGATGATTTAGTATGTAGAGTTTTAGTTTATACACAGAGGATTAAATCATCGGTTCTTATAAGTATAAAGTTTTTGATTCACAATCTAGGATGGAAATTGAACAGGCCATCGGGTACGATTGTAGCACAAGATTATATGTAATTTATCCTGATTATGAGAACGGTATAGTTTCAACTTCTTGTGCTAGTACATTTTGTATGTATTGAACGGGATCGAGTAGAGATAGTTATTTTAGATTGGTTGATAAAACATATTCTCTAAACTATTAAATTCACTTATATTCTTAATCCTGATATAACTATTATGATCTGTATATATAAATTATCGTTTTGATTTATTAAAATATGAGATTCTAAGATGAGTCAATATGCCTGGTAAGTTGGATGATAACAATATATATTGGTGAAATAATAAGTTAGTCGATGGAATCTATGTCTCGTTATAGAGATTGATTGATATGCCTTTTTGAGAAACTTATAAGTTTTCATCGTATCAAATCTTGCAAGTGGATTTATGAATCCGACACATGAAATAAGTTAGGCAGTGCTCTAAAGGAAATTAATTATTAAGTTAAATTGGTCAGTAATTTAATTTATTGATTAGTATCTGAATCTTAACATGGGGAATTACATAAGTGTTTAATAGGGAATTACAAAATATAAATAGAGGAGTGCAATTACGAATTTCTAGTGGAATGATTTGTAATTTATTATGGTAAGAATAATTCAGATTAATTGTTTGGAATTATTTTCATAATAGGAAGCCTCGGTAATTAATTTTGTAGTCCATGTGCCCATATTTAACTAGAACTCAGAATCCTATTTCTATGTAAAAAAAAAAAGAAGAAGAATATGGGTTTTTCAAGTCTTCTAGAAAAACAAGGTTTTAGTCCTTTTTGGATTAGGAAGAAATCTCTCTATATATGGATTCTCTAACCTAGAAAAAAGACCAATTAGTTTTCTATTTGATACTTGCCCACCCAAGTATTGAGAGAGTTCAAATGTGACTTGGGATCACTGTAGAAGACCATAGCTATCTTGTAGATCTGTCTAACTTGGGGATTCGCATGAAGATGTTTATTCACGCTTCAAGAGGTATTTATCGAATTAAATTTCATTATGTTTATGTGTTCTAACATGATATATGTTTTGCATAAAAGATATTAGTTATCTAATTTATGTAAGTAGTAAAGATCCTAGATATGCTTCCGCTTTGCAAATATGTTTTCTAACAATTTTTTGGGCCCCCAATTTTTAAGAAACAATTACTTATGTATGTTATTTTTTTTGAAAAAAATATATGTACTATGAGGGCTATAATTTATACTAAAAAATTGCATATGAGATGAATATAAACGTGAATTTCGTAAAAAAATAATTTGATGAAAATATGAATAACAAAATCACAAAGTCCCTTGAAGAATATTTTAGAGTTGATTACTTTATATATGTAGAGAAAGATCAAACTACATTTCATTTCAAAATAGATTTGAACCAATTGAAGCATATGAAAAAAAAATTGATTTTTATTTAGTGGTAAAATATTGAGATTTTCTAGATGATATGAGAATTTTTTAAATATTTTGTTTAACTTTGAACTTTCTTTAACACGTAATATTTATTCTAATATTGATGGTTTAGATTTATTTTTTTGAATTAAAGTGTTAAGAGAAAATATACTAGTAGAAGATAATGATCTAATGAAAATACTCAATCAAATAAAAAAACTTGATTCTTTTTCAAATACATATATCGCTTATAGAATAATGTTAACAGTTCCTGTAATCGTTGCCTCACCCGGAAGAAGTTTTTTCAAAATTAAAATTGATTGAATCTTCTTTAAGATCAACAATGTCTTAGCTCTCAAAAGAGATTGAATGAATTAGCTATATTATCATTTGAAAAGGAATTATGAAAACAAATTGATTATAAAACAATACTTAATGACTTCGATGTTGCATCTAAAATAGCTAAAAAAATACATTAAAATAAAAGCATACACGATAAAAAAAATATTAATGCCCCTTTCTTAATTTCGCTTTAGGTCCTCAATATTGTTGAGTCGGTCTTGGTTATTTCAAGATGGAGAAATAATTCGTTTCTCACTTTTCCATTGTGCTACTCACATGCAACATATATATATAAAGTAAGGAAAACTTTTGGTTGAGTGGAATTATTACTCCCTTTGTGACTATGTATTTTTTATTTTTTGTAACTTATGTAATCTCTAGGTCGTTTATTTTCACTATTTACTATTTCATTATCTTCGTATTTATTGCTCAGAAGATATTCTCAACTATAAATAGTGATGATCTTCATTTGATTTAATAACATAAGAAAATATAGAGTGCATAAAAGTTAGTCAAAAAAGAAAAATTATTAGTTGAATGAAGATGTTCTTTTTGTGGAACTTTGCACTCAACTCTTGTCAAGAGTTTGTTGAGTTAGACTTTGTATTTAGAAGGTTGTATTCTGGAGGGGACAAGTCAAGAAGGACTACTGCTGGACTGATGAAAATATTTGTTGTAGTGGGCTTGAATAAAGAGACTGAGATATCCGCGCCTCATCCTGAAGAAATTTTTATTTCTTCATTTTATTTTCAATTGTAATCTTGTAATTTTCACTAACGGATAAATTTATTTAAATTTTGAAATTTAAAATTTGTTACATAAATTGAAATAAAGAGAATATTTAATTTATTTTCAATAGAAAAGAAAATTCTTACCCGAAAATAGAACACAAAAATATTTGAAGAAGAATAGAGATTGTCAACTTGGATTTGTTTTTCCTGTCAATAATAAGATGCATGAGTAAATAAGAGAAATGTAAACTAAGAAAAAGCTGAAAAAAGAGACAATTATGAATATGATAAACCATTATGTTGTCGATTTCTATTTTCATGGACGAATGAGGTAATAACCATCAATTAATTTGCCAAGAATAGAAAATTCATCCTTCATTAGTTATATCGAAAAATGACCTCGTATCTTTAACTTCCACCTCATGTTTTTTTTTTGTCTTACCCAATTGATTCTGAGATCTCGATTAATATAGACATGTATTGCATAAAACTTATTAAAAGGAGAAATGTTTATTAATTTGAATATGACTATTTCCAAGGCTTTAATATGAAATTTCTAATTAAAAATAGATCCATCTTTTTCATTTCATCATAAATACTGATAGTTTACTTGACTTTAATTTGTATACTAAGTCGAAATCAAAATCTTTTTGTTGGCCGAGGCCAAGGGAGAAGAATGATGGTGACTTGTGTCTGATAATATATATTTATAGGATGGTAAACCAGCTAATTCGTATTACAAATATATTAAGGAACCGCTTCTCCGGTTCACATTACTTGTAGTTCTTATGGAAAAAAATTATAATTGTCATTTTTTAATGGATCGAAGGGAGTATTCGAAGGAGAATAAATGGTAATCCCTTTTGAATTTAATTATTTGTCCATTTTTAGATTAACACATTTATTAAGAAAATAATAATTGATATAATGAGTTCACCATTTTATTCATATTAATTTTGAAGTGGATGAATTAAAAATTTAAGATTTTTAAGAAGTTCTACTATTTTCAAAGTAATTAATTGAGTATATAATAAGTAAAAGAAATTGTCCCTTCTTGATTTGTCAAAATGGATAAATAATTAAGGACAACTAAAAAAGTGATTGTGGATAAGTAATTAGGGACAGAAAGAGTACTAGTTATACATTTGATGAACGACCACATATATAACAACTGCATTTGTCCCTAATTACTTCCTCCGTTTCAAAAAGGATGACCTAGTTTGACTTAGAACGGAGTTTAAGGGGAAAAAAAGACTTTTTAATCATGTGGTTCTAAATTAAAGTTATATCAAATGTACCAAAATGCCCTTTAATCCTGTGGTCTTAAACATGTCACGTGAAAAGTTAAAGTTAAAATGTCTCCAAAAAAGAAAGGGGTCATTCTCTTTGAAACAAACTAGAAAGGAAACAGGGACATTCTTTTTGAAACGGAGGGAGTACTTATTTATTTTTAAATTGACAAACCTATTAAAAAAATAGTGATTGATATAGTAAATTTACCATTTTACCCATATTAATTATAAAGTGAATGAATTAAAAATTTAAGATTTTCAAGAAGTTCTACCTTTTTCCAAAATTAATTAAGGGTATAAAGATAAAAAAATGTTCCTTTCTTGATTTGTCAAAATGGACAAGTAAAAAAAGAGAAATTGACAAATAATTAGAGACAAAATGAATATTATAATATTCAAAACTCAAACCTAAAATTTCTAATTAATTTGTGTGCCATGACATTAGTAAACTGGGGTGCGGAAAATTGTCCCGATGTGAAGTGTACAATTGTCAACAGTAGTATACATTACTCGCTCCATTTTAATTTATGTGACACTTTTCAGATTTTGAAAGTCTGTCTTTGATGGTTAATTTTTTATTTTCTTTTAATTATTTTGAATTGTCAATTATTGTGACTTATAATACTTTTTACGTAGTTTACAAGTATATAAATTTCATTTCAAAAAATTTAAAGATTTCATGCGTAAATTCTGCTGAAACTTAAATTGTTTGATTCTCGAAAAATAAAAAATGTCACATAAAATAAGACAATGAGTCCTATTTTACTAAAGTCAATTGAATTGCTTCAATTCTATCAAATGATTAAAATACCCAAAATTCAAATTTTAAATCCAAAGAAGCACACATACTGACTAGAAACTCTTCAACTGTGGTTTACCTATATTAGTGATACTGTAATACTTCAATAATAATAATTTTTTAAAAGTTGGTTTTGTATAGGAAGAAGGGATATGTATACCTCTCAAAGAAGAAAGCAAATGGAGCAATAGAGACAGTTACAAAAATAGGCCTATAAGCTGACTGAACGAAAGCATTCATGCCACCATCCATCACTAATTTTGATATTATTACCATTCCGGCATACGCAACTTCTATCACCACCATTACCATAAAAACCATCAATTCGCTTCCCATCGGAGATGTATTAATAGGTGAAGTGAAATTGTGATTTTTATTAACTTATAATATTAGCGCATATATATAGTGTAGAAAAAATATTGCAAGCTAATTGGTAGGATGGATTTTGAAAAGGTGACGTAAAAGTTGGATAATATCTAACTTTGGAAGACCAAGTAGAAATTAAAACCTGTATATATAGTCATTAGCCATCATAAAAAGTTTGACAAATTTTTTGAAGTGGTTACAATTATCCCACAAAAAGGAACTTTCGTGTCTGAATTAATGTTGAAGTTTCAATTTATGTGGACCAAAATAAAATAAATAAATTTATGCATTTTTTTTGTGGAGTTATGGGTTCCCAATCATGATAAGTATGTTCTCTTTTTTGTATGATCTTATCGAAATAGATAATATATAAAGTTCTCTTTTTTATTTATTATTTTTAAAGAGAGAATAGTAATCTTCTGCAAGAAAAAATGTTTTTCTTAAATGTTTTAGGTTAAAAAAAATTGTATTCCGCAATCAAATTTCATAGCTTTTAGCCTTTAGGCCATATATATCAATGCATTAGATTTGAGGGAAAACAACACTTGTATCCCAAAAAGGAAAATTATATATAAGCGGTTATATTTTAGTTTTATATTCTTCTTTTTTCTTTAACTACTAATTCACATTACTATTTGCTATCATCATAATATGTACATACTCTGATGATATCAAAAAGAAAGAAACAGTTACTCAATGAAAAATTATTCAGTTGTTCCTCGATACTATTAAAATATATATTTTAATGACATCAAGGACGAAGAAATAATGTTTCAGTGAAAAGACTGTTCAATCATTGTTTGATGCTATCGAAATATATATATATATATATATACCAATAATATCAACAATGATTAAGTAAATAGAACACGAGAAACAGTCAGATAAATAATTTGAGCTAAGATTTAATCAAGATAAATATATTAAGTTGAGTCCAATTTAGATAATAATTTACCTCCAATTTAGGTAAGTTTCTCTAGATTTTATAGATTTGGTTGCCTAATAAAGAAACAAATGAACGTTGATTAGGCGCACTTGAGAATTTGTGGGGTTGCCAACTGATTGCAGGTGAAATTGTTCACTCGTGATTTCTCTTTTAGATATAAAACCACATCAACATTATTGGTCTATATTTAACTTGACACATTTTAAAAAGTAAAAATTTAAGGAATTTCATAGTGAAACATAATAATTACAATCTGTCCCGACTAATTTAATATTTACAAAAAATTCCTTAAAAATGCCGTCGTGTGATACATTAGTACATTGTGATACATGGTAAATGATACACAGTAATTTAATAACTGTTGAGATAAAAAGGGGAAAAAAATGGAACGTTTAAGTTGGTTATTTAATTCAGCTTAAGTTACGGTAACAGAGCATAAAGAAACACTAATTCAGCACGTAATTGAATCACACTTTCAAATTTTGAAAATTCAAGATTATATCATCTAGGTTGAAGACAATTTTATGAACATCCATTGAAAAGGCGAAAAATATGAATTAGATTTCTATTATTTTGGATGATACATGATGAATACATCAATTTTGATGAGGCATTCAGGAATTTGGGTGAGCGAATTGCAGTATGAAAGTTACAAAATCGACGGAATCGTTGTTGGAGATTCAATTTCATTTTCGAATCTCAAAGCAGCAATTGCAGCTGAGTTGGATATCGATGTATCAAGGAAAGATATTGAAATTCGTTACATTGTAGAAGGTAACTCCTGTCCAATGAAGGTTAAGAACGATATGGGTGTTAAACTATATTTAGAACTGAAAAAAAATGAGTCAGGATTTTCGATGTATCCATTATGTATTGACACAATTGAAAAGATTGGTGGTACTGTACATAACTTTGATGGAACATGTGGAGAAATTACATGTGTAGAAGGCACAACACAGGATACAGAAGCTTTGGCAATGGTTGAATCTAGTTTATTTGATTCGTATGAAAATTCAGAATTTGAAGTTACAAATGTTATAATCGATCCAGAAAGTGTAGAGGTGAAGACATGTCAGATATATAAGGATAAAGCAACACTTGTAGATGTTATGACGAAATATAAGATAAAGAACAACTTCAATTGCAAAGTAAAGAGATCTGATCAACAAAGGTATGATAGTGTTTGGAATTTATATATATTTACATGGTGATAAAATTAGTACATGACATATTACTGTTTTCTACATCCATGTATCATTAGTTCGTTGATATTTTGAGTTAAATTTGTTTTAATCTATGATTCACTATTTCGTTAAATTTACTGATACATTGAACTAACTATATTGATACTTTAATATACTATTGCTGATATATTAAGGACTATATCAATTTAAACAAGCATAGCAAAAAATTCTGATACGTGTAAAAATAATTTTCTTCGAAAATGGTAGATACTTTTGTGTAATTCATTGTTTGATTACTTTAAACATTATTGTTGTATATATTATATGATGTAATTGCTATAAGTATTAATATGATGAAAAAATGTACGCAGTTATGTGTTGGAATGCTTTTAAGACAAATGTGGTTGGACTATGAAGGCGTCCTGCAGGAAAAAATATGATATTTTCATTGTTAGAAGTTTCAATAGTGAACATATGTGTCTGATGAGGGAGATGGTATTAACCAAAGTCCAAACAATAGTCGGATTTGTAAGTGGAGTTACTGCTCCAAAATTGGTCAATCATAAACGAATTTATACTCCGAAAGATATAATTGATGATATTAGAGAATACTATGGGGTTCAAATATCTTACCAGCAAGCATGGCGTGCTAAAGAACGTGCACTCTCCATGATTAGGGGAAAATCATCTGCAGAATATAGACGGTTGCCGCGATACATACACATGTTAAATACCGTGTATCCAAATTCTTATATAAGAATGAAGAAGACTGAGGAGGATGAATTTATGTATCTGTTCGTCGCCTTAAGACCATTCATTAGGGGATTCAATTACTACAGACCAATAGTTGTTGTGGATGGTGCACATCTGAGTGGAGCTTACAAAGGGATATTTGTATCAGCAAGCACACTTGATGGCGCAGGTATGTATTTTTTTTATAGTTGTGATATGTTTGTATATGTTACGTATTAAATGATATAATATGTGTCTGTAATTAGGTTGCATATTCCCATTGGCATATGATGTTGTTGACACCAAAAATGATTGTTCGTGGACATGATTTTTCGAACAATTCAAAAATGCATTTGGCGAGAGAAAAGATATGTGTGTTGTTTCAAATAGAAATGAGAGTATTATGAAGAGTGTGAGGATTGTGTTACCAAATGTACCTCATTATGCATGCATATGACATCTTTGGAAGAATGTATGTGGCAACTTCAAAAGGAGCAGAAAGGCCATAAGTGATCTATTCTACTCTATGGCCAAGGCATATAGAAAGGAAGATTTTGATAAGTTGATGGCTAAGGTTCATAGAATTGATCACAGGGTTAAGGAGTACCTTGAAGATGCAGGTTATGAAAAGTGGTCAAGAGTTCATGCAACAGTAAATAGAGGTAGAATGATGACTTCAAACATTGCAGAATGTATCAATGATTGTCTTGTTGAAGCACGCCAATTAACTATATTAGAATTCTTGAAAGAAGTTAGAATTCTATTTGGTTCTTGGCATTGCAAAAACAGAGAAGTAGCCTCATATACAAAGGACACATTAGGGAGAAAATTTGAGGAGTTGTTGATTATAAACGCGGCTAAAAGTTCAAAGATGGAGGTATGTATCATTATATAATATTTTATATTATATATATCTAATTCATTGTATCATTCTGCAGTTTGAACATGATTTATTTTGAAAAAATTTTATATTTAAATTTTTTAATGTACACAGGTTGTTCCATCATCTTAATTTATTTTCTCGGTTTATGAAGCTGGAAGAAGATACATTGTTTGTCTTGAGCGGAAAGTATGTTCTTGTGGTAGATTTCAACTAGATGAGATACCTTGTGCACATGCAATCGCTGTATTAAAAGAAAGAATGTCATAGATATGCATTCATATTGCTCTGATTACTACAAGCCTGATGCATTGGCAAAAACATATGAAATTCCAATGGTACCAATGCCAGATAAGGCAGATTGGTCAGATCCTAAAAATGTGGTAGCTGAAACTGTGTATCCACCTAGATACAGAAGATCATCTGGACGACCAAGAAAACGAAGAAGAAAGAATGCAGATGAAAAGATTTCAGTGAACACAAACTGTTGTGGACAATGTGGACAAGAAGGACACAACAGAAGAACTTGTACTTTCTTCCCAAAAGAGAAGTGAGTTAGTCATAATGTTTCTAAGATATCAATATTATTTTTGAATAATTTATAACGTAAACATTTATCATTTTCAGTATTCATTTCAGTTGCAATTTAAACACTTTTGGTTTTGATAAATAAACTTATAAATAACCTGTGTTAATTAAATTTTAAGTTGCGCTTTTGATTTTAAATACTTTATTATTATTTGTGTTGAAAAATATATTTGTGTCAATATTTCTTTTTTATATAAATTTTGTAATTCTTATGTTACACTATGAGATATAAATTCAAGGATTATTGGGTAACATATCGTACATGATACATATGCTTTAGCCAATGTATCATGTACTTTTAATTCAAAAAAAATGTGTATTTTGGGTAACGTAACACACATGTATCATGTGCTTTTCCCAATGTATCATCTACATTTAATTCAAAAAAAACACTTATTGAGATTACTGTGTACTTTACAATGACTATAAATCATGTATCATGTAATTTATATTATTTAACTTGTGTAATGCTTTATTTGATAAACTTTACTTGAAATATACTGTAAATAGCTTTACTTTTAAAAAACTATCGCACTTCACACAACTATGATATTCATTATAACTAAGTATCATCTAAAATTTAGTTTTCAAATAAACTATTTATTAGTAACTATGTTTAATTAAATAAACTTTGACTACACTTTATTAAACCTGTGTGACGCCATAATATGTCTTATATTTATGTTTTCTAAGAAAAAATACTTGTTCCATAATGTAATAACAAAAAGAAATCTTCAAGGAAATTGACAAACCCATTAAAATAACATTAAAAACATCAAAATACTTGTTCAATAACGTATCAAAACAAGAAATATAACATTAAAACATTGTTTATGCATAGATGCTACACTATGTGAACTAGATCTTCATCTGGTGGTGGTGTGACTACGCCCTTAGATTTTGGTGGATCATCATTGTCACTAACGTATCCACACTTAGCCTTCTCGCTGTCATAACTCCACAGCAATGCTCCATATCTTTGATGTAGGTATTCAGGATGAAAATCAGCATACGTTATGTTGATTTGGTCACTCATATACTCGGCAAATACAGTAACCTATAACCCACAGTCTCTACAAAAAAAATGCAGAATATAAATTAAAAACTTAATGATACATGATTAAGAACAAAAGAATGAAATTCTTGATACTTACAGGCTATCACTATTCTGTTGAGAAATGTCTTGTGCAAATTCAATCATGAAAGGAACTTGAGGCTCCAAATGTGAACCAGTAATGTTGTCCTTGTATGCATGACAATCACCAAAATTTGTTCGCTCAGTTTCTTCAAAGAATCCACTGTCCAGTAGGTAAGAAGGAAGCATTTTAGACAACATTTTTATCTCATGAGAAATTACTTTTTTCCTTGTGCATATTGATGAGTCAAAAACTCTTATCACCCTGTTTTTCAACTCAACAACTGCCAGCAACCAATGGAATTCTTGATCGCAATTAATCGGGATGTAGACCTCATCTACAAGATGCCATGGTAAAGCAGCTGGGATTCCATAAACTTTGATGATGTTAATTATTGACCTCTCATATACAGATACAACTGAAGAGCGATCAACATGTTCTTGTGTACTAAGACTATCATCATCATTATCCATGTAATACCTATCATAACAATTTTTTACATGTGACATGAACAAGTAGTGGGTTGTTGTGTATCTATATTGATCCATGCTGCAGAGTTTTAATTTTTTACGAAGATAGTAAAAAATCACATCGATGTGCTATAAAAAATGAAAACATAATTATTATATACATCTAAACAATATAGAACAATATAATTATTAAATATTGATCATAAATTTTGCTAATTAAATATTATGATACTTCTACAGAATGTATCATGTTATAATAATATAAGTGTAACTGATACACATTTGTTAATTAGTTTAAGAATTTTACCTCATCAGTCCAACATTTGTTTGGCTGTGACATGGCATAGAACCAATTCTTGTTCATTGGAAAAGCAATAACAAAGTCCATCATCGTAAATCCAAAAGAAGAAGATTTTAATCTGTACTTATAGTCTGATGGGTTCCTGCATACATGATACATAATGTTTGAGTATATTTACATGATACATAACAGTGACTTAATTACAAAAAATATATACAAAGTATCATGAATTAGTTATATCAAAAATAATTAACCCAAACACTTGCAAAAAAATTGTATAAAACTTATTTATTGTTATGATTTTTTAGGAGTCCCCTTGACAACCAATTCATATAATCCTCGATAAGTTTTGGCGAAACTTGATCTGTAATGCCACTTTCTTCGAATGGGAAATGGTGACGAGCCATATCCTTCAATTTCTCTTTTCCCTTCTCGCTTGACCCAAAAGAAGTACAATATGGAGATTGAATATTTCTCGAAGGTATTCTGTTTCTTTGCGCAGGAGTGACTGAATCGGTTCTAACTCCAATCTCAGTTATTGGAATGTCAGTGGATAATTGACTATCGGTCAACAAGTACTGGCTGCTAGTTATATTCTGTGGATTGTAAGAATACAATGGTCTAACATTAGTAGGATCTTTCCCCAAATCTTTGATAAGTGCATCTATTGCTGCTTGAGTTGATGGCGATATTGTTGAAGTGGAAGATTCCTGTATAATATGATGTAATGATTTTTTTAGTAAATTTGTGTGCAATGAAATTGTGTGTCATAAAGCAAAATTGAAAAATCTACCGATGCACCCATTGTTGTTTTATCGGGCAAAACGTGAGTGATGTTGTGTTGAACATTATCATCACCATCTTGCTCCATGATAGGTTCATTTAAATCTTGGTGCGATTGATGTGCGTCACCATCCTGAATATGCAGTTTTTATGTAAAAAGTGTTAATATAATTTGTGCTGATACGTAACAGTGATTATACTCGCATGATACATAACAGTGAGTATATGTGCATGATACATGACATCAACTAAATGACAAATAGTGTACAATGTATCATAAAACATACCTTTGGAGTAGCATTGACTTGTTGTTCACCCTCGTTAACAGAAATACCAACACCATCTTCAGCGACATCCCCGCATCGTCGGTGACTTGATGTTCACCATAGTTACCAGAAACACCAACACCATCCTCAGCTACACCACCCATCTCAGAAAGATCAATTCGTATTTGTGGAGATATTTGTTTCTCAGACTGAAATGTGCTTGTATTAGCCTCAACATTGATGTTTTCCGTGCCTCGAGATTGCATCAATTGGGAGTGATTTTCCTTTATCAATATAATTAGTTCCTCAAATTTCTTGTCAACCTGTAAATTATAAATACATTTAGTATAAAAATAAATTACATTTGATTAAAAATATCAAAATAATTAACTTACGTAATTTTTCAAATGTCCTTTCAACTCTTCAATATCTGAAATTACATAGTTGACTTTCTGAGAATCTGCAGAACCATGTATATCAGCAGCCGAATTCAGAGACACATCTAGAATAGAACCATGTACATCATCAGCCGAAGTCGGAGGCAGATCTGGAATAGAAACATGTACATCATCATCCGGTGTCGGAGACACATTTGATTGATCAGGCTGACTCGATTCTGAAACCTTTTTTTTTTATGTATAACCACTTTTTTTCTTCTTTTTGGGGGTGATGGAGGAGATGTATCAGACACTCTAGAAGATCTCCTCAATAACTGTTCGGGAGATTTGGTGGAGAAATTATCAAAATCATCTTCCTCATTTGGTTGTACTAAAGGTGGTGAAGAAGCAGGAGCATGTTCAACTTCAACTAGGTCAAAAGCTTCAAGTTCCTCTGCTGTTGGGACAATGTTTGAACATGCATTCTGAATGTATCACAACACATAAAATAATTTAAATGTTAATACAATACATATGTATCAAAACACATTAAATAGTTAAGACATATCACAATGTATCACAAGACATAAATAACGATATTAAATAGACAAACTTGAAATAGTTTATTCTAACAGTAAAAATTGATTCAATTTTACCTCTTGGAAAATGGTAGACATAAGCATTTCAAACTTTGCCTTATCAGACACAACTCTCCAATTGCACATTCTTGGGATGACATTTCATTCTTTCACAGCAATTTCAGAATTTAACTAGGATGCACATTCGTATTTCCATACGTTAAGTGCATACGGCAGCCCATATAATCGATACAATTTTTTGCTAACATCAAAATCCTGTCTAAGTGAACCGATGAGTTTTGAGAATGATAGCTGACCCCAAGGAAAATCTTGATATCTACCATCTTCAACCATTAGAAAATTCACAATGGATATAGCTGTATTATCAAGAGTAGCCAATACGAATGTATGAATAAAGAACAATATAGAAATTTGGAGTGCATCCTGATCGTTCTCCAGTTATCCATCTTAAACCGTTGAACTAGTTGATACTTGGTAACACTATTCACTGCACCAGGAAAATACTTTTGGAATAACATACAATTAGTTGATTCTGGGTATTGGAAATCATTGGTATTGCCTTTGACTTTAAGTCCAGTTAATATTGCAAATTCATCTATATCAAATTTCAGGATACACCCATTTGAATGTCTAATATGCAACACATTAGAGTTGCCTTGTTCTAACTCTAACAACAGCAAGCACTTAGTGATTTGACCCTGAAAATTACATTTAAGTAATATCTAAAAAGGATCCAAAAATTGTATCCCTAAACAGTTGAATTACATTCTCCCCTATATATTGTTCAAAATCCTCCAGAAAAGTGTTGTTAAAATTGACAGCAAACCTTATGGGATGTGTTGGTATCTTTTTTATCTTGTACTTGAGTGGCTGCAATTTAAAAAAAAATAATAAATTTTAACGATATTGAATATAAATACTAAATAAAACAACTAATACTAAATAAACAACTAATACCTTACTGATACATGATATCAGTTTTCAAAAATTCATACTACATAAAAAACATATGATACACATCTAATTCATGTATCAATGCATCGACTAAACAGTATAACACACTGAGTCGATATGTATTAAAATTATTGTCTGATACATGATAACAATTTTCAAATACTCGTGATACATAAAAAATTATCTGACACGCAATTAATTCATGTATCATAAAATCGAATAAACACTATAACACACTATAACGATATGTATCAAACGTACTATAACTTTAAAAACAATTTTAAAAGACGTATAAAAAAGACATACCCGAAGCAATGTCGGCCTGGCAATAATGGTTGCTGATACTTTTCTCTTTTTTTGGTGTATTTTAGCAACCTTTGATTTAGAGGATTCCGGAATATCTTTGTTTGAATCCTTCCGAACATTCAAAGGATCATGCAAAGGTTTTTTTCTATTTTCTTTCCAATTTTCATCGTCCGAATCATAAATCCTCCTATTCGTAAAAGGATCCATTAATATGATGTAATATAACGATGAACAAGAAGAAAAGAAGAACAAAAGAACAACGGATGATGGAGTAAGAAGAAGAAGAAGAACCAGAGAATAATGGTAGTTCCAATTTTCAAAAATTTCAGATTTTTGAATTTTGAAATTCAAAATTGCATATTAAATGTTGTGAAACGTGTTTGATTAAAAGTAATAATTGAAAATTCAAAAAGTGATTCAGAAGATTGAGTGTTTTAGTGGAGAAAAAATAGACATGATATTGGGGAAGTGTGTGTCATAGGAGAGAGAAGGTTATGTATCTCTAAACTTCTATTAAAATTAAACAAAAGGAAATTATGTAATGTTTAAAAAAAGAAGAGAAAATTAGAGAATACTAAACTTATAGTTATGTATTTAAGTTATTTTTCCTGTTAAAAATAATTTTTACTCCTCTATATTTAATTTAATATATCTCTCGATTATTACTAATGAATAAAATATTAAATTTATTATAACATCTTTTAGTTATGATAAATTCAATATTATAAAAACTGATTATAGTTATTAGTTATATAAAAAATAAAAATTATTGTAGGAGTATTGTTGGATAAGTAAAAATGATAGAATGTACTTGATATAAATCGTGAAGATGAAAATTTAAAGATCATTGATCATTTATACCATAATACAAGAGGGGCGAATCTACGTGGCCACGTGGGGGTGTCACGGCACTCAGTGATTTCGGAAAAAATGTTGTATATATATGTATATATGTATATTAATTATATATATATTAGTTTTGCCACCCAGCAATTGTGCTGCGAAATAGCTCAACTGGCAGAGGAGCGGATCTCCCACCTAGGCTATGCAGGTTCGAATTTGGCCATCAACAATTCCTTTTTTGCTTGCTCCTTTTTTTCTTTTTTTTCTCTATTCATTCTTATTTATTTATGACTATTCTTTATTAATTCAAATTGACCCTTTTTTTTTTCTTTTTTTTTCTTTATCTACATTTGTTCTTATTTATTTATTACTATTTTTTATTAATTCAAATTGACTCCTTTTCATAATTAATTTTGAGTTTTTATTTTATTTTCTGTTGCACTAATTATTAATCTCTTGATATGAGTGTAACATGTTTATTTTTTTATCAATTAGTAAGTACTGAATTATGAGCATCAAATAAATATTATGAAGAATATATTTAAATAGTAGTTTTAAAAAAACATAAGTTTCAAAAATGATTTTTTTTAATTTAAAGGTTCTTGCGATCATAATCGACGTTTTTGCTATATAAGATGACTAGGCTGAAAATACAATTTTTATTCTTTTTTAACTATATATTTCCAATAACACATAAAGTCAACGGAATATGAATATATTATGTTAATACTATTAGATGGTTTATACAAGCTCAAGTTTTAATGTGAAAAATCTTTTTTTTCTTAAAAGTTTCAGCGAAGAAATTCCAAAAAGGAAATAAAATTGAATGGTTTAGTTATATCTTATCATGTAATATCTAAAAGAAAATATTACTACATGCATATTTGATTGATTCATTTATAAAAATAAACAAAATTAATAACCTGAGTTGTAACCCAAAATTAAAGCAACCGATCCTTTCATCTTACTTGAACGTTGTGGCACCCCCGACCTCTAAATCTTAGATTCGCCTCTGATTATACAAGAATTTTTTTATTTGAAAAGAAAATTTAGAGTCATTGAGATATGATTTGAAATAAGATTGTTTTTAAGTTGATATTTTGTTTGGATGTATAATTTGAATTTCTTAAATTATTATTTTGTTGTAAACATGTAAATTTCATAATTTATGAAAATTATGAAAACTCCCTCGAATTCTTAAGTTAATATAATCTTACCAAATAAGTAAATTTTAGTTCATAAATAATACATTCTAATTCACTAAGGAAATAAATCACATATTTTTATGGTTTTTTTTTTCAGAAATACTTTTCTTGTAACTACTTGTTATTACAAAGTAGTAAATACATATAATTTTGTAATGATTTATTAGTCTAATACGGTATAGACTTCATATGATCTCTTCCCATCGAGCATGAGATCTTTTTGCAACATTAAAAATATTTTTTTAAAAAAAATTCGCAGTATGAAGTTTTTATTATACTTTTTAGAGAATTTAGATTTTGAAATTGAAATTTTGTGCAATTTCTTAAACAAACACTTATTTGAATTCAAACTTGAAAATTAAAATTAAGCTTCCAAATCCGGCGTCGTAATGTCTAGTTTATCAATTATTGAATAAAAGACCATTGAAAGATGGAAGATCAAAAAATTGATCAATTGTTTGAGGGTGGAATTTGGCTCCCCAACGTCGAGTCACAAAAAAGACACAAATAAATAGGTAAAGAGAGCACCTAAGAAACATAAAATAGATTATGATAATTTTTCTTTTCAAAACAAAGTTAGTCTTTTCAAAACAAAATTACGGAATTTTAGCTATTGTTTGGCTCAAAGGGGCCAAATATTCTTGGCAGATAATACTTGAGTCAATTTTTTGTTCCCATGAGTTTGGTCCCAAGTTTTTCAATAATAATTGATTGTTCTAAAATATATGATTTATACCAATAAGTTCTAAATTTATATTATCTATTTATAGTGAATATTACGTTAAAAGATAACCTTGTAACATTGTAATTGATGACATTCAATAACAACAAAATACCAATTTATGCAAGAGCAATACATTAATCGCATATTCAAACTTGTCATTGATTCAATTATAATTATAACCCATTAAAACAAATTATTTTATTAAAAAATTTAATTTTATCATTCAAATTAGAACTCAAACTTTTCCAGTTGAGGTAGTTGTTGGGTATGAGAAATGAAGGGAAGATGAAAAGAGAGAAATTTAAAAAGTTGGGATATTGAAGAGTTGAGAACTTGAAAAGTCTTCTTATGCTTTAGTGGAAAGACATTTGTCCCTCATCGGTGATGGAAAGAAAAATAGGAGAGTTTAAGGGTGTGTTTGGTATGGAGGAAAATGTTTTCCATGGAAAATGTTTTCCTAGAAAATGTTTTCCTCGAAAATAAGTAGATTTTGGACTTATTTTCTCATGTTTGGTTGGTGAGTAAAAAATATTTTCCAGAAATAATTTTTAATGTTTGATTTATGAATGAAAAATATTTTTGAGAGACATTTTTTATTTTTACTAGAGTAAAAAATAATTTATAAAATTGAAAACAAAAATTGAAAACAAAATTATTATTTTTTTTGGTGGTGGTGGTGGTGGGGGGAGGAGTGTGAAAAAAATAATTTAAAGTTGATAGTATTTTTAAAAAACAAAATTAATTTTTTGGGGGTTGGGGATGGGGTTGGGGGTTGGGGGGGGGTAGGAGTTTAAAAATAAATTTTTAAGTTGAAAATATTTAAATAAAACAAAATTAATTTTATGGGGAGGGGCTGGGGTTGGGGGGGGGCTGGCCGGTCGTGGGTGGGGGGTGGGGGGTCAGTGATCGGGTGAAAAAATAAAATTATGAAATTGAAAATATTTTTATAAAATTGATGTTTTTCCCAAAAAAAATGTAATTTGAAATTGGAGGAGAGTTTTGGAAAATGTTTTCCTTAATTTTTTAAGGGAAGTCATTTTCCTTAATTTTGAGGAAAATGAGTTGATTTGGAAAACATTTTCCAATACTTTTGTCCTAACCAAACATGGGAAAATTGGAAAACATTTTCCAGAAAATGTTTTCCTTCATACCAAACACACTCTAAGTATAGAAACACTCCTATTAATTGTTAAAAAGATTGGAAAGAGGGACGCCCCTCGCGCCGTCGTCGTCGCTCGCTCGGCTACAACTTTGGCTTTGATTTCGGAAAATGATTGAGAGATTATTTTTTGAAAAAAATTTGTTTTAATTAATTAGTTAATTATTTATTTAGTTAATCAAATTAAATTAAATGGCCAAAAACGTTTCAATTAATTAGTTAATTGATCGACCCGACTCGGATCCGTGCGCGACCGGTTTTAATTCTTTACCATTTTATTTGAATTTCCCGCCGTTGGAAGTGATTGTTCTAAAAAGTTGCAACTTTCGGGAACAACCATGACCGTTTGAAAGATTGCAACTTTCATGAATGGTATTGTGGATTCTGAAAGGGTTGCAACCTTTCAGAACCAGTTCCTCTTGCCTATAAATATATTGATTCTTCAGATTTTTTTCTTACGAATTTTTCTGATTTCTCATTCGTTTTTTGCACAAAATTTCTTCGTGTACTTTATTACTGTTGAGTGATTTGTAGACACCAGAGTTTTGGGTATCAATACGCTAGTGATTGAGACCATTCTATCCTGGGAGGACATATTCCAAATCAAACATTGGATACTAGAGACGAATAATTTCCTTAAGGGGACACTGTGCATTCAGCGGGCTTGATCTTTTCATGTTCTAATTTTCCAGATTTTGGTACGTTTACAGATTTTAGTTGGGAATTAATTTCTGTTCACCTTTCTTACTGATTCTTTAAACTTTGATAACTTCGTATTTCTGCAAAGTTTTGTTAGAATCAGGTAACAAATATTAGTTGGACTCAATAAATAAAGGTATTTTTTTTATATAATAATAAAAGTTTTGAGTAATTTTTAAAATTTTAAAATTCTCAAATATTAGAGCTTGGCCCAAATACAATTTTTTTTATAGTATTTGAGAACTTGGGATATTTGACAGATAATATTTGCCAAGTTTTATGATCAAACACAACTATCCAATTATTTTTGTGGCCAAACGGGTACTCAATGATGCTTTTCCTTTTAATGAATTCTGATTGGTTATTAGAGGTTTGTCCAGGAAGAATAATTTCATTCCTATTATGTACAATTCTTAAAAGAATTCTACTAATAAAATTACTCAAGCTAATAGGCCTTACATCATAAATTGTTTTAGCTTTTCTTTTTTTGAAAGCTTTGCTAGATTTGTATCACTGAAGAATTTAGGCTAAAGTCATCTGCGGCTCCTTAAAGTTGTTCGCATAATTCACTTAGACACCTCAACTAGGAGTTGTACCTATTGAACACTTTTACAGTTCAAATCATGTACCTATTGAATACTTTTTGATGACATGACATCATGAGTGTAATACACATCTAAAAAGACTAGTGAAGCCAAATATTTTCTTACGGACGAATCAAAATTAGACATGTCAACATTAAAAAAAATCACAATTTCTATAAAAGAAAAAATTGAATCTACTCCTGCACTCTTTTTTTTTCTCAATCCAACATATTTGATTATTTGCCTTCGTCACCATCCTTGACACACCCATCTACTCCTGCATTCTTTCTTCTTATTTTCTAGCATTATCCCGTCATCCTCATTAAAGTTGTTTTTTCATCAAAGAACATTAGCTAAAGAAATAAATTTCAAATTTAGTCAAAAATAATTTCGGCGAAACTCCATTTTTTCCGACAAAACTAATATGAATCTGAAATATTTTCTTTGAAATCTCTAAAGAATTCAAATTCTGAAGAACCCATAACACTTAAGAAGGAAATACATCAACAAATCTTGATTGTTATTCGGAAAAAAAGAATAAAATTTTGAAAAATGAAAATTACAGTACTGAATTAGAATAAAGGAGAGGACGTAGGTGTACGATTATCGGAGTATGCGATTTTAGCCGGAGGCCACTGTGTGTTTTCCAGCGAAGAAGAAAATGAGGAAGAATGAAAGTTGGGTGGGTTTTTTGGCGAAGAAGAAAAGGCGGAGAATAGTTTTTCATTCTCTTTTTTTTGGTTGAAAACAAATTTTTATTTTATTTTTAATATATATTTTTATTATTATTATCGTGGACCTAATGCCATATGTCCTTTTCTGATTAGTTACTATGTCATGTCATTGCGAGTGTATGACAAACAATTTCTATTTTTAGTTGATGTCAAAAAATATTTAATAGATATTTTCTTACCAACAAAAGTGTTCAATAGGAACCGACCTAAGGTGAAATGTCTAAGTGAAATATCGAGACAACTTTAAGTGGCTACAGATGACTTAAGTCAGGAATTTAAGTAAGAAATTACCCTAATAGAAATCTCAAATCATTCTTAAAATATCGTGACTAATAATATTTCAGCAACTATGATTCAATTTACATGTCAGATCATGAGGATCTAATTCATATTAAAAACTCTTCTAACCTCTTCCAGATCTCTTCTAACCTCTTCCAGCTCTGGCACTCTATACAGGATATCAGGTTCTCTTTAATATTGATCATATCAGGAATATATCTAAGCAAAATAAACTTTCACGATTCAGCTCGTCGTGATAGACACTCACACGAATATTTTGGTAGAGGAACCATTACTATGACCCAAGTCAAGCAACTAATCTAACAGCTAAAGAATTTAAGGATACAGAACAAGTAAAATACTAAGGAAATAGATAGAGTTCCCACAAACTCTAACAAGGTCTAATAATAATAAACTAACCTTGCGAAAGTAATGCCTAGAACCTTAAAGTCAATGTACCAAAACATCTACAGTTCAACAAGTCTAAACAAGAAGGGATGCAACCCCAATCTAATAAACTAATCAACTAAATAAAACAAATGTCCAAGTCCGAAAATGATGGACATAGACGAAGGAGAATTCCATGGCAGCCCGAAAGAATTGGATCACCCTTGAATTCGAAGCGACGATCACTGATCTTCTAAGTGAGGTCTGCCAAATAGCCGCTTGAAGATGCTTGAACTCAACAAAAATTAGAGCAAGTACAAAATCATTACACAACCACAATATACTGGTAGGATCATACGGCTATCCCACGAAGTGTAATATTACCAAGTCAAACAACATTATAATCACATGCATATATTTCAACATTTACAAACAGCGATCAACTTCACAATTCTCAATTTAACAATTATGTCAAGTAGTTGGTCCTCTCATGGAACCCAAACACATATTGTTAGCATACCAGAACGAGGTATCCGGTCCCATAATTATGTCAAAACGTGGCAATCCGATACCATTTTTATGTTGGAGCGTAGAAATTCGATTCTATTTTTATGCTGGAATGTGGCAATCTGATCCAAGTTAGTTATGCCCAAATGTGGCAATCCGATCCAAGTTAATTATGTCAAAACGTGGCAATCCAATCCATCAACACACAACAATCACAAATACAAGTATACTCTCATACAATCAAGAAGTGATTCATGACATATAATCATCCGTCTATCTCATTTACATCAAGTGTGATCAATAATGTAGCATTCATATGCATACAAGTATCATAATGAAGCAAGAACTTACATACATCACACAATCATAGAATCACAACCATCACCTACCTCGAAACAGGCTTGAAATCCTAAGAATCTTGCAAAACAACCATCACTTATAAATTTCCAGATTTTCCTATACTTAAAGTAACTATTTCCAGATTTTTAACTTCTTTCTAGTTGCGAGATGTTACAATTCCAACCAACTCAAAATCTCCTCTAAATAGTTTTAAATTTTATCTACAACTTCAAATTGATATTTCAAATCTTTTGATATATTATTCACTCGAAATAATCACTTTTCGGCGTGTTAAAGTTTAAAATCAAGCAAAAATAGTTCTTAATATATATACGGAAAAGAGTATGATATAATAAATTTGTTTATAAAATATTAATAATCTATATCATGTCAAGAATCTTGATTCAATTAATTAAATTAGACGTTAATTTTTTCTTATGTCATGAGTCTTCAATAAAAATCGAGTAAATGGAGAGGAGTTGGATTCAAAAATAAATAAATAATAAAAAATTACAATATTTTTATCATAAAAAAATTGGGGTCTTGAAGAAGTATATTGATTTGTTTTGGATAAATAATGATAAATTATATAATTGAGGTTAACTCTTTATATTATCCTAGGAAAATAACACATAATAAATAATTTGTACAATGTCCTCTGTGTTTTTGTTCTGACACCTTTTATAACAACTTTTCGTTGTCCCATTCTCCATATATAATGCATCTTTTTACCTCCAAATCTTCTTCTTCCCCATGCTTTCCTCAATATGATATAAAGTGTCTTTCTTAGTCCAATTATCAAATTAAAAAAATTGAAATTTCCTGCTTTTATTTGTCATGACCATATCTCCTGTTCTACTTCTTCTCTGATTTCTATCATCTTTCACCATACACCTGAAATACCTTAAGTCCCTGCAATTACCAGATGGTGTTTTTAATAGTATTTATTCCACATAAAGGTTCCCCATAAAGATTATGTTAATGTTCTAAACCTCCACCATAACTTACTAAATAATGTTTTCGTCACCTCATCAGGGGCGGACCCACATAGTGTCCGCCGGGTGCTCGAGCCCCCATTAACTTCGTTACGAAATATATATATCTATGTAGAAATTGATAGGTATTTGTATAAAATTAACATAGAGCACCCAATGAATAAATGATATAGTTGACCCAATGGTTCTTGGATGGATTCTTAAGACTCTTTTAGTGTTGTTACCAAGGTTCAAATCTCATTGTTAACACGTATTTTTTACATTTTCACTTCAGAGCATCCACAACCTTAAAATTCTAGATCCGCCACTGCACCTCATGTAATGACCTGAATCCCACACCACCTTCAGTTTTAAGATAGCACAAATCCCCTCATGCAACCCAATTTTCTTCCATAGTCTCTGACTCTGAATTTTTTTTACAAACAATTGATGCATTTGAGTTATTACAACCTTAATCAAAATAATGGCGGGCAACAAATATATTGACATTGACGGTAGGACATGAGTTATCAACACATATCTTCTTCCATATGATAAGAGCTTATTTACCCAACTCATCAATCTCTTTGTAATCTTTCTAAAAGTTTCTTCATAGTGTGTTTGACACTTCTTTCCATAATAAGTCGGACATTCTAGAAAAGTAAATGGGAAGAACCCTTTTTAATGCACGTGAAATTCCTAATGCCTAATAACATGGTGAATTATAACGATCGAGTTCCGTCGTTATATAAAATCCATAAAGAAAAATTTGAGTCGGAAAATTTTTTCGTAGTAACTTGAATTTTTTCAACCTAGTTCAGATTTGGATGAAATAAGAGTCATTAAAATCTAGGGAAATCTGATAAAAATTGGGTGATTTAATTATGCATCTGATCACATGAGTAGATAGATAGGCTGTTAAGAAACCCGTACGACTTTACGAAATTGAATTCAGGCGAGTAGAACTCTGGAAATTGATCTTAGCGTGAACGGGTAGTTTCTGAGTGTTGTTGGTTGTAGGTGATGATTGTGATTCTATGATTGTGTGATGTATGTTTGTTCTTGTTTCATTTTGATACATGTATGTATGTGAATGTTGCATTATTGATCACATTTGTTGTAAATGATATAGACGAATGATGACTGTCGTGAATCATAACTTGATTATATGATTTGGAGAATATACTTGTGGTTGTGATTATGGCTTGTTGAATGGATCATGTGTTGCATTCCGACACACTAACTTGGATCGTTTCCACGTTTCGGCATAAATATGGGATCGATTGTCACATTTTGGCATAAACATTGAATCGGGTATCACGTTCCGATATGCTAACATTTTGAGTTTGGATTCCATGAGAAAATCAATGATTTGATATAATTGTGTATCTTGAGAAATGTGAAATTGTACGTTGTTCGGAGTATGAATGTTATTATATTGTTCTATTTATTTATGTATGTTGCACTTAGTGAGATAGTCGCGTGATCCTACCAATACACTGTGGTTGTGTACTGGTACTGCACTTGCTCTAATTTTTGTTGAGTACGTGAAATATTTCGACGGCTATTGACAAACCTCGTTTAGAAGATCAGTGATCATCGATCGAATTCAAGGGTGAGTCAACTGCCTTGAGTTCTCTTGATGTTTATGTCCATATTTTGGACTTAGATTAGTTCTTCAAACTTCTTATGTTAAGCTTGGGTTGTGCCCATTTTCCTTTAGACTTTTGGTTCATTATTAGATGTTTTGGTACGTTGACCATCAAGTTCTAGGTTATTTCTTTCGCATTGATAATTTGTTGTTAGATCTTTTGGAAGTTTATATGAACTTCAATTTTTAGTTATTCGAACATGCCTTCGTAGCTTTAAATTATTTACTTGGGTTGTAGTAATGATTATCCCACTGGAGGAATAGTATGGGTGCCAATCATGATAGCCTGGGTCATGACATGAATCGTCATGCAAATAAAAGAATTTTTTCTCCTTGTTTATTAATTGACCAAAAACATCCTCATTTTTATTATTGAGTATCAATTGGATATCCAAACATAATGATATCATCAGCATATGAAAAATGGTTGATCTTTGGAGCCCATTTTGGCATACCATAGCCTTTATACGTCTCATCTTCATGTAGTTTGTTCAACCCTCTTGCTAGTACATCAACCGCAATGAATAATATTAGTGATATAGGATTTCCTTGTTTAAAACCTCTAGTTGAGATAAAGAAGCCATGTCATATCCCATTAACTAGTACCGAGTACCAGTTATTTGATATTAGCCTCTAAATCGTATCAATAATGATCTATGAGAAACCAAACTTTCTTAGTACCTTTGTTAGAAAAAATCGAGATACTTTATCATACGTCTTTTCCATGTCTAATGTTACAATCGCATTATGATCTTTACTTTTAAGCTTGATATCTCGGATAATTTCTTAGTCCAATAAAACGTTTTCTATTACAAGTCTTCCTTTTACAAAATGGTTCTTTGATATTATAAGTGGTAGACACTTTTTAATTCTATCATGCACCAATCTGGATATTATCTTATTCATAAAAATGCTCAAATAAATTGGTCTTAGGCCCACAAAGCTTTTTACCTTTTCTTTCTTTGGGTTAAGGACGCATGTCAATGTGGGTGATGAATGTAGTAAGTTTTTATCCACAAAAAAAGCCCTTACCATCTCAGTAAATCATCTTTTATAATACCTCGACATTCCTGGAAAAATACATGATAAATCATCTGGGCATCTTATACTATCTTTGTTTATCTCAAATACCATTTCATTTCCTCATAGTTAGGTAAGCTTGTCATCTCTTCATTATGCTCCGGTGTGATCAATTTAGGTATTATAGTTAGCATACCATAGTCTCCATTGTTGATGTTTCCTTAAACATATTCTCAAAGAACATCACTGTTTTCGCCCATATATTCTCTGTTGTATTTGCCTTGGGGTATGAATTTGATGGATTCTCAATTTTTTTCCTCCTCCTCTTCACATATGAGTGGAAGAATTTTGTTTTTCTGTCCCCATCAATGAGCCATCTCATTCATACTTTTTGCTTACAAAATTGCTCTTCAATGTGCCATTACTTTTTTTAATTTCCCTTTGTCTTTTTAAGGTTCATCCTATTCTCTACTGAAGGTTAGATTTCTAACTGAACTTCTTTGGATTTTATAACATCTTCTAGCGTGATGATTTGTCAAAAAATATCACCAAAGGCTTCTTTACTTCACTTTGCTAGAACCCTTTAAATATTTTTACTTTTGCTTGAAAATTAGAAAGGGGATCCCCACAAAGTTTACCTTCCAATTGTCCTCAATTAGTGGCTTAAATTGGTGCCTTTTGTCGGAAAAATTAGGAATTTAAAGGGCTTCACAACTGGTTCTTCCTTTGTATCACAAATCAAGTGCAAAGGAGCGTGATTTGACCCTCTTCTAACTAAGTGATGAACCTCAAATGACTATATAAGTTCATAAACTCCTAGTTTTGCATCACTTTATCTAGTCTCTTAAAAACACAATGACATCCTATTCTTCCATTCCACCATGTAAAATGACCGCCTCAGTAATTTATTTCTACTTGACCACAATTATTGATGCATTGTACAAAGTCCATTTCTTCTAGCTATAGGAAAGGTAATCCCCCTAGTTTTTTCTCTTTCTATGGGTATCAAATTAAAATTCCCTCCTACAAGCGAAGGTTTTTGACATTGTTTTGTCATCTCCTCCATTTCTTCAAGTCTTTCATGCACACTACAATGAGTAAAAACTCCAAATTGTTACATTTTCCCCTCATTGTCACTTCTTGTATAGAGTCTTCACTATTTGAATAGCCAAATCTTTGATGAACACTTACATAAATTAAGTATGAATCCCAATTTATTTTTGTATTGTTTTAACTCCCATGGGCCATGAAAAAATATATGACCTATAAATAAGTATTGATGTCTTCTATTTAGGTCTATTAGCATGTCAAAAGCTTTTAACAGACCTAATATTTCAAAAGATAATTTTTCCAATCATTGATGACTATTGTATGACTTATCTTTACTACACCTTGTTCTAACCTTAAAATGGATTGTTTCTTTCCACTCTTCATATTATCAATTTTCCTCGGTGATAAGTCTCTATTCTTTGCTACACTCTGCATGTTTTCTTGAAGGTCTTAATCCTCTTCAGTATCTTTTCTCTGTTTTATTTAATCTTCTTTTAATTTTTGCGTATCTGGAATATCATCCCTCTTTCTCCTAAATCTTTTTTGGAGTAACTTCATTACTTCTGCCTTCTGGCCGGAAAAGCTCCCCATCCTCCACCCCACAGACACATTATTTGTGTTTGAACTTTCCTCATCCTCCACTTCTTTCCCTCCTCCCTTTTCCAAGTTAGGAATGTTCAACTTGCATGATGTGTTGGTTTACCCATCTGTAAACTACTCTCTTCCTCTTCCGTTACACTATTTTTGTTAATAAGTATCATTTACCCAACTTTATGTTGTTTCTTCCTTTTTATTCTCTCCTTTATTACTATCTGTATTCACCTTTTTAGCGTTCTCTGCCTCTTCCTCTTTCATATCAGATTGTTGTTCCGCCAAGACATCAAATTGATTCGTCATTATTTTTACATTTTTTTGATCCTCAGATTTCTTACACCACACTTTTTTCTGCTTTTTTCTTTCATTTTTTCATTCCTTTCCATTTTTCGTTGTCCTATGCTCTATGAACTGATCATCTTTCATAGTCTTCTCTGTAGCCTCCTATTTTTCTTGACTATTCTCTTTCTTCTTTTTCTGTAGCCTTCTCTATTTCTCCTCCTGATCCTTATTAGGGTAGAGCTCTAGATGAATGATATAGCACTGCTAATCCGCACAACCTTGTATCCTACATTTCTTGTATTATTGGGGCATATGATCATCTTCAATCCTCACCTACTTTTCTGTAATCTCCCCTGTTTGTTTGCTAATGCCCATATTAATTCTTTATGGGAATTCTTTTTGAATCTCCTACTTTAACTTTAACTCTTGTGCAACTTGGTCTAGTTTGATTCTTTGTAGCAAGATCCATATATGCTGATTTTTCAACAGTTGATGATAAGGAAAATATTGACTCCTTCGCATAAAAATTTGGTGGCAAAGATGGAAAAGACATCCATGTGATTGTCGTTATAGTTTCCTCCTCCGGGTCAAATAGTGGCTACCACTTCACAACCCTCATGGGGTATGTTTAGTTTTGATGTGCTATATAAAACGTTGTGTGTTGACAGTATATTCACGTAATTTGTAATTAGATGTCCTCATCAATTTTTTCTTGTTTCTTAAAAGGCCTATATTGCATTCACCCTTTAACTCGCATTGTTTTGGGATCAATCTGCGCAGATCTTAAATGTTCAGCCATCCATATGAAAATTTCCAATTATTGCATATTGTAATCTTTCATTATGTATCATCTGTTCAACCTCATCTACCTCCTAAATCACTCTAGGCTCTCGATGGAGGTAAGTAACATGTTACATAGTAATTGGTTTTTTGTTGACTGATAGTGGACGTAGCTTGTCATCATAGTTCTGTTTTGTTGGTGGTTCTTGTGATGCCACCAGTGTGTTTGGTGATTCTCCTGGTGTTATGGTGGCCATTGCCACCTGAAAGGTCCTTTGGTTTTTTACGGTGGCGCGGGGTTGTTGGTGACATAAGATTTTTTAAGCTAGTTTTTACATTTGTTAATATTCTTTGTTTACTTATCAAGTATTAGAAAAATAAAATAATAAAACCATGTATTTAAAAAAATATTTCTATTCGTACCCATCTTTTGGTTATTTGTTTTTTTTTAAAAAAAGATTTTTAAAAGAACAAATACAATTTCTCAAAATAGCTAAAGATATTTAATGAATTTAAAACATCTGTTGTAAATGAATGCTTTACTTGATTTTACATACAATTAGGGGTGAACATGGTTTAGTATAGAGTTATCATATCATATGAAAGTTTTTAGTGTTGAAGGAAGCTGATGGAACAGGTGTTGCGGTCTAATCGCACATGCAAGTGCACGTGATCGTAAAAGCAATATAACGGCTCTTGTTAAGGAGTTTATATCGTACCCACAAGGACCACAAAATAGACTTGATTAACTTTGCCAATTCTTGGCTTATAACAAGTGCAATGTTTAAAATTCTATAAATAACTGTACTAAGATTTATGGTTAACTAAACTAACTACAATGATTCAATTTCCTAACTTGAAACGATTATTAATGAAGAAATTCAGGATTGTAGCTTTTATCAGGACTCATGAAGATGCCATTGTCTAATAAAGGTTTTCTGACGTTATCTCATCGATGAACCACAGGGTTGAATATATGATTATGGTCTCTCGACCTCTAATCGCCTAGAACTATTACAACCTTAACTACATCGTTGAGCACAGATAAGATGAATAAAAGTTGAGCATTAAGTTATCTTCCTGTATGATAGTCCAAGTAAGGGTTTTCAGGCATATCTATATCTTAAAAAACGAATCAACCCTAGCTATTTAGAGTCAACCAAACTTCATACTTCCTATGTTCTATCCTCTTATTCCTCTCTCGAGTTCAATTTGGACAATGAATTTATTTCTATGGTGGCCAGTCATGAAATACAAAAAAAACAAAAAAGTAAGAACGAATCATAAATAACTTTTGATAAACCCTTAACAACTCAAGCAAAATCCATTCATCATGTAGCCACAACCCTAGATCTAGGGTATTTAGCTACTCATAATTCTCATAATAACATTCGACATAATTAGAATCATTCTCCAACAATTACCAGAGAAGAAGGAATATAATCAAACCCTAGAATTCCCCAGAATCATTCTTGACATCTCACGTTTAAAAATTAGAAAAAAGAATCCTTATAAAATTACATTAAGGTCATATTTATACTAAATTCTGAATCTCCAATTTACGATCCTGCAGCGCGCGATGCGAGGCTGACATGAAGTGTTCTGTCTCGCGTCTTCTTTTCCAATTAAATTTTGGCACTCAAGCTTGCGACGCGAGGCTGACACGGAGTGTTCTGTTTGGAATTTTACTTCACGCTCAAGATTGTATTCCCTTCTACGCGTCGCGAGGCTATCACGAACATGCCTTTGCATCATTTCTCCACTTCACTTTGCTTTCTTTTATTCCACAGATTTCCTCTTCGCCTCTTTTTGCTCCTTTTTTATGTAAGTCTCTTGCACCTCGCCTTCCTACATATCTAATCATGTTGGTTAGTTTGGAAATCCAGAATTTACTTGAATAAGACTTTTAATCTACACTTATCGACTTCAAAACAAGCTCTCATGTAGGCATAAATAATACTATGGGCATGTAAATTTGCCCAAGATCAACAGGTCAAAGGAACAGGTTCGGTGAAGTTGTCTAAAGAGTTAGGGTTTGAGTTACACTAGGACTATACTACTCAATCCTAATTTATATACAAGTCTAGAACTTGTACGACTAAAGCCGATGTAGTCGACTAGGATAAGGTGTACATAATATATTTGTGTTGTATTAGGATTCCTAGTGTAACTAGTATAGGACTCTTCTCCTATATAAGAAGTATGTAACTCAATCATTCAATCATCAATACAATCCTTGATTCTTCACATATCTATGAGAATTCTACATCGTATCATAGCAATAAATCTTTTCCGCTCTTTAACATATTAGATATAACAAAAAACAACCAAATTATCAAACCACAATGGCCCATTCTACCAACACTCTTTCGACCTCTTCACTTCATCACTTTATTTCGCCCTACTACATTAAACTTAACTATCTTCTATGGAGGACACAAATGACTCAATTGATTCAAGTGATCAGATTAATCTCTCTCATCACAGAATCACGTAAAGAGAACTGTTCCACTGGACAGACTACTGAGAAAACTGTAGCAGGCTAGAAGGGTGCAGAAGACAGCAACATTGTTGATGACTGGGAGGAGAAGGATGTCTTACTAAGGAGTTGGATATCAGACACTTTGACAGAAGAAAATATATACCTGATCCTAGGCTGCTCAACTACCAAGGAGATGTGGGAATGCTTGAAAGAAGCATATCTTCAAGCAACAAAAGATAAGGAGTTCCAGTTCAAGCAACAACTGCAAAGTGTGAAGCTAGGAACCAAACCAATTGATGAATATATTAAGGAATTCAAAGGCATATGTGATGGCCTTGCAGCCATTCACAAGCCTGTAAATGAGGATAGCAAAGTGATTAATTTTGATAGAGGTCTAGGTCTTAAGTACAATACCTTCAGAACTGTCATGTTAGATAAGGCACCGTATCTTACTTTTAATCAATTTATTAATGCTCTTACGAATATTGATATGAGGGAGGATGAAAAAGAAGTGTCTCAACAAAATCATAACATGACATTATCTGCCCAAAGAGGCAGGGGAAGAGGAAATTACTCTGAAAGAAGAGGAAACAATAACTTTAATTCCAGAGGAAGAGGCTTTAAGCTTGTTGGACAGGGAACATGTTCTTATAACAGCAGAAACAGATCTAGTCCTCAGAACAGTCCTTCAAGTGGAAGTCATGAGAGGAATAATTTTGATACGTGTCAAATTTGTGGTAGAATAACCATACTGCTCTTAAGTGTTTTTACAGGTGAAATTACTCTTACCAAGCCGCAGATGAGCTACCACAAGCATTGGCTGCTACTAATCTTCAAAACACTGATGACACCTTGTATGTGGACTCAGGATCAAGTAGTCATATGACACATAATTCAGGTATCATAACTGATCTGAAACACTATAATAGACCAGATAAAATTATTATTGGGAATGGATCAAAGTTCGACATAACACATGTTGGAAACACATCCAGATCAGGTCTAAAATTAAAGGAAGTTCTTGTAGTCCCTAAGATTAATAAGAATTTACTCTCAGTTAGCAAGCTTGCAAAGGATAATTGTTGCACTCTTGAATTTGATGAAACTAACTTTTTTGTAAAGGACAAGAAGACAAGGACACTCTAGCCAACGGAACTAATTAAAAGAAATGGACTCTATGCTTTGGAAGATAACAATCTCTATGGTTTAACTGCTGCACACGATTAGAACACGTCAGACAACATGTGGCATACTAGATTAGGACATTCTAGTTTGAAGTCTTTAAAGTTTTTAAATAGTAATAGTTCCATCAATATTAGTAGTTGGAATAAAATGCCTATTGTTTGTTCTAGTTGTCAGTTGGGAAAGAGTTGTAAACTTCTTTTTGGTTTGAGAAATAAAATTGAGAAAGAACCTTTATTGAAAATCCATTGTGACTTATGTTGACCTGCTCCTGTCGAATCTTCCCAACATATGAAATAGTATGTCATTTTTGTTGATGATCACACAAGATATACATGGATTTATCTACTGAAAAAGAAGTCTGAATTCTTGGAGGTCTTTCTAAAATTTCAGAAAATGGTGGAAAAATAATTTTCTAAAGAGATTAAGATTTTTCATTGTGATGGAGGTGGTGAGTTTATCCAAACAGACTTCATTAAGAATTTGAAAGATCATGGCATTGTGATATATATTTCATGTCCTAACACACCTGAACAAAATAGAGTTGCAGAGAGAACACATAGACATATAGTGAAGACAAGCTTAACTCTACTACTTAATGCTAATCTACCTTTGTTTTTATGGGTTGAAGCTTTCCTCACTGCAGTATTTTTCATCAATAGATTGCCTTCATCAGTCTTAAAAAATGGTGACTCAATTTGTTAAGTTGTATGGGGAACAATCTGATTACAACAGTCTAAAAGTGTACGGGTGTAGATGTTTTCCATATATCAAGGGTAACAATAAGTTCAGACCAAAGACCTATCCTTTGTGTGTTCATTGGGTACAGTAGCTTACACAAAGGATATAGATGCTATCATCCCTCTACAAGGAGGGTTTACATATTCAAACATGTTATGTTTGATGAAAACACATTACCCTATGTGTCTCCAAAGCAATCTCAGTCTAACATTGATGTCTCACCTCACCTTGCTACTTTTGTTGAATCTTTCTCTAAACTGCAGGAACATGATAATTATGATTCAGGGGAAGTACAGGCTGCTAGCCCACACATTACTAGTGATAATGCTGCTACACCTCATGTACTCATTGATGATGAAAATATTATTGACCTCTCAGGCGCAGGATCAGATGTTGTGGGACAGGTTGAGGTTGATGATCCCTATAGTAGTACTGAAAGTCCAGCTGCATATTTTGAATCTGCCAGCAACAGTGAAGAACAGGTTTCTCTTACAGGTCCAGCCAATGATCATCATCAAACAACCACTTTCGTTGATGTACCAGTTGATCATCAACTTGACAATGCTACACTCTAGTCCACCACCTTGGTTGATGTACCAGCTGAGGTACTTCCTGCACCACAAGGGCATCATATGATCACCAGGAATAAGGCGAAGGAACAACACTTTTCACTTGTTGCTCGCAACAGCTCAAAAATTGTGAGAGAACCAAATACTACTAAAGAAGCACTAAAATCACCTCATTGGCTTGCAGCAATGCAGGAAGTGATTGATGCTTTACATACTAACAAGACACGGATTTTGGTGCCCAAATCTCCTGGTATGAACTTGGTTGGATCAAAATGGGTGTTCAAAACAAAATTAAAAGTTGATGGAACAATAGATAGATACAAGGCCATACTTGTGGCAAGGGGATTCTCGCATCTTGAAGGGATAGATTTTGAAGAAATATTCAGTCTTGTGGTTAAAGCAACAACTATTAGGGTGATTCAATCCATTGTTGTCAATTTAAAGTGCGAAGTTAGACAACTCGATGTCAAAAATGCCTTTCTCCATGGCTTCTTATAAGAGGAGGTGTACATGAGTCAACCTCATGATTTTATTGATCCCCAGTATCCTCAGTATGTATGTCTACTTAAAAAGACATTGTATGGTCTTAAACATGCACCAAGAGCCTGTTTTGATAGGTTTAGCATACATCTTTTACACCTTGTTTTCATTTGAAGTAAGGCTGACCCTTTCTTATTTACTTTGAAACTCACAAAGGCAAAATATTGCTCTTGTTATATGTGGATGATATTATTGTCACAGGTAGTAATCCATCTCATGTTTCATAGTTGGTTCTACAACTTGGGAAGGAGTTCGCCATGAAAGATCTTGGCCATTTCTACTTCTTTCTTGGAGTTGAGGTTAAGTATTTTGATGGGGGCATCCACTTACGCCAGAGTAAGTATGCATCTGAGCTGCTAGACAAGACTGAAATGACTTTTGCAAAGGCTATAGCCACTCCTTTGGCTCAAAAGCATGGTCTACATGAAGTTGTTGGAAGCCTGTTTGAAGCATCTTTTTACAGAATGATAGTGGGGAGTCTTCAATACTTAACTCTCACAAGATCAGATATTACTCATGCTGTGAATTTAGCAAGCCAATTTATGCAAAATCCGAACAGTGCACATCTTCAAGGGGTGAAAAGAATTCTTAGGTACATCAAAGACACTCTGCACTTTGGACTTAGACTTATTTCACAATCACAATGTAGGTTGTATGGGTACTCCAATGCTGATTGGGGAGGTTGTACCACTACCAGGAGATCAACTACATGTTATAACATCTATCTAGGTGCAAATTGTATTTCTTGGACCTCCAAGAAATTTGCTCGTTCAAGTGCTGAAGCTGAGTATAGATTACTTGCCTCCACTACATCAGAGATGACATGGATCATGTATCTACTTCATGATCTTGGGGTGTTTCTTCGATATGTACCTACATTGTATTGGGACAACATGAGTGCTTTGTACATGACAGTTAATCCAGTTATGCATGCTAGAACTAAACATGTTAAAATTGACTATCATTTTGTTCGTGAGAAGGTGGCTAGAGGACAACTTGTTACTCAATTTGTGAGGTCTAAGGATCAGCTAGCAGATATTCATACAAAATCATTAATCAAACAGGTTTTTGCTGAGTTTCGTCATTCTTCACATATCTGTGAGAATTCTACATTTAGTACCGTGAATTTGATATTATAGTATTTTGTATGGTATATGGTATACATTTTAATTCTTTTGGTATTCGATACGGTATTTGATATTGAGACATAAACATACACAAATACTATACCAAAGTGTGTATATATATAAATACCAACAAATATGCAATATCTTATTAGTATAAATTAAATGTTTAGAAGTTGAGACTTTGACTATTCTATTTTGATTGACATGTATTTGAAATAATTCATTAATAAAAGAAGTTGTTTGTACTTTATTTTTAATATATATTGTTACATGAGTAATGTATTAGTATGATATAATTGAGACCTTTTTTAAAAATTGTTGAAGTCATAATACTCTATTACACGAGTATATATTAATCGAAGTTGAACAAACTATGATTATCAATTTACTATACGTTAGAATACCAAAACTGATCTTCAAAATGTCAAGCCGTACCGAATCAAAGTGGTATGGTAATGGTGTAATGTTTTAAACACCGAATACCAAAATTATTATATGAAAATTATCAAATATCATATCATACCATATCATGTCCATCCCTACATACAATTAATTGAGTAAAGAATTGTATTAGTAAAAAAGGGTAAATTAGTTAAAATACAATTATTCACATTAACGGTATTAAATAAAACAATTGGTTACTTACACCTTGTTTGGGTAGTTGTTACCTCTTGTATTGTATTGAGTTGTTGGTTTAAATAGAATGTTTGTTTTGATTGTTACTTAAATTTTATTGTGTCGTATTGTTTAAATTCATCGTTAGATAATAACGAAAAGACCAATTTTATGTAACAACCGATTGGGTGTGATCGCATCATTACCTTAATATTCTATTCTCATTTTGTCGTAAATCACTTTTCTTGTAGGTTTTTCATTCAAATTATGAATGTATAATATAATATAATGATGGAGAATGATAAAATCTATTTAAAATTGTACTCATTAAAATAATATAGTACGATACAATATATCACAAATACAATATGATAATGAACTCGGCAACTTGTATAAATAGTGTCGGTGTTAAATTCTGTATATCTCAACATTAAATAGTGGTACTCTATTTACCTGATCAATGGCAAGCAGGAGCAACTAGTTTTTTTTGTACTTTATTTTTCACAAAGAGAAGAATAGAATTGTACTAGTACATACTTCTTTTTTCTTTGTTTTGTGTTACTTTGGGTGAAATTAAATTGGCAGTTGGAAATGGAGAGATGTCTTTTTCAATTGAAGAATTGAAGAGCCTCAATTATTGGTTGGGAATAAGGAGAGACGTTTAGACATAAAAAAATAATAATAATGTTACATACATGTTTAATATAATAAAATTAAAGGTATTTTAATGTATTTGACATATTTTAATTTATGCCACATGATTTAAATATTTTCTTCACTTTCTTAATTAACTATGTATCAAGTCAAATAGGACAAGCAAATTAGAATGAATAGAGTATTATTTAAGTTGAAAATTCAAGTTATTTTTGGACATGTATATGAAATATCACGACTCGATATCGAGGTCCAATGGCTCCTACCGAAAATCCCCCTGTAGACAAGCCAAAATCCAACAACAAGCAACAAAACACCAAAAGATAAACTATAGAGAAGCAATAACAAAAAGGAAAAATTACGTGACTAAGCAAACATATAATAGTTAATTACTTAACATAACTTTAATTTGAAGAAATTACTTTGCGCCACAAACATATAACCATATTTATGTGGGCCACATCCAGAATTTATATAATTTATCTCCTAACGGTATAAATTCAAAATTTGTATAATTTGATTCCTAATTATAAAAATCCATAATTTGGATATGCTTGGCCTAGCTTAAGGTAGAAACTACATAAATAAAAGAGGCATGATAATGCTAATACTACAATCTCTTTTGAGATGAAAACCTCAAATAAAATGTACTTCCTTTAGAAATTTCAAATTTTCTGGATTAAAGCTAGTAACATGCTTACTCTGAGCTCAAAACAAGTAAAAATTGTGACAAAATCATTTAAGGGCCTAAAATACACACTTCTCATGTTTTTTTTTATCTCAACAAATGCAAATGACGTGCATATGAATGCATAACAATAGAGTCGATTCATTGTCAATATAATCACACTATACAAACAATAGGGTAGAAAATCGTCAAAATACAAGCATACTAACCTGGAACTCCAGCTAGTCCAAAACCTCAAACCCACAAATATGATATTAAAACAATAAAGGCTCACAAATTATCAAGAAAGTCACACAACCAACGCATATACATCTAGCTAGGTTTAAATCACCTAAATACATTTTAAGGATCCTAATTCGTCAACCAAAACTAAGGTTTATCCTAATCTAAGGCTTAACGGCTAAAGTACTAAGCTAATGCCTGAAAATGACCAAAATGTGACCAAGGAACATGCAAACCTAAATTATCATACTACAACCTTCTTAACCATGATGCATCTCTCTCTCTCTCTTAATAAAAACTAATTAACAAAGTCAACTCTAAAAGAGAAAATCATAACCTATCTCAAGACTGAAACTGCACTTGAACCTCTTTTCAACAACTTTTTCTTTTCGAGCAGCTTTTGAACGATACCACATATTGTTAGTGAAAACTTACAAAATAATAAAAAAATACAAGATTACAACTGAAAATGAAATGAAGAAATAAAATCTCTTCAGGCTGAGGCGCGGATATCTCGCTCTCTTTAAGGAGATTCAAGCCCACTGCAGCAAATGTTTTCACCGGTCCAGCAGTAGTCCTCTTTGACTTGTCCCCTCCAGGATACAACAACCTTCACAAAGTATAACTCAACAACTCTGGACAAGAGTTGAGTCCAAAGCTCCACAAATAAGAACACCTTCCTTCAACTAATAAGAACTCTCTTTTTGACTAACTCTTTCACTCTATGTTTTTCTCTTGTGTATTGTATGTCCCAAACCAAATCAATACCATCACTATTTATAGTTGAGAAAGTCTTCCTAGCAATAAATAGAAAGATAATGGGGTGATAAATAGTGAATATAAATGACCTTAGGAGTTATATATGTTACATAGGTTACAAAGAATAATGAAAAATAAAGAGTGAGATAATGGAGATTGAATGAGATAATGTTGAGGGGTAACAAATGTCCCTCAACATGCAAGTGCAACTCAACGGACAAAAAGTCAAGGTGTGCATTCTCTAACTGCCAATGAAGAAGCAGTAAAGAAATGTCCACCAACGGCACCAATGAATAGAGACACTAACTGTTGAATCATTCAACATATTTGTAACTCCAAAATATAACAAATTAATATATTATGACATTAATATTAAAATGTTTAATAAACCAACAATTCCCCACTCATTTTAATATTAGATAAGAGAGGATATCAGCTGAAGGAAGACTATAATGCATAATGAAGGTGTGCTCTGCATTGAACCTTCACTTAATGAAACAGTAACTTTTACTTCAGAGTCGTAGTGGTCTCAGACTTGAACTATGACTGCTTAAGAGAAATAAAATATCACTGTCCACACATAATAATCAAGGTGTTGACATGATCTTTAAAGCCATCACGTTATGGCCATGTGCTATCCCGATTTCGTGAGTGCATTTGAGAATAAGCCCCATTCTAATATGAAGCGACCTACTTCCACACATCACATAGGTGAAATCTATCGAGAGTTCTCCTGTAAGCTTAACACTCCACCCATATGGGCTACAAATATTCATTAAGAGTTTTATCAACGCAACCTTAACAAACTACAGGAAACAATGCACTCACATCATAGGGAGGGTATAACAAGATAGTGCATTTTTCACAACAAGTCATCATATGATTATTTTTTCCCTTTGAACCTGGTTATAGGATCTCTAGTTCCCAGGTTGGGTTTTCTCATATATAACTCAAGAATTTATAGGCTTCAATCCATCCCCCTCGATGTGCTCCAGACCTTTTCTCTTGTTAAGGCCTTGGTAAGATGATCTGCAAGATTATCACATGATTTGACATAATCGACATTAATGATACCATTTGTCATATATGATCTTACATTACTGTATTTCCTCCTTATAGGTCTGGATTTACCGTTGTAATAACAGTTTTGAACTCTACCGATTTGCAGCGGTGCTATCACAATGAATTAAAATAAGAGGAATTGATTTTTTAAAATAAGGAATTTGAAATAATAAATCTCTTAACCAATTCGCTTCCTCACTAGCTGAAGCTAAAGCAATTAGTTCAGCCTCCATGGTAGAGTTAGCAATTATATTTTGCTTTTTTGATCTCCAACAAACAGCACCACCACCTAAATTAAATACATAACCAGTGGTAGAAAATAAATCACCAGATAAAGTGTTCCAATCTGCATCACAAAAGCCTTCAAGTACAGGAGGATATTTTTTATAGAACAAACCACAATTTTCGTTCCAATTATATATCTCATAACTCTTGTTATAGCATGCCAATGTTCATTACATGATTTGCTTGTAAACCTGCCAAGTACTCCTACTGCATATGCAATATTAGGCCTAGTGCAATCAGTCACATATCTCAAGCTTCCAATTATACTGGAATATTCCTTTTGATTTATTACATCATTTTCACTTTCAACAGGAAATAAGTGAACACTTGAATCAAAAGGAGTAGCAACATGCTTGCAATCATGAAAGTTATATTTTTTCAATATTTTCTCAACATAATGTGACTGGTCAAGGAAAATTCCCTTACATGTTCTTGTTATTTTTATTCCAAGAATGAAATTTGCCTCACCAAGATCTTTCATATCAAAATGACTTCTAAGAACATTTTTTGTTTCATCAATAACATTCATGTTAGAGCCAAAGATCAACAAATCATCAACATATAGGCAAATAATCACATGTGAATTATTCAAGACTTATGATATATGCACTTATCACACTCATTTATTTTAAAACCATTTTCAATCATGCAGGAATCAAATTTTTCATGCCATTACTTTGGTGCCTGTTTTAAGCCATATAGGAATTTAATAAGTTTACATACTTTGCTTTCTTGGCCTGCTTCAACAAAACACTCGGGTTGATCCATATAAATTTCTTCATTTAGGTCTCCATTTAGAAAAGCAGTTTTTACATCCATTTGATGAATTTGCAAATAAAAAATGCAGCCATAGCAATTAAAAGTCTTATGAATGTAATTCTTGTTACCGGAGAAAAAGTATCAAAAAATTCTAGGCATTCTAGTTGTTTAAAATATTTTGCAACTAGCCTAGCCTTATATTTATCAATAGATCCATCCGGTTTCAACTTTTTTCGTAAGACCCATTTACAACCAATAATTTTACAACCCGGTGATAAATCAACTAACCTCCAAGTTTTATTAGAAATTAGAGATTCTATTTCATCATTTACAGCCTCTTTCCAAAAAATAAAATCATGTGATGATAATGCTTCTTTCAAAGTTAAAGGGTCATTTTCAACACTAAATACATAAAAATCAGGACCAAAATCTTTTTCTACTCTAGCTCTTTTACTTCTTCTTAACTCAAAATCATTAACTTCTTTATTTTTCAAAGTTGAAGTAGAAGAACTAGGTAGTGACAATACATTTTGTTCAATCCTTTGACCCCCACTATTTTTAGAATCAAATGGAAATTTATTTTCATGAAAAATAGCATCACCAGATTCTATCACAATATTATCTTCAAGATTAAAAAATCTATAGCCTACCTATTTGAAGCATAACCAAGAAAAGCACAAGTAGTAACTTTCTTACCCAACTTTGTAATCTTGGGATCCATTAGCCTCACAAAGGCTAGACAACCTCAAACTCTTAAATATCCCAAACTTGGCTTGTAACCTTTCCACAATTCAAAAGGTGTCAGTTTGACTTTTTATGAGGCACACGATTCAACACATAACAAGCAGTTAAAATAGCTTCACCTCAAAAATTCAAAGGTGCATGTGACTCAATAAGCATGGCATTAGTCAATTCAACCAAAGTTCTATTTTTCCTTTCTGGTACTCCATTAGATGAGGGAGAGTAAGGAGGAGTCGTTTCATGAATTATTCCCAATGATCTAACAAAAGAATTAAACTCATTTGATTCATATTCACGGCATCTATCACTTCTAATTCTTTTTATTTTTCTTCCAAACTGATTTTCAACTTCATGGAGATCAGTTTTAAAATTTTCAAAAGCATCACTTTTATTTTTCATCAAGTAAACATATGTAAACTTAGAAAAATCATCAATGAAAGTGATAAAATATCTATTACTTCCACGTGTTAGAATTCCACCAAGTTCACAAATATCAGTATGAACTAATTCTAACAAATCAGTTTTTCTTGAATTTTTTTCTTCTTAGGCTTCAAAGAAGTATTTTTGTGAGTTTCAGGAGTAGCATTATTCGAAGTAATTAAGTTTACCTTCGTTGTGATGTTGTTTTCTTCTGTTTGTAAAAGTGCATCTTGGCCTCTTGCTTCTTCTTCCATGCGGATTTTAATTATCAAGGTTTCAAGAGAAGTTTCCTTTTGTTTGTGGCGCATAGTTTTTTGAAATTCCTTTCAAGAAGGTGGAAGTTTATCTACTATGCCACAAATAATAATATTATCTCCAATTTTAACCTCTTCGGACCTAAGCTCTCCAACAATCATGATGAAGTCTTGAGCTTGATCTACCACTGATTAGTTGTCCACCATTTGAAAACCAAAAAATCTACTAGCTGCATATTTTTTCGCTCCAGCCTCTTCGGTATCATACTTACTCTGCAATGCTTTCCAAATTTTCTTTGCACTAGAGTAAGTTCTATCATAATAATCATAAAAATTATCAGATAGACAATTAAGAAGATAATACCGACACTTATAGGAATCACCATCATACTTTTCCACTTTCTCTAGATGAGAAATAGTTTCATTATCATTCATAGAGGTGATATCTTCTTTATTAGGATTCTTCTGAGTTAACACATAAGAAACATTGAGAAGACTTAAGTAGAAAAGTACTTTACCCTTCCATCTCTTAAAATGGTTACCATTGAACCGAAATGGCTTGTTAAGATCTCCCATCTTGACATCCGCAATTTTTTCAATTGTAGCCATGATGAATCTCTTTAAAATTGTTAGTGAAAACTTACAAAATAACAAAAAATAAAAGATTACAACTGAAAATGAAATGAAGAAATAAAATCTCTTCAGGCTGAGGAGCGGATATCTCGCTCTCTTTAAGAAGATTCAAGGCCACTGCAGCAAATGTTTTCACTGGTCCAGCAGTAGTCCTCTTTGACTTGTCCCCTCCAGGATACAACAACCTTCACAAAGTATAACTCAACAACTCTGGACAAGAGTTGAGTCCAAAGCTCCACAAAAAAGAACACCTTCCTTCAACTAATAAGAACTCTCTTTTTGACTAACTCTTTCACTCTATGTTTTTCTCTTGTGTGTTGTATGTCCCAAACCAAATGAATACCATCACTATTTATAGTTGAGAAAGTCTTCCTAGCAATGGATAGAAAGATAATGGGGTGATAAGTAGTGAATATAAATGGCCTTATGAGTTATATATGTTACATATGTTACAAAGAATAATGAAGAATAAAGAGTGAGATAATGGAGATTGAATGAGATAATGTTGAGGGGTAACAAATGTCCCTCAACATGCAAGTGCAACTCAACGGACAAAAAGTCAAGGTGTGCATTCTCTAACTGCCAATGAAGAAGCAGTAAAGAAATGTCCACCAACGGCACCAATGAATAGAGGCACTAACTGTTGAATCATTCAACATATTTGTAACTCCAAAATATAACAAATTAATTTATTATGACATTAATATTAAAATGTTTAATAAACCAACACATATCAAATTAGTGATTTAACATCAACACAAGCGAAGAGATATACATGGTTCCATCTGCTTCACTTCAAGTATGATAATAGTGTCACTTGTCAATCAAAAAGGTTAAATTATATAAGATTTGGGAAAGAAGTCTAGAGATGTTCGATCGAGTGTGGTGACAAATTATTTGGTAATTTTGAGTTTGATAATTGGAACGGTGAGAAACAAAATTCAAGCTTTTCATTAAAGGTCTACGTGTAAGAACTATTATTTAATTATTATTAGTTATTTTTTACTTATGATCCAAGTTTTACTTGTAATTCAAATAATATCATAAATAATATTTAATAAGGAATAGATGTCGTCCTCATCAGGTATGTACCCCTAACGATTTCTATGTAAGATTATCGTGTTCAAGATCCTAATAGTATGTATTATAAAGTATTTAAAATTGTTTGAACAGATAATCTTCATAAATTATACTCCCTCCGTCCACAATTGTTTGTCAGAGTAAGGTCATGCACACCCCTCAAGAAAAAATTATTACAAGATGTAATTTGACAAATATAACCCTACTATACCAAAAATACCAAGTCTACATAACTTTTCAATTGAACTACTATTACACTATCATTAAGTATGGAGTAATTATTAAGGGTGGAATTGGAAAAGAGTGACAAATTATTTATTGATTGTTTAAATTGACAATTAATCTTGGACATCTATTTTTAGTATACCTGCCAAACAGTTGTGGACAGAGGGAGTATAATTACATCAGCCTTGGTAGGGTAATAAAGAGTAATTACCGCTCACTATTCCTAAATATAATTATGTTTTATTTTAAATTGCACAAATTTTTAAAAAAATTAATCTTCTCATAATGTTATAGTTGTGTTTTCTTTTAGACTGTGAAATAAATTAAAGTGGTCGTTATACTAAGTAATAAATAATATGTGTGTACTTAGTACAATATAGTTTGTTAGTCACCAAAGTGGCCAAACTAGAAAATTAATGTTATACATATAATATTTATAATCACTTGACATATGTGGATTAGTACAATTCATTATTTATTGGCATATTCAATATTCCAAGAGAGATTGGTTTGATTTTTCAACCTGATGCATGTATTATATTTCTATAGTTTGTTAGTCATTAAAGTGGTCAAACTAGAGAAAATTAACGTCTATAGATATCATATTTATGATCATGATGAATGTATTGTGTTTCTATAACTTGTTAGTCACCAAAGTGGCCAAACTAAAATGTTAAAAATTATGCACATGCACAAAATTTTATGATATTATGTTTGCTTTGTATTTATATAGTTCGTTAGTCACCAAAGTGGTCAAACTAAAAAAAATCAACGTCTACACATATCATATTTATGATCACTTGATGCATGTATTATGTTTCTATAGTTTGTTAACAAAGTAGCCAAACTAAAATATTTAAAATTATGCACATGCACAAATTTTATGATATTCTGTGTGATTTGTGTTTATATAGTTTGTTAGTCACCAAAGTGGTCAAACTAAAATGTTTAAAACTATGCACATGCACAAAATTTTATGATATTATGTGTGTTTTATATTTATATAGTTTGTTAGTCACCAAAGTGGTCAAACTAGAGAAAATTAATGTCTACACATATCATGTTTATGATCACTTGATGCATGTATTACATTTCTAGTTGTTATTAGTCACCAAAGTGGTCAAACTAAAATGTTAAAATTATTCACATGTATGTATTTGTATTCATATAGCTTGTTAGTCACCAAAGTGGTCAAACTAGTATGGTTAAGGAAAATATGCACTCATAAAATTGTCATTTATCTATAAAGGTTAATTAAATGTCTATATTAAAAAATAAATGGATAATTGACTTTCACTATTGCTAGAACATAAAAAAATATTATCCAAAGGTGAATTATCATTCTACGAATAGTGAAAAATTATGAGGTAAACTAATATTTTCAATCAAACATATATTGTATATCCAAAGATGTCGTATATGTTTGGTTAAAATTATTTAATTTTCTATTAAAGATAAAAAAAAAGACATTTAAATTATGATAGTGTGTCGTAGTATCTACCCAAGGAGAATTACAATGTACTTTACTTAATTCACATCATTTTGATATGTGAGCATGTATCTATTTGCAGTTATTCCTCTTCATTCGCATGCTTCGTTAGTTAATGTGTTCAATGGATTGAACTTCTCTCAATGACATAAACAAGTCTAGTTCCACTTAGGTGTGATGGATCTTAACCTGACTTTGTTGAATGACAAACATACTACCATTACTGATAAGATCAGTGAGGATGAGAAGTCTTTTCATAAATCATGGGAACGCTCTAACAAATTGAGTATTATGTTAATGTGAATGACTGTTGCTAACAATATTAAGAGTACTATTCCACAAACAGAAAGTGCTAGGGAATATTAGAAGTTTGTGGAAGAATATTTTCTTTTTGCTGATAAGTGTCTCGCTAGTACACTAATGGCTGAACTGACGACCATGAAGTTTGATGGGTCGCGTAATATGCAAAATCATATCATCTAGATGACTAACATTGCAGCAAGACTTTGGACCTTGGGAATGAAAGGGGATGACACCTTCTCAGTTTAGTTTATTCTGAACTCATTGCCTCTTGAGTATGGACCATTCCAAATTAACTATAGCACTATTAAGGATAAGTGGGACGTTAGGAAATTGTCCAGTATGCTTACTCAAGAGGAGTCAAGACTTAAGAAATAAGGAGGTCATTCCATTAACCTCGTGGGTCAAGGAGATGGTAAATGACTTAAAGTGAAAGCCAACAAGTTTAAGAAAAACAAAGCACCTGCTAAAGTTTCACAGGATGTTTATAAGGAACTCAAGACTGATGTGTATTGTTTTTGTAAAAAAAAAGAAGGAAGGTTGTGTATTGTTTCTGTAAAAAAAAGAAGGAAGGACACTATCTGAAAGATTGCATGAAATGTAAAGTTTGGTTTGAAAAGAAAGGTACATTTAGTGCCTTCGTATGTTTCGAATCAAATTTAGCAGAAGTTTCTAATAATACTTGGTGGCTTGATTCTGCTGCAACTACTCATGTATCCACTATGTTGCAGGGATTCACTACGATCCAAACGACGAATTCAATTAAAAAAAATTCTTGTTCATGCGAAAACGCAAAATGGCTAAATTTAAAGGCATAAGGACTTATCGTTTGATCTTAGAGACTGGACATCACCTTGATCTATTACAGACTCTGTATGTTCCTTCAGTTTCTAGGAATTTGATTTCTCTTTCAAGACTTGATGTTTCTGGATTTGATTTAAGTTTGAAAATGGTTGTTTCAATTTATATAAGAATACTATTTTTATGGTTTTGGTGCTCTTATTGATGGTTTATATAGATTGAAACTCGATAATTATGAGACGTAGTGCACTAAATGAAAATTATTCTTGTTTGTGGCATAAATATTTGGGTCATGTATCTAAAGAAAGATTAAAAAGGTTAGTAAAGAATGAGATTCTTCCGAATATGAATTTTATTGATCTTGATATATGTTTGGATTGCATTAAAGGAAATCAAACCAAGCATATCAAGAAAGGTACCACAATGAACATCAACTTCTTGAAATTATACACACAGATATTTGTGGACCCTTTGATTAAAAATATTTTATAACCTTTATCGATTATTCACATAATGGATTTATCCATTTAATGAAAGAAAAAAATCTCAATTAGCGGACGCTCTCAAAGTGTACGTTAAAGAGGTTGAAAGACAATTAGATAAGAAAGTGAAAATCATTGAGTCAGATACATGTGGTGAACATTATGGAAATTGTAATGAATCAGAATAATGTTTAGGTCCATTTGCAAAATTTTTGAGAATGGTAAAGTTGGTGGGAGTGTTAATGAGGTAAAGGTAAATATTTCATTGCCCATGAATGTACCTACATCCGCACATATCACAAATGTTGTTTATCTTGTTTAAGAACACTTTAATAATGTTGAACAATATTTGAGGTGAAACATTTCAAGAAGGAACTAACTCACAAGTATCTGACACAAATGAACCACAAACAATGTCATAAAGAAAATCAGTCATTATGTGATTTATTTGCAACAGTCAGATTTTGACATTAGAATTAACAAAAGATTTGATTTCATTTTCACAGGCCACAAAAAATAATGATTTTGATAAATGGATTGATGTCATGAATGAAGAGTTAAAATCCATGAAATACAATAAAATTTGGGATCTCGTTCAATTACCAGAAACTTTTAAAATAATCTAGTGTAGATGAGTCTTCAAGATCAAACGCAATTCAAATGGTAATATTGAACGATATAAATCCAGACTTGTTGCCAAGGGATACACTAAAAAAGGAGGCATTGATTATAAAGAGACCTTTTCACCAGTCTCAAATAAAGACTCATTAAGAATTATTTTAGCTTTGATATCTCATTTTGATTTAGAGTTACATCAAATGAATGTGAAAAGTGTCTCTCTTAATGTAGACCTTGAATAAGGATGTTTATATAAATCAACCAAAGGGTTTTAAACTTAATGAAAAAGATCAAATGGTGTGTAATCTAATGAAGTCAATATATGACTCAAACAAGCCTCACGATAATGGTATATAAAGTTTAATAATACTATAACATCATTTGAATTTAATGAAATTATCATTGATCGGTGCATATACCAAAAGATCAGTGGGAGTAAGTGTAAATTCTTAGTCCTGTATATTGATGACATTTTACTTGCTACTAATGATTTAGGAATATTGCGTGAGACGAACGACTTTCTCTCTATGAACTTTGAAATGAAAGATATGGGTGATGCATCATATGTGATAGGGATATAAATATTCCGTGATAGATCACAAGAATTATCGAAACTGTCTCAAAAAGGCTTTATCGAAAGAGTTCTAGAGAGATTTAACATAAATTGTTGTTTAGCAAGAATAGTTCCTATTAAAAAGGGACAAATTTAATCTCAGGTTATGCCTACAGAAATGATGTAGAACGAAAGAAATGGTCTCAATTCCTTAATCTTGTATTGTTGAAAGTTTGATATATGTTCAAACTTGCACAAGACCGTATATTAACTTTGTGGTCAGAACGCTAAGAAGATATCAAAGTATCCCTGAAATTGATCACTGAAAAGTTGCAAAGAATATTTATGGCACGTCATGAAGCCACAATACATACATTTTGCGGAGAAACTTTATTTCAGGACTTAGGGTTGTCGACACCATTACCAAGCCGATGAAAATTTATTGTGATAATGCTGCAGCAGTATTCTTCTCCAAGAATGATAAGTACTCCAAATGTGTCAAACACATAGAATTAAAGTACTTTACTGTTAAGTAAGAAATTCGAAAACAAAGAGTGTTACTTAAAAATATTAATTGATTTCATGATTGCAGATCTGTTAACAAAAGGATTACAACCAAAGACATTTAAATAACATGTTCAAAGAATGGGTCTTGGTTGTACTTATGATTGATACATTTATGATGCTTTTACACCCTGAGATCAAATTATGTGTTTCTGATCTACGTTAATAAATATCTTTTTTCTCATATGGTGTACACATTATTGTTTGAGACATCACAAGATAAGTCTTTATGAGACACTGCTGTGGACCATAAAATGTTATATGTTTTATAGCTTATGGACCTAATATGATAAGTTGCTAATGTAGTAATATATGGAAGGAAGTATGTAGCTTAAAATTTATGTACAACCTCCATAACTCACATTAGTAGTTCATTATATTGTGGTATGTAGGATGGACATTATAAAAGAGATTTATCATATGCGCAATTAATGTTTATTAATTAATATTATATGGTCATTGTGCCAAGTGGGCGAATATAAGAATTATTATTTAATTATTATTAATTATTTCTTAATTACTTATGACCCAAGTTTTACTTGTAATCCAAATAATCATAAATAATATTTAATAAAAAATACATCTCGTCCGTGCATTAGTTACTTGATGGACATACCAGATTAAGTCATAACCGCTATGAATTGGTCCTCCCTCCATCCATTAGGGTTATTCACATATTCTCTACAATAATTCCATCGCTGACGGTTGTGATAACATAAAGTTACGGCAATGAGGTAGAAACCAATTTATGACTAACGCTTTCACTTTTCTTTGTGATGATGTCTTCCTCATCAGGTATGTACCCCTAACGATTTCTATGTAAGATTATCTTGTTCAAGATACTGATATTATGTATGGCTTGATTTGTTACTTTTGATTGTTAAAGGACCTAAAAAAGGGTTTCACTTTATGTTTTGGTCTGAATATGTGGTAAAATATCATTGGTTTATGGTCTAAAGATAAGAGTGAATGGTAAGCGAGTTAGTGAAAGGAACATGAGTCTGTCGTATCGAAGAGTTCAAGGTATTTGAATTTGTGTCATGAGAAAAATCTAAGAAAGGTGAAGAAATAAGACATCTCGTACATACCCTTGGTTTGAAATTGAAAGTTGAATTCATTTTCGCCTTTGAGTTCAGGTATGACTATGCAATATGAAATGGTTCGTCATAGACTTACTAGAGGTTTATCAGTAACTTTTATAAAAAATGGATTTTGATTTGGATAAAAACTAGTGATATATGAAATATTTTGCACTTAAATGTTGGATTTCATTGACGAATCATGGTAGATGACTTACAAGGGCGCTACGTTATGGACTTATAGTTCTACATAGTTATGAAGGATTTTGAGGGGATTGAAACTACTCTATTGATGGAACTACACATATTGTTGTGATGCGACGTGATGATAAATAGAGGTTATGTGCTCACAGTATACATAATTATTGGGGTAACTAAGAATTACTCTAAGTTTTGACATGAGGTATAAAATGGTTCGTATGGTAGTTGAAACTTGGTATGTGAAAAATGATAGATTTGACATTAGACATGATTCAATAGTTCTATATCGATGGAAAAGTACTATCAGATTTGAAATTAGTACTATCATCCTTGGGTGGGCCTGTATCTGTCATGAAATGCTTAAGTAGAAAAATAGGGAGCCACAATTTGGAACTTTCGGAGGAGACGGTGTGTTTGTTAGGCATTATTTGATACTAGTGACTGTTTGAGAGTAAAGAAAATAGCGGGTGTGGTTATTATATTTTATTAGTATTAGGAGTGTTGGCATCAATGGAGTATTGTAAAAAGTATGGCATGTTTGATAACTTAAATATGTGTACGATTGTAATGGATACCAGACTAGTTGATAGAGGGCTGCTAAAAAATCAAAGAAATGGAGTCAGATGAATGGAATATTGGATATGAGCACTATGGAAGGAGTATATGGTGTTATTCAACCTTGATTCTGTGCATTCTTATGTTACTATCTACTTCGTTTTGGACATGATTTAGGGTATTATTTGTTGCCTATACCACACGTGTTTCCACTTATATATGTGAGTTCCTAGTGGTGAATCGGGTGTATCAATCTTATGAAGACCTTTTGGTAGGGTAGGATATTTGTGCAAACTTGATCATTTTAAATATGAAAAATTTGGTGTTGCCTTGGGGCAGTTAAAGTATTCGAGTAGTTTTCTATGTGCCACTTTGCTTATGAGAAGTTATAGAAGAGATACAATAGACAACTACAATTATTCGACAGTTTTATTATTCATCTCTTCATCAGGGTGACATTCCCTTTATGTATGATTGGATGTGGGAACCATTAGGTCTAATAATTTCATTTGATATAGCATTTTCATAGCGTTGTTAGAGGTTTTGTGTGCTTAGGTGTATCCCTCCCTGGGTGGTTACTTGATCATTTTTTTCTTTGGGTTAGATAGGTCTGATTCTTCCATGATGAGTATTCTATGTCTAAAAACCTCATGGAAAGAAATTTGATATGATTTGTACATTATGAGTGTGTATGGTTGGTTCAGGTTCACTTATGCTTGTAGACGGTGTTGATTCAGAATGTTATCGTGGTTATGTGAGAAAACATTTCACATGATGCTTGTGTTATGGTCCAACAAGTTATGGTTCAGATTGGATTAATAGGTTAGTATATGGTTTGACAATCACTCTTAATTCATAGATCTGCCTAAGTTGATTTGAAAGTTCATTTCTTAGTAGTTTGTCTTGATGGAATGGTCTTAGGTGGGATCATTGGAGAGATGAACACCGAATCTAGAAGACCATAGTTCAAGACTTTCGAACGTCGGTTATTCCTCCTTCTTCTTCCTAATGTTCGAGGAAAAATATGACTATTAGTGATGCATAATGTAATGACCCAAAAGATTATTTTTTAAAAAGAAAATTGTAAAAGTATCATTTTACCCCTCCTAAAAGTACACACATATCACTTATGATCAGTTTGTGAGGTTAGTTTTGAAAATCTTTTGAAAAGTTACAATTTTTGGAAGTTTTGAGTTATGGAAGTTTTAAAGTGGTCAAAGTGGTTTTTGGTTTCATTTAGAGTTTCGAGTCTCAAAATGAAACTTTGTCAGTTCCATCAGCTCCAAAATGTAGATTTTGGTGTAGGAGAGTTGTCGATTTCTGATTCAGAGTTTTTTTGTGGATTTGATGTCTTAAGTTGGGAGTTAATGTGATTTTAGGCTTGATTTTACTTTGGTCAACATTCAAAGTTCGGATTCTCAGATCGCATATCGGATAATTCCATTCGATTCATGGGATGATTTTAGGCCTACGAGAGGCCTTGATTAGATTTTCTAAGGTTTTGAGTTTAGTTGTCTTTTTAGGCGTTATGTTAGTTTATTGTTACTTTCATGAGTTTCAGGTCTAGGAGACTTCAAATTTATATTTTTATGATTTCATTGAATCTGAAACGTCGAGTTTAGTTGGGAGACATATTTAATTTGAGTTACAGGTTTCAAACGAATTCCAGAGGTCCTTTCAAAGACTTGTGTGTTAGCTGATTTTCTAGTGTATGTTGTTGTAACGACCCATTTGATCATTTTAAATATTGGAGATTTTTATTTCATAGAATATTTTTCGATAGATTGTAAATGGATATTTCGGACTATTCGTAATTATAATTATAAAATTAGTGGATAGTTTTAATAATTAATATAGTTTGAAGTTAAAGAAGATAACATTAAAATTAATAGTAGATCACTTTTACCACTTTTATAATTAATCTTTAAATATTTAGAGTAATGAATAATCTGTAGAAGTAACAAGAGAAAATAGAGGCAGGCGCAAGATCATGAAGAAAAATTTGGAGGGAACGACTTCTATAACAATGAAATAAAATAGGGGTTCAACGGTTGCACAAACTTCAAAGGGAGAAAAGGACGAACTAGGTAAGAATAATTAATGTTCTCTATCGGTTATAATGTTTTCATTAAATTTTCGTATATTTGTTTCTTAGTTCATAGACAACAATAATAAAATTAATATTTCTTATTGAATTAAATAGGTTTAGACTTAGAAATTTGGTTTATGTACATTATAGGTATATAAAATTTTGGTGGGTTAAATTGTATTATAATTGTCTGACATAACTATTGTAAGGATAATAATTATAATAATATGGAATGAGGGCTGCAATTGGGTAGTGCTGCTTTAGATTAGAATATAGAAAAAAATATGGTATATAGTATATGGTATGAAACGTTGGAGTAGTTACCTTCCCGTGAGTTGTTCATAGTTCGTAGTCGTGTGCTCTTCTTCCAAAGTCGTTTATTATAGTTAATATATTGTGATTCAAGTTTTGATATATTGGTATAGGTAATAAAATATTAGTTGTATAGTACAATTTAAATATTATAACAGTTAAGCAAATTGGAGGAATTAAGATTTATCCTTAGGTTAGAGCTTTAGGATATTGATAATAGAAGTAGGTGAATTTTTGGGTTTAGGCTCACTCATTAACTTACAAACTATGCATATATACTTGATAGATTGAAAAGGTTCGGAGGCATTGAGTAAAGGAAAAGTATTGGTGAAGTAGCTTGCTTGACTTCGGCTCTCCGGTGGAGGTAGGTTATGGTTTATGTAATTTGATAGTAAACTCTTAATAGTGATTGATATGCATTAAATGATATTGTGAAGTTTTCTATGTACTTGATTGTGTGGTTGTGTAGCTTGGTTTTGTCTTTTGTGATTGGTCTAAAATCCTGAGACCATAGAATTTATATTCTTGAACCCTCTTTATCGAAGTGATGCCTTGAATAAAGAAGGCTTGATAAAATATTATCAATGAATTGAAAGTGGTGATAATAAATGATAAATTAATGGTATAATTGGATCGGAGTGTCACGTTCTGACACGGTATAATTGGATCGGAGTGTCACGTTCCGACACGGTATAATTGGATCGGAGTGTCACGTTCCGACACAGTATTCTTGGATTGGAGTATCACATTCCGACACGGTATAATTGGATTTGAGTGTCACGTTGAGACACGGTATAATTGGATCGGAGTGTCACGTTCCGATACGGTATGATTGGATCGGAGTGTCACGTTCCAACACAGTAACATTAAAGGAAAAGGATATTGAATTAATTTAATGTACTCAATCTCAAAGAACTCATTTCCCAACGAACGTGGTGGAGGCATGAGTCCTGATGTGTGCTTGATATTGTGATTGATTACGTACTTGCTTCAGTTGTCACTTGTTCATGTTGTTTGTTGCTTCTCACCTATTAAGTATTATAGTTGATTTTATACTATTATTCTTTGTATATTAGTTATTATTTTGGGTTGACCGATGATACTTACTCAATACATGTTGCCTCGTACTGAGCCCTACTTGTATTTTTCTTTGTTTTCTTTATATGAAGTGCAGCAAGTGTACCGACGAATTTGAATCGCCCTCAGCTCTATCAAGTCTCGGCATATTAGCTTCAAGGGTGAGCTATTCATTCGAGCTTGAGTTGGATTCTCTCAGTCATTACCTGATGTCCTTAGCTTTCGAATACGAATTACTTTATTTCATTTATTTTGGTGTCTTTGATACTCTTAGACTTAGTAATTGGAGATTAGATGTCCTTGTTGTGATGATTTTCAGATTTTGGGGATGATATGTAATAGATTAGAGGTTTATTTTATTGGTTACTTTAATAAGACTTTCGCATTATGGTTGTTATCCATGGTTGAACACATGATATAAGTTGGGGTGGATTCCTTGGTTCGCCCACCTAGGAGGTTAAGTGTGGGTGCCACTCACGACTCATTTTGGGTCGTGAAAAACTTGGTATGAGAGCGTTAGGTTCGGTGATCTCATCACACTAGGACAAGTCCAGTAGAGTCTTGCGGAATGGTATGGGACGTCTTTACTTTCGTTCGAGAGGCTATAGGACTTTAGAAAAACTTCATTCCTTCTTTCTTTCGTGCTACTACTTGAGTCCAATTGGTATCTAGGTGATACAAATTGGTATCTGATCTTTTTCACTCTATTCGCATATGATTAGTACTAGAGTAGTAGAATTGGAAACACCAACACCAGCAAGAGAGTATGCGTCCTTAAAAATAGATATGTTTCCATGATTCACTATAGACATGTTATTACTAGTGACTAGTTTGACCTTAAAATTAAGTTCTTAAAGTTGAAACCCATATTCTCCATGGATACTAAATATGAAGATGTTTGTGATTTCCTTTCTATTTTTCACGATTGTTGTTTCATTAGATGGATAGGTAGAGTGATTAGACGTTGAGTTTCTGACTTACTAAATTTCGGAATATGTGAAATGTGATGGCCGTCTCATTTGAGTTCTGTCGGTAATGATACTACCTATGACTTGGGTTGCATTTTTTGGCTTCTTCATGGAGAAGTATATTCTCTTGATCTTAAGGGATATGAGGTAGATGAGGTGAAGCAAGATGACTTTTTCATGGTGACAACATCCAAGAAGAAAAAAATCGTAAGGGACGGCTAGATAATGAATATTATTACTTTAGAAAATACAGTTAGTAAAGTACTTCTCATAAGATATATGGGTTGCTTAGTGAATGATGAAATTTTGTTGAGTCAATTGAAGGAAGAATTTCTACTACAATATTACCAATGCTCACTTGAGTAGATATATAAAGTGTATTACTTTTATTATCGACCTGATCTAAAAAAGAATGCAAATTGTTTGAGCTAAAAACAGAACAAATTTGATAATATTTTGCAGTTATCAATGGGTAGAAATGTGTGGGCTATTTGAGTACGATCTTCTCGATAAGTATGATGTGTTTTAGTGATGAATTTAATGACCTTTCACGGTGCGGTACTAGTGTTACGTAGAAACGAATACACCGATTGTCAAGTGTGAATACTAACTACTTAAGAAGTAATTAGTGATATGACATATTTAGATAATGAGATTCGGAGTTGCTTTCACGTTTGAGAAACCAACTAGTTTATTACTAGAGACACTTGGATTGCATTATTTTTAAGAATATTTAGTGGATCTTTGGTACAATATTAAAATATATTTAGGTTGTGAAATGTATCTTGAGGGTTCTGAATGAGGACTGACGATTTTTTCTTAAGCTTCAGAAGGTAGATTGATACTAGGATGACAAACTTATAGGTAAATAAAGTCCTATTGAGTATACTTGGGTGAACTAAATTGAAGATTTAGTAAGAAAATGCTTATAAAATTGAGTTAGTCCCTTAAATTTGATTGGTATACCTTAGTTTAAGGTGTCATGTCGAGGAAAAGGTTCACTTCTTGATGTTGAAAAGGTTTGGCTAAGCATGATGGTAAAAAGAGAAAGTGATATATGACCTATATGATTTATGTTTGTTGTACTAGTATCGAAAATTCTCATTTAGAATCAGTTTTAGTGGCAACAAAGTGTTGAAGTGTTTCACCGATTGTGATATCGAATTTAGTATTTGCTTAAGAGTTGGACACTAGGCCTAATCCTACTTGAAAAAGGATTGAAATTATTCTCTTTATTGGGTTTTCAATTCTATTAGGAAAGAATTAAAATTGTAATCCTATTTGTAGTTGATTTTGACTTTGTAAGGAAAAGCATAATTGTATAAATAGAGGATGGTCTTGAGAGAAAAATTAAAATACTCATTAGTATTTTCCTTGAAAGACTACATAAGAGAGGTTTTGAGAGGGAATCAACAAGAGAGAAGAGAGAAGAAAAAGATTTATTTTGCTGCATACTTTTTCTCCGACCAGCAACCTTCAGTTCGTGTTTCCTAATTAACTAACCGTTGGATCGGAATAAAATTTGAACTACATGTTTCTGACATCTTGGTGGTTGATTGGAATGGTGGAGATTGGATTCTAATGTCCGAAAGATCATTTTCTTGGTCCCGAACAGCAGCTGCGTTTGAATGGTGCTTGCATTAAAATTGTAGAGGCATGGTATTTATAGTGTGTATTATGAGGTGTTTTAATATAATATTTAATAAGAGGAATTTTAATTTAAGATAATGGATATGATTACAGTTAATATTGATAGATAAAGGGATTGGATTACATAGTTGAATTCAAAAGTTCAAGTTTTTAATTATGAGTTTAGGTTTGTGCTAGTGTGTTTTGTCAAGCTATGAATTGGTAAGATGAGAAATGATTGATTGCATCGTTAGTGAGCATGTGAAAGATAAAGTTTGTTACTTTTAATTGTTAAAGGATCTAAAGAAAGGATTTCCCTCGGAGTTTTGATTTAGAGTGTGAAGTAAAACGTTATGTGTCGTTGGTAAAAAAATAAGATCGGTAAGCGAGCTAGAGAAATAAGATTTTGATATATTGAAGAGTCGAGATATTTAGAATTTTGCACCATGGGAAGAATTTGAGAAAAGTAAAGGAATAAGATCTCTCATATAAACCTTTGGGGTGTAGTTAAAGGTTGTTTTGATTTTTGCCTATGAGTTTAGATATGACTGTGAGATCTGAACTAGTTCGGTACAAATAACTTAAGAGTATCATAGACTTTTATAAAGATTGAGTTTTGGTTTAGGTGACAAATAGTGAGATACGGAAAATTTAGAGTTTTACGTGGGCTAGATTGCTCCAATTATGATAGATGACTTAAGAATGATGTATAAGGTGAGATATATTTCTACATGGTTATTAAGAATTTAGAGTTGGGTTAATACTCCTCTATTGATGGGACTACATAGAATATTAAGATACGTTAAATAGACATTTATGGTGAATAAAGGTTATGAGCTTATAATATATCGAATAATTTGGGTGACCAAGAATTTCCCTAGGTATTGGCATGAGGTATGTGATGGTTTAGAAATGTAGCTAAAACATGGTATGTGGAAGTGGTGTGGAGTTAATTTTTGGTGTGATTTAATAGTTTTATCTCGATGGAAATGTACTATCAAATTTGAAATTGGTGTTATTAGCCTTGTTTGAGACTCGTATTTTTCATGAAATGCTTAAATGGAAAGAGAGATAAACATAGTTTGAACATGTATTTGATAAGAATACTTTGATACTAATGATGGTTGGGATGATTGTTGTGGTTATGATGTTTTGTTAGTATTAAAGTGTTGACTTCAGGAGATGTAGGGTTCGATAATCCAATTTGTGCACTTATAATAGGGACTAAATTGGTGATTGTTGATAGCAATAAATCAAAAAGATAGAGTAAGATGAATGACAATGTTGATATGGGCACTATGGAAGGAGTATCTAGAGTTATTCGACCTTGGTTATGTACATTCTTATCTGACCAACTACTTCATTCTGGGTGTGGTTTAGAGTATTATTCACTTTATATGTTCGTGTGCGTTTTCGGTTCTATGGGTGAGTCTCTAGTAGTGGATCGTGTGTACCGACTATGTAATTTTCCTCCTAGTAGGGTGACATCCTTGGTTAGACTTGTTCATTCCAGTTATGGAAGATTTGTTGTTGCTTGAGTTAGTTGAAGAATGCTAGTTTATGAGAATTTATAGGAGAGCTACTATATAATTTTTTTTTCACAGTTGTTCGATAGATTTAAGATTTAGCTCATCATCGGTATCATATTTTGGCTATTTGTGATTGAATGTGAGGACCATTGAGTCTAGTTTTGTCATTCTTAAGGTTTGTCTATAATAGCAACTAATTTTGCATTTCGATAATGTTGTTAGAGGTTCTGTATGCTTGGGTGTATTTCTCGATGGATGGTTACCTGATCATTTTCTTCTTGAGGTTAGATAAGTTTAATTCTTCCTTGATGAGTACCTGATATCTAAAGATTTTTTTTATAACTTAAGCTCGTGAAAAGCTTATGTCGTGAGAATGAAATATTGATAAGATGTGTTATGGTTTGTGCATTATAAGTGTGTGGTGGTTAGTTCAGGTTCACTCTTGATTGTAACCAATATTGATTAAGGATTTTATCATGGTAACGTGGGATATCATCCTGATGGTTGTGTCAAGATCTAGTTGGAGAATCAATCAGTTGAAAAGTCTACTTGAGAATCGTTTTGTTGTAAGTTGAGTTTACATACAACAATAGTTACCATTAGAGTAGTGAGATGAACCCATTTGAGGCATTGTATGGGAGGAGGTGTAGATCTCCAATTGGTTGGTTTGATACTTTTGATATGAGACTTTGGATACTAATGTAACGACCCATTTGATCATTTTAAATATTGGAGATTTTTATTTCATAGAATATTTTTCGATAGATTGTAAATGGATATTTCGGACTATTCGTAATTATAATTATAAAATTAGTGGATAGTTTTAATAATTAATATAGTTTGAAGTTAAAGAAGATAACATTAAAATTAATAGTAGATCACTTTTACCACTTTTATAATTAATCTTTAAATATTTAGAGTAATGAATAATCTGTAGAAGTAACAAGAGAAAATAGAGGCAGGCGCAAGATCATGAAGAAAAATTTGGAGGGAACGACTTCTATAACAATGAAATAAAATAGGGGTTCAACGGTTGCACAAACTTCAAAGGGAGAAAAGGACGAACTAGGTAAGAATAATTAATGTTCTCTATCGGTTATAATGTTTTCATTAAATTTTCGTATATTTGTTTCTTAGTTCATAGACAACAATAATAAAATTAATATTTCTTATTGAATTAAATAGGTTTAGACTTAGAAATTTGGTTTATGTACATTATAGGTATATAAAATTTTGGTGGGTTAAATTGTATTATAATTGTCTGACATAACTATTGTAAGGATAATAATTATAATAATATGGAATGAGGGCTGCAATTGGGTAGTGCTGCTTTAGATTAGAATATAGAAAAAAATATGGTATATAGTATATGGTATGAAACGTTGGAGTAGTTACCTTCCCGTGAGTTGTTCATAGTTCGTAGTCGTGTGCTCTTCTTCCAAAGTCGTTTATTATAGTTAATATATTGTGATTCAAGTTTTGATATATTGGTATAGGTAATAAAATATTAGTTGTATAGTACAATTTAAATATTATAACAGTTAAGCAAATTGGAGGAATTAAGATTTATCCTTAGGTTAGAGCTTTAGGATATTGATAATAGAAGTAGGTGAATTTTTGGGTTTAGGCTCACTCATTAACTTACAAACTATGCATATATACTTGATAGATTGAAAAGGTTCGGAGGCATTGAGTAAAGGAAAAGTATTCGAGAAGTTGCTTGCTTGACTTCGATTCTCCGGTGGAGGTAGGTTATGATTTATGTAATTTGATAGTAAACTCTTAATAGTGATTGATATGCATTAAATGATATTGTGAAGTTTTCTATGTACTTGATTGTGTGGTTGTGTGGCTTGGTTTTGTGTTTTGTGATTGGTCTAAAATCCTGAGACCATAGAATTTATATTCTTAAACCCTCTTTATCGAAGTGATGCCTTGAATAAAGAAGGCTTGATAAAATATTATCAATGAATTGAAAGTGGTGATAATAAATGATAAATTTATGATATAATTGGATCAGAGTGTCACGTTCGACACGGTATTCTTGGATCGGAGTGTCACGTTCCAACACGGTATCTTGGATCGGAGTGTCACGTTTCGACACAGTATTCTTGGATGGAGTGTCACGTTCCGACACGTATAATTGAATTTGAGTGTCACGTTGACACGGTATAATTGGATCGGAGTGTCACATTCCGACACGGTATAATTGGATCAGAGTGTCACGTTCTGACACAGTAACATTAAAGAAAAAGGATATTGAATTAATTTAATGTACTCAATCTCAAAGAACCCATTTCCCAACGAACGTTGTGTGGAGGCATGAGTCCTCGTGTGTGCTTGATATTGTGATTGATTACGTACTTGCTTCCGTTTTCACTTGTTCATGTTGTTTGTTGCTTCTCACCTATTAAGTACTATAGTTGATTTTATACTATTATTCTTTGTATATTAGTTACTATTTTTGGTTGGCCAATGATACTTACTCAGTACATGTTGCATCGTACTGAGCCCTACTTGTATTTTTCTTTATTTTCCTTATATGAAGTGCAACAAGTGTACCGACGAATTTGAATCGTCCTCAGATCTATCAAGTCTCGCATATTAGGTTCAAGGGTGATCTATTCATTCGAGCTTGGGTTGGATTCTCTCAGTCATTACCTGATGTCCTTAGTTTTCGGACACGAATTACTTTATTTCATTTATTTTGGTGTCTTTGATACTCTTAGACTTAGTAATTGGAGATTAGATGTCCTCGTTGTGATGATTTTCAGGTTTTGGGGATGATATGTAATAGATTAGAGGTTTATTTTATTGGTTACTTTAATAAGACTTCCGCATTATGATTTTTATCCATGGTTGAACACATGATATAAGTTGGGGGGATTTCTTGGTTCGCCCACCTATGAGGTTAAGTGTGGGTGTCACTCACGACTCATTTTGGGTCTTGACAGTTGTACCTCACGTTCGCGAAGGGTTGACTTATTTCGTGACCTTCGCATTAGCGAAGACGTGCTCGTTCGAAAGAGTTGAACGTGTTCGCTAAGGTCTGCCTATTTTCATGATCATCGCATTTATGATAGACCTTATTTCATTTGCAGGGAGTCATATTATTCGGGGATCGTGTTCACGATCAGGATGTCATGTTCGCGATGATTACGTAAGAAATCATGAGTTCGCATTTGCGAGGCCCTGGCAGTTTAAAATTCAAAATTGGGATTTTAACCCCATTTCTCCATTTTTTCAATTTTTTAGAGCTCGATTTTTGTGATTTTAAAGAGGTTTTTTAGATTCATTTATTGTGTAAAGATTTTTAGCTTACTTGATCTTTTATCCATTAATTATTTCATAATTCTCATGATGAATCATGGGTTTTGAATCCAAACCTTCAAGGTTTTCTAAAGGCTTAACGTTTTGATAAACTGATGAATTAAGGATTGAGCTTCGATTTTGAAAAATTTTCACCGGTAGTTTTTAAATCTTTTGGGTGATGTAATTTTATATCAAAGTTTGAAGTTGCGCCCTCATTTCTAGAATTGAATTTTTGGGTTATTTAACCTTGTTTTAAAAAAAATGATATGAGTGTTGCTAGTTTTGAAATTTTATTGTGATAAATACATTAAAAAAAACTCTAAACTTGGCAGCACAACTTAGTTTAGCACTTAAATTTTACGGACGTTTAAACACTCCCATTAATAATTTTGAGGGAATTAAGTACCACCCTGAGAGTATAATATCACTCTCACTAGCCACATCATAGTCATGTAAGCACCACATCACAACCATGTAAGCACCACGTCATTAAATTTATTTTTATTTTTTTATTCACATTTTTTCTTAAACACTTTTTAAAATTCATTACATAATCAATTAATTTATTATAAAAATATATTTTCTTAAATCAAAATTTAAATCTGGATACATTTTCACTAACTTTAAATATTTTTAACAAGTAGGCCCCACTTTTTAAATATTTTTTCTACTGTGAAATTAATTTCTTAACTAAAAGAATTATTTTCTAAAATCAAAGATTAAAATGTTGAACCCATTTTCATTAATTTAAATATCCCCACTACTTAAATTTCTCCTCTTCTACGCTTCTTCCTTTCTTATTTCTTCATTCATTTCACCATTTTCGGTCCTCGTTGAAAAATAAAATCCGTCCATTCAACCTTTAATGGTTGTTTCTTACGATTCACCATTTTTTTTTAAAAAAATAACATATTATTTTTTTCCTTAGAACTCTCTCCCTCCCCACCCCACTTCCAAAGATCTGTCATTGGGAGAATGAATCGTTTGAAAGTAACTTTTTTTGACAAAATGTGTCACTCAAACAACAAAGTTTATATTGAAATTGAAGTCAAAAATATAATGTTTGTGTTAGATTTTGTGGATAACTAAATGGCTGATGGAATGGAAGTAGGGTGTGGAGGTGAGTGATAAAGATGAAGAAAGAAATGACTAATATGGGAGAAGAAAGGTATAAGAATGCTTCAAAGAGAAAAAGTATTTGGGAAAGACAAAAAGATAAAGAGATAAAAAAATTAAATATTTTTTTTAAAATGGGACCCGCAATATTTTTTACCTCTAAATTAGAAAATTCGCATATTTTTTAAAAACTTAATCTATAAAAAAAACATTTAAAATATTAGTTATATATTAGCTAATAAAAAATGACATGTGTACAATTTTATAATTCAACTTTTTCATTTTTAGTTTTCACTCGCTTTTAGGAGAGTGGATTCACTCTCTTAGCCACATCACCCCTTAGGGGGTAATTAATTCTAAGGTAATTAATTTACTTTTTTTTCCTGCAAATTTACCACTAGACAGTGTCTAGTGGCCTTTTATTAAACATAAAAAATATCAATAGAGATAAGTGCAAGCAAGGGGGGCTATGCCTTACCTTACTAATCATAATGAAGTACTTAACATCTACTATCTAACAAGCATGAAAAAAATAAGAGTTAGAGAGAACTAAGTATTTTCCGATCACCATAGAGTTTGTAATACACTCCATGATGATATTACAAATGATGATGCTTAAATAATGTAAAAATATGTCAATCACGAAGAAAGTTGAGTTATTAGCCTCAAACTTTCTATTACAAACACATGAATTAAAAAAGATTGATTGCCCATCAAAAGTTATAAATTAAAGTATTTTTCTCTTGTCTTCTTCTTCAAACCTATCCAACAACACTTGATAATTCATACTTTATTTATGGATTTATTTGATCTTGTTGAATCTATTGATACTGCAAAATGATTCTGTTTTTCTTGTCGCATCGGTAGGTATCTTGGACAAACTCCTCAGTCATTTTACCATCACAACTATGTTGTCTTCCATGTGTCTTCTTTTATTTTTATTTCTTCCACTTCTTTGTTGCCTAGGTGATATATCTCCTTCCCTAGTCACACTAACAAAGCATATGTCCATCATATCTTCCTCAACTTCATCAAAAGAATTCTCACCTAAATCAAGCATATTGTCTTCCTCATCTGCATCAAGAGAATCCTCACATAAATCAATTGTATTTGACACTAAGTCCTTTGACTCATTCTTTTTCGCAATCGCACATTTAGGCACAAATACAGGAGCTTCTGGACTTAATTTGCTATTCAAAGTAGGTGGTGAGACCTTCTTTTCTTAAATCAAATTGTTGTCTTCTTTGGTAACTTTACTTGCTTTTCAATAGTCTTCGATAAAGCATCAAAGTTATTCAAACATAATAGGTCTCTTGAGGAATTACTAATATTTTGCCTCTTCTCACTATCATAAAAATTTTCAGTGCACCTTGTTAACTACATGAAAAATTATTTTGACTAGTCAAAGAAAGGCTCCAATTAGTTTTTGAATTTTTGTGTGCAACCAGTGTCCAATTTTAATTGCATTCTTGATTTCAACTTACGAAAGATGTTGCTCAGAATTTTAAACATCTTCAACATCAGATGTATTCATTAGTTTGTGTCCTGAATCCATTATTTTTTTGCATAAACCAACTCATGGTGCATCATCCCCAACTCTTGGCATTCCCTCTTTGTTTTTGGTAGTTTTTTGAACACCAATATTACTTGTAAAATATCCATTGAGTGTGCACGATTTTTCTCAGAAGTGACATCATCCAACTGTCGATCTAAAGAAGTAGCTTTACTTTGATTGACATCTACAACCTTTCTTTTTTCATTTAGTATTTCTCTCGCATAACCTTGATAATTTTCATTATCGATAGTACATTTTGAAGCAACTTCAATGGTATCATCATTTGTTTGTTATTTTGATTTCTTTTCGAGATCAAACGACAATTATCTTCATCATGACCTTGGTGCCTATAATAATTCCAATACAAAGGTATATTATCATATACAATCTCCTGAAAGACCTCAATCAACTTACCAGAGTTTCAATCCACAAATTGCAATGTTATACGATTTGGAAGCTTTTCAGTTAGATCAAGTATAACCTTGACCCTAGTTGTGCTAGTTCTTGACTTGATTTGAGTAGCTTTATATCACAGTGGAGGGTTATGACATTTATCTATAGCTATTGATTTCCTAACTGCCGATGTTATAGACAATACAGACTTCTTTGCAAACAAATCTGGTGATAAGTTCGGTAAAGAAATTCGAACCACATCTAACATCTTTTCCTTCTTAAAATATATATAATGAACCATGAAAAAATTCTACATTGGTGTCCTCACCAATGTAGAGAATATAATTAACCAAGCGAGATAAAGCTAGTACATAATCTTCATAATGATCAAATCCCAACAAAATTTGTCTTGGATCAAGTAATCCAATTAAAGAATTTCCCTTGGTACCAAGATGTTTCAGTAAAATTGACCTTAATACCTTCAAATCTGGTGCACCATGGAATAATTTAAACACCATTGCTTGATACAATTCCTCTTCAATCATAAAGTCTTTTCTTTCCTCTATTGAAAACGTGATAGTAGATCTGTAAGATCCCGAAATGACTTAGGTGAATCTAGAGCCTAATGTGGTTGTCATGATGGTCTAAGGTCCTAAATTGGTCTATAAAATGTTATTGAAGCAGTATCTAATAGTTTAAGTGCATTGGAAGTCAAACGTCAAGGGACGATCAAAACGTTCAACGACTAAGTCACCTAAGTGCCTCATATGTGGTTCTATGTGTTTATGTGTTATGCATGAGCTTATATGGTCCTTAAATGAGCTTATATGGTGTATATATGCAGTGTGTCAAGTTTCGTGAAGTTTGGAGGTCAAACGCTCAAGAACGTCCATGACGTTCGAAAGATGTGCCTTGAAATTACCTTGTGTGTCTAAGCATGTTTCATCGAGTTTTACGTGTTCGTTTTAGATGAAACTCTTGTGGTAGATACTAAACTTGTATACGTGCATGTTTGGTTTGAAAACGTCTGAGTACGACTCCATGTAGGACACGCAAGGGACCCTAGAGGAGGACCCCAACCTAGAGCTCAACATTGCCAGGCAGTGTCCAAACGACGGCCCAAATGACGGCCAGTCGACCAGGCGACGGTCAGTCGATGGGTATCGTCGATGGAGACATTTGTCCTGCAGGTTTAGGAGTTGCAGGTCCAACCAACGATACCCCATCGACGGGGCGTGGTCTCACCCACGGATCGTCGATGCTGGCGTCGATGGTGCTGCAAAGTTGGTAGTTTTCTGTTAAGACTTGAGGGTTTTGGGAAATTCACCCCAAGTCTTATAAAACGTGGGGATGGTTGTTTTAGGTGTTAAGGGGTATTTTAAGAGTATATAAGTGATTAAACTCTCATTTAAACCCTATCATCTAAATCAAAACCCCTTTCCTCCTAAAGTTTTCCTAAAAACCACCATGAGAGTTCAAAGTGAAGATGAAGCTTGAAGATGGGTCTTCAATGGAGTTTCTTCTTCAATTAGCATTGGGTTCTTCAAATAAGGTATGATAGTTCTTCATCTAAGGCTTGCTATCACCTTAGAGCCAATTTCAAAGATGAATTTCAAAAAAATTCAAAAAGATGAAAAAGTCCAATTTCTACTCTAAATCTTAGGTTCTTGCATGAAACGTTTTCAAAGCTTAAGATATGATGTTATTGATGTATAATTGGTTTTTTCCAATGAAATTCTCCATGGACCCTTGATCTTCTCAATTCTCTAATTTTCACTAAAATATGGGTGAATTCATTATGTTTTGAGATTTATGAATTCATGTGTAAATTGTTATGGGATTTTGATTCATGTATAGATTAGGTATCCATGATTTATAGGTTGTTTCAATTTGATCAATTGAGTATTGTATATTCTTAGATCTATTGCATGTTAAGTCTATTGAATTGATATGAACTTAATGCTTATAGATTCTAGTGTAGTTTTCTATGGGCTTTCTAATAATGTAAGGATTGTATTCAATTGATATTTAATTGGTACTAGATTGATAAATCTATATTGAATTGACTTAGATTCATTGAGTATTATGATTTATGCTTTGAATTGATGTTCATGGCCATGGGTAAGGGCCTTATTATATTGAATTGGATGGTGTAGCTTTGGATTGAAGTGGTGAGATGAATTGGGTGGTATGCTGCCCTAACTCTCTTATTATTATGTATAGATATTGAAATGTTTGCTCTTGGATTATATGTGATTGGTTTTGTCCACTTATGCTGGCGGTGTTATGTGAATTGATGTGGCCTCGTCGGCGTTATTTTAAATATATTGATGATCATGGCCTTGTCGGCACTACTTGAAGTAATATGTTGATTTGGTTAGTTGATTATGTGAAGTATGATCATATCTACCTATATGTGAAGTAATGTGATAGTATGTGTTCTCTTGTTGAAGTTATTAGGTGATCATGTTATACTATGACTATGTGTTAGGTGTGTAGTCTTAGAGTTGATACATGATTGTTCCTAACTTGGCTATATGAGTCTATAATAATTATGTTGATGATGTTAAAGTAATGAATAGGTTGACATAAGGTTGATAAGGGTCATTCCTAAGTGTCTAAAGAATGTTATGCTATATGTGCTAAAGTGATGTAATGTTGTGTCTTGTTTAGGTAGACTTGTGTCCCTTACTTCATGATTGTATGAATATGAATATGTGATGTCTTGACTTAGGAAGCTAAAGCGTCTTAGTCTTGAATGAATGAATGATAGGTGAGACCTTGAATGATGACAAGAAGGTCCTTTATGTGAAACCTTGAACCAAGTGGTAAGGTTATGAAACTTGAAGTCGAAAGCCGTAATGGTATCCTTCTTGTAATGAATGATGGAATTAAGGTTGATTGTCTGGAACGACATCATATCACACCTTATGAAAGTCATTATGAGCTTCTTGTCTCCATAGTGAGATAGCCCTAGTGGACCTTGCTTTGGTAGGGTAAATGTAATTGGGTCATGAACATGATATGGGACCCATTTGTATGAACCTTAGTGTTACTTAATCTATGAGAACGAAGGCTAGCACCGAGTGAGTATGGTAAGGGAAGTAGTTCTAGTTAAGGAATGAGACTAGATTACAAAGAATGCCCTTCATATTCATTAACCATGTGCCTACATGAGATGTGTCTATGTTCTACCATTGGCAAGTAGAACACCCTCCATCGGAGTAGGTTACAACTCCGGATTCCATACTTTGCTACCATGGTTTATGTAGGTTATTGCCTATTCTTATCATATGGGATACTTACTAGCATTAGAGAAGTTCTATGGAGTCTAGGTGGTGGTATGGGACGCTATCTAGACATTGCACAATAGGCTTTGAAGGTATTAGTTGGAGTCCCTAGGTCTTCTCCAAGACCATTACGTGAATGTCCTTATGTGATGAATGTCTCTTAAATGAACCAAGAAATGTAATGACTTAAGTTAAGAAAGCATGTTAAATGAATAAGTACTTAGCTAGAGTAGTTAAGGGTTGTCTAGTTAAGGTGTGAAGGGGTCAAGGGAATGGTCACTTCATCTCTTACTTAGATAAGTCTTAGTAATGATTCTAGTTAAGAAAATTGATTGGTTATGTAGACATGATCCAAACTTAGGTAAGTCTTAAGTATTACTTAGGTAATCTTGAAGAGGTCAATTATGGAGAGTTACTTGAGTAGGTCTTTGGATAACCTTTGAAAGGAAAATGTCATGTTTGGTGTATGCTATTGTATTAAGTGAGAATGATTCTATCCTAGGTAGTCTATAGGATCCCTTGTGTGAGTGATAGGGATTGTATGGGCGGTCGCTCCACACTCACCCAAGTTAACCTTGGAATCACCTTTGGTAGAAGGATCTCATGTTTATGTGCTTGATGTATTGTAAGTGTGTATGTATCTCATTCTAAGTAGTTTTAAGGATCGTTTAGGCATGCTTTGAGAGGGTGTATGGGTGATCTCTCTTTGTGTGGCTTAAGTGAGTCTTAGGATAGCTTTTAGTGGGATGATCACATGTTAGAAGATGATAATGTGAAGGTTAAGCACTTCACTGTAACAGTGAAAGAATATCATTGTACAGTGAAGTGGTTCACAGGAAAGTGAGCTTTAAAATGTGATATTTGACTTTAATGATTTCTTATGTATTTCTAAGTTGATAAATGTTGTTCTTATGTTTATACTATGATGTTTTAATCAAAATTCATGAAAAGCATGTTATTGACTAAATGTCCCTTTTTCACGGTTTTTGCATGACTTTCATACTTAGTACATCTAATGTGCTAACCCTTTCTTTTCCCTTTTTGACTAAAGTGTAGGGAATTGGAAGTCTTGATGTGCCATGGAGGATGGATAGGTTTCTAAGGGTTGAAGAAGTAATGGTGAGTCCTCATCGATTCGAGGACAATATCCATATGATCCGTTATGTCTTAAGTCTTTACTTTATGCCTTGTATGGGCTTAGTCCCAAGTGTTGTATACTCTAAAGTTTAGATGGTTCAATGGATTGTTGTAAGGTTTAATGTTTTCAAATGAAAGTCTTCCGCTTGCGTATTGTTTATGAAAAGAGTTCTTCGTGTGTGAAAAAAGTTTTAAATTCTTACTAATTTTAGTATGTTATTATGCAATGAACGATACGAGACGCTAAGATGAGACTTCTTGAAGTCTCATTTGTCTTGTGACGAACTCAAGGATGCTCTAACTTCTAGGGTGTACTTGAGGGTCGTGACAAGATCCTCCATGAATTATTTTGATTTATTTTGCGATTGTTTTTGAGTAAATTAGGGAAGATTGTTTGGGATTTATAATATTGGAATTGAAAAGTGTGACGTATGTGGTGGTTTGGGTGGTGGAGAGGGCTGAAAAGGAGGTCGTTCAGTGGCTGTAACAGCTATGAGAGTTGCGCAACTGGTGGTTAGGAAGGAAACCCTAGGTCAGCCGTTTTTTGTTGAAAGGTGGCTGGTAGTTAATTCACTTGAAAGTTATTAAGGGTATTTAAACGTTTGTATATAAGTGCTAAAGTAAATTGTGCTTCCAAGTTCGGGGGAGTTTTATGTATTTTCTCTTTCTTATTTGAATAGCTTGTGGTAATTTGGATACCGTGACGGGTAAAGTTCAAGTGTCAAAGTGATTTTGTGATTTTGTTAAGGTATGTAGACCCTTATACCTTTGTTAAGTTTAAGAAATATTATATTTCTTATTTTATGGAATAATGAAAATTGGCGATGAGATGAATTGTTCACTTTGATTGATCTTAATGATAAAAAAAGGGATAATGAAAAGGCAATGTGATGAATATCTAATGTGTATAATTTGGTGAATGGTTGAAGTGGTAATATTGATACGTTACTGATGAAATACTATGATTGGCTTATTATAAATTGTGCATTGATATGCAAGTTGTCATCTCCATCATTATTATGTGAGTATTTCTATTTGCATCGGTTCTAAAATATCGTGATGAGATATATTGTGATGATTACAATAAAGGAAAATGGTTCCACCGAGTGAAATATGTTGAAGAAAAATAATTTCGGCGAATACATAGACCTTGTGTATCCCCCGAGTTACAATATGAGTCTCAGCAAATGCGTATAGTTAAAACAGATATGCATCTCATAACCTAACATTGCATTACATTGCATCTTTTTATCATTTGTGAACTTGTGAGTACTCCATTGGTGACATTGTGTTTCACGAACTTGATGTTGACGTTGATGATCTATATATCTAATGAATTGGTATTGAACTATGTGCTTCATAAATTGTGAACTGTTAAGTTGGGCTAAATCTTTGTGCAGGTTGCAGGTTGTGGAGGTTCGATTGGATGTGATAGAAGTATTTGTCGGCTTCCTTACCTTACCTTGTGTTTATAGGTTTGCTTGCTCAGTACAATGTTGTTTGGTACTTACCATTTGTTTCTACACTTGTGTGGATCACGAGCTCATATCATCGTGATACTCTTCTTCTTTTTTACTTTGTTTGAGTCTTTCCAATAGAGATTTGGGAGGCAGTTGGTTGTCACTTCAGTAGACCCTTTTTTTCTCTATTTATATTCTTGTTCTACTTTAGAAACAAATACATTTGAGACTTGTATTTCTTTCTATTCAATTGTAATACAATAATGCCTTGCAAACGTGACAATTGGGTTGTTGGGTATTTATGAGTTTGGATAAGTTATCCATATTTATGTTATTAATAATTTATTTTCGCTTTTCTATCATTGTGTTTTAATTTTAGGTTGACTTATCTTGGAGAAAAAATAAGAGTGTCATCACACCCATTTTCGGATAGTGACAAATAAGTTTTTAGTGTTTTTTTTTAGTGAATGTTGATTTGTTGTATTAAATATAGTATGGCACTAGATAAGTTTTCAAAATAAGTTGTTTTTTTTTTTACTTATTTATCATCCATAAACTATTAATATGCAAAACGAGTTTGAGGAGATATTTTTGTTATTTTAACTATTTTATTCAAGGATAAATTGTCCTAAAATTATTATTCAATCTAGAGATAAAGATTAAAGGAGCAAAATTACACAAGAGAAATGTTTATGTGTGTTTCATTGATACAATGTGTTGTTTAAATACAAAAGAATTATGTGGTAAAAGATCCTATAATATCAGTAAAACTAATGAATCCTATCAAGTAATTAAAGGTAAAGAATCAGAAAATATACAATAATAAAATCAGAATATATGATACTAATATCGAAAATATTCTATCTACATTTAGCTTCTTTATGCCCCCGCAAGTTAGAGGGTGGTGGAACGACACCTAACTTGAAGACAATACATTGAGTTTGTGCTTTGGATAAAGATTTTGTAAGTAGGTCAGCTAGCTGATCAGCTAAGTGAACATGTACTATGCAGAGTTGTTTACGTTGGATGTGGTCCCTAACAAAATGGAAATTAATGGCTATGTGCTTCATTCTACTGTGAAAAATTGGATTTTGGATTTTGGCACAAGTTGGTGGTGTCAATGTTGTCCCAGTAGCTAGTTGGTATATTATCAAGAGAGATACAAAGCTCTTTGATTCTTCTTTGTAACAACATGAGTAACGGCGCGATACTCGACCTCAGTTGAAGATCGGGCGAGTGTTCTTTGTTTCTTGGATGACCAACAGATTGGTGTTAAGACAAGATAGATAACATAAGCAGAAGTAGAGGTACGGCCAGTGTGGTCCCCTGCCAAATCTGCATTGGTATAAACATAAAGGACAACATTAGATCCATGGTGAAAAATAAACCCATGATGGATAGTTGATTTGAGATAGAGAAGAAGGCGATTCACTGCTTGCCAATGAGTGTGAGATGGCTGATGTATAAATTGAGAGAGCTTATTAACAGCAAAGCTTATGTTTGGTCTAGTAAATGCAAGATATTGGAGCTTGCCAATTGCACTTCGATATCGTTTTGCATCTGTAGGAGGGGAGCCATCATTCAACCTAAGTGAAATCGTGGTGGATAATGGTATATAAACACCCTGGCAGTCCTGCATAGAGAACTCCTCCAAGATGTCCATTATGTACTTGGTTTGAGAAAGAAATAATCCAACTGATTGTGGAAGAACTTCAATGCCTAGGAAAAAATGTATGGGTCCAAGGTCTTTGAGTGAAAAATGGTTGGAGAGTGCACTCTTAATGTTGTTAATATTTTGCAAGTTATTTCCTGTAATAACAATGTCATCTACATATACAAGCAAGAAAATCTTAGTTTTGTGAGAGTGTATGGTAAATAAAGAGTGATCAGTATGAATCTTATGAAATCCAGAAGAAATGAAAAAATTCGTGAGCTCGGTGTACCAAGCACGGGATGCTTGTTTGAGACCATTATGGCTTTGTTTAGTTTTCATACATAGTTTGGGTAATCGGGATTCTCAAAACCTTTCGGTTGTTTCATAAAGACTTCCTTAGTCAGTGTACCTTATAGAAAAGCATTGTTTATGTTTAGTTGATGAAGAGGCCACTTGTTTTGTGTGGTGATGGCAAGTACTGTTCGAACGGTTGTTGGTTTGACAATCAGACTGTATCAACATAATCGATTCCAGGCCGTTGAGTGATACCTTTGGCAACAAGATGAGCCTTATACTGTTCTATTGATCCATCAAGTTTGCGCTTGATGCGGAAGATCCATTTATCCCCACAATATTTTGGTGATCAAATGGAGGAATAAGGTTCCATGTTTGGTTGCTCATGAGAGCATCAAATTCACTTTGCATAGCTTGTCTCCATTGTGGGTTCTTGCAAGCTTGTTTAACTAACTGGTGGTATTTGGGATGTAAGGGTAGCCATTGATGCATACTTTGGATTAGGCTTAGTAATTTGATGTTGAGAGCGGGTGACAGGGCGACGTGGTGGTGAAGAATGGTTGGTCTGAGAGGGAAGGTTAAGTTGCAGTGAGTGTTGTTGCTGGGGAAGGGAAATAGAAGGGAGAGTTGTGGACGATCCAACAGTAAAAGAGGAATTATCTAGAGGGGAGGAAGTCACCTGATTTCGTCGGATTGGTTGAAGTTCTGACGGAGGACGCACAACTATTGTTGGTGCAGTAGAGTCATTTGTACGAACAACCAAGTTTGGATCCTCGATTGGAAGTGAACTTCTTAGAGTAATAGGAAAGGAGATTGTATGATCTGGACAATATACAGTAGAGTAATATGCATCTGAATCGGATGTGGAATTAAACCATAAAATATTCTGAGGGATTCCTTTGTACTTGGAAAAAATATCATAAGGAAAAATATCTTTCGAAAATTTTACGTCTCTGGAAAAATATATTTTTGAGGATTCAAGATCAAAGCATTAATGACTATGAAAGTGAGTGGAGAATCCTAAATAGACACATAGTGTGGATCTTGGTTCAAGTTTATTTTTAGTATATAGTTTTAGCCAAGGATAGCATAAGAAATCAAACGTAAAAAGTGAGAAAATATTGGGAGTTGTACCAAAAAGAGCTTGATATGGAGAAATATTATCTGGGCATGTACGAAATCTATTATTTAAGTAAGCAAAACTCTAAAATGTGGGCGGTATTGATGCAAGGTGAAGTTAGGTTCTAGCAATTTTGATAATGTGCCTATGACGTCTTTCAGCTAAGGCAATTCTTTGTGGGGTATATGAGGGAGAGGATAAGTGTTGAATCCCAAATTCAGCAAGAAGTGATTTTAGTCCCTTAAATTCTCCTCCCCCACCAGAATATAGGGTGAGAATCTTAGTATTGAAGAAGTTCTCAATGAATGGCCAAAATTCGGAGAAGACCTTGAGTTCATCACATTTTGTTTAAGTGTATAGCCCCAAATATATTTGGTAAACTGATCGACAAAAATGATGTAATATCGCTTTTGATCAAAGGATAGAACTGGTGAAGGACCCCAAACATCGATATATAGTATTTCAAAAGTTCTTGAACTTTGCAAAGAGTTACGTGAGAAAGGAATATTGTGGCTTTTATTGCAATAAAATGAATTACAAGATTGAAAATTATCAACATAAGGCAACTGATAATTTCTTAAAAGAAGCTTCAAAAGAGGGATATTAGATGTCATAAACGACGATGCCACAGAGATAAAGGAACTTGAGAAGTATTTGTGTTGTAGGTTGTAGGAGATGAATGTGTTGAAGTCACAAACTTTGGCCATTTGTACAAGTCGTCTCTATTCCGGCCTTGTAATAGTGGTGCCCCCGTAGTCAGTGCCTTCACAAAAAAAAAAGGAAAGGAAAGAATTCAATAGATGTTTGATTTTGTTGAAATTTTTTGAAACAAATATAAGATTCTTTTTGATAGATGGAGTACACAGAATATTATGTAAAGAAAGAAAATGTATGGGAGAGTTTAGTGTAGTGGAATCTATGTGGGTGATCGAAATATCATTATCATTACCCATTGAAACTTATTCAGGATCCGTGTATTCATGTGGAGAGGATATGTTCAAAGAATTAGCAGTGATATGATGTGAGGCATCAGAATCCATAATCCATGGAGAAATATTGGAAAAAGACTGAGCAGCAAACATAGTTTTAGCATCAAAATGATTATGCTACTTGGAACGACAAACATTTGCAGTGTGACCAAATTTTTTACATAATTGACATTGGATTTGCATTTTGGCCTGCGAAGGATTAGAGGGACACCATGGCGTCGTTATGGATCCCTCGAGATAGCTTGTTAAATCAAACTCAGTCATGACCTTTTGAATTTGAGCTTTCCATGTTGCAAAAAGTGCAACACCAGTAAGTTTGATGGGAAGTTGTGCAGTAGGTTTGATGTTAATGATTTGTGTTTTGGTTGCAGCAACATTCACAATTGTGGATGAAGTGCTGATTGGGTCACTGTTATTCCGAAGCAGATGATTCGCCACTTTTAGGTGTTTGGAAAGGAAAATGAAAAAAAAATAAGATGGGAAGATGATTAAAAGTTTATACTGGTTTGAAGTGTTGATGCTCTAATACCATAAGGGAGCAAAATACACAAGGGAAATGTTTTTGTGTTTCATTGATACCATGTGTTGTTTGAATATAAAAAAGTTATGTGGTGAAAGATCCTACAATATCAGTAAAACTAATGAATCCTATCAAGTAATTAAAGGTAAAGAATAAAAAAATATACAATAATGAAATCAGAGTATATATGATATTGATATGGAAAATATTCTATCTTCATTTAGCTTCTTTAAAGATAACTCGTCTCAATACCAATTATTAATTTCGATATAGATCATACCAAATTTTATAACCAAATAAAAAAAGAGAAAATACATAAGAACCCCCCTGAACTTGGTTGGATAACGTACTTTAGTACTTAAACTACATGACTATTTAAATACCCTCTTAACATCTTTGAAGTGTTTTTTTCCATCCTGAAACTATAACACCACTCTCACCCTCCACATCATAATCATGTAAGGGTCACATCATAACCATGTAGGCACCATGTCATTAATTTTTATTTCTTTTTTACGTCTACATTATTTTTTCTTAAACACTTTTGGAATACCCCACCCCTCTCTTTCTTCTTCCCTGTTGTACACTATTATTCCAACCTTCAATACTTTCTTTTTTTCTTCTTCAATATTCAACAATTTCTTAAGTCACTTAAAGAAAAAAATTCACTATAATATTCACATCATTTTTTTCCAACTCTCCCAACGAATTTACCTACTTGGAGAATAGATTTTTTTGAAAGCCAATATTTTTTGACAACTCAAATAAGAAATGAAGATTGCATAATAAAGTTGATAAAAAAGTTACAAATTTTATGAGAAATGTTTGAATGGATCTAGAAATCAAAATGGGAACTCAAAATTTAAGGAATTTATGTTTGTCAAATCGACACCATTAATATAGAGCGAAATCGACGTCAATAAAATGACATTGGTATTGAACTTTATGGAAGTAAAAGACTAGTGAAATGAAAATAGTGGATAGAGGTAGAGGTGGAGGTGGAGATGAAGATGGAGGAGGAGATGTCTCAATAGAGAAAGATGTGTATTGAAGAAGACAACAAAGTGAAAAGAAAAAAATGAAAAAATAAAAAAGGAGGCCCACTAATTTCATTTACCTCTTGTTAAGAAAATTTACATATTCTAAAGATTTAATATATAAAAAAACTATTTAAATAATTTGTTATATATAGGCCAATAAAAAAAGGTAATGTGTAGGACTTTAAAATTCAACTTTTTTTCTCTGTTTTCACGCACTTTTAGAAGAGTGCACTCCCTCTCTCTGCCACATCATCCCTTAGGGGTATTCTAATCACTTCAAAAATGTTAAAAAGATATTTAAATATTCGTGTAATTTAAATACTAAAATAAATTATCCGACCAAATTCAAAAAAAAAAATTATATATTTTCTCAATAAAAAATTAAAGAGAGCTAAAAATTTGTTCCAAAATTATCTTTCCTTTATTCATTACACCAAAATGTGCCCTTAGAGTTCCTTAGCATTAACCAGTTTGCCATAAAAGGATTTTCAGTTCCAAATTATCACGATAAAAGCTTTCAAGTTAAAAGTAGGGTGCAGGGGTTAAAAGACAACATTCAAAGTGGGACCAAAATAGAATTGTAAATGATATTAAAGGCACATAGGTAGCTCAACTATTATCCCCACAACATTTATTGTGAACACATGCCCATATTTTGTCATGTCTTCTTCCTTCTTTTTATTTTTTAAATATTTAGTGTTTAATATCCATTAAAATTTGATTAAATTTAAATTTGTATTGGAAAATCTCACATTAAAAGATAAAGTGCTTTCTAGCAAAAATAACTTTGTACTCGGGGGATTTGAAGCTGAAACCTCTGTTAGAAGGGGGAAAAAACGGAGAAGATTAAAAAATTTAAAACGTGAAAGATCATTATGTTTCAAGAGTTGTTGCATGTATATCTTTATAGGATGACAAATAATTTTCTATCAAGATACAACAAAACTTTTATATATATATATATATATATATATATATATATATATATATATATATATATATATATATACACACAATTCAATTAGATATTTCAGGGAATGTTTCATACTTATAGAACATAAGAGATGACTTTTCATAGTCGTCATGTTCTTTCATGAACATATATGACTTTTTACCATAGACATGTTTTTCATGAACACAAATGACTTTTCACAATAGTCATGTTCTTTTATGTACAAATGACTCTTCACGAAAGAGACACTCATTTCTTAAACAATCACAACCTTTAGTTACTCCTTTTAGAAAAGATAAAACTTTTGTTACTCCCTATCTGAATATACCAAAGTTTTTTTCATTTAAAATTTAAATATTAAATATTAAATTCAAATTTTAAGCAAACAATGTGTTCAAAATAAATTACGAAAAAAATAAATCTTTAAGTTTAATTAAAGATTCAACCCGCTCCGTGCCCAAGTCCAAGTCATTTAGATATATATATTATTAGGTATAAATTTTAAGAATAGCAAAGATAAAATCATATTTGCGCCTCATAGCCAAATTATGTTTGTTATGGAACATTTGATATGTATAAATCACGGCGAGTTATATAAATCGGACGCTAATTTATTTGTGTTTATGAAAATTGTGTTTTTATATGTATATGTTATCTGTGTTAGGCTAGAGTGGCGAGCGATATTAGGAGAGAGACGAGGGAGAGAAGGCAGAGAGTGGAGAGAGCTGAGTTATATATGTATATCGTTAGATAATAGTATATATGTAACTACTATGTATATATATCAATGATTGTGTTTGTATATGTGCATAAAATAATTCGTATATATACAACTGAATCGAGTTAAAATATTTGTATTTGTATATCAAATCTCTTTCTCTCGCTTTATACAAACACAAACTATACATTGTATTTTATATAATTTCTGTTTGTATAAAGAGAGAGAGTGATGGGGGGGGGGGAAGACAACTGGCAAGGGAAGATTTATATTTGTATAATTATAAGGGTATAGAACTGAGAGATATGTATTTGTATTTGAATATATTTCTCTCTCGCTTTATATAAACACAAATTATTCATTTGCTTTTATTTAAAGTGAGAGAGGTGAGGGAGAGATGACCGAAAAAGAGAAGAGTGGTGAGCGAGATTCCAGAGAGAGCTAGGGGAGAGAGGCAAAAGGCAAGAAGTTTGTTGTGAATCAGAATAAAATAAAACTGTAGTTATAGCATTTATTTTAATTTAATAATTGTAAATAATTTGCCATAAAATAGATTAAATGGGTTATGCCTTGAAAGGACCTAAAATGGTTTCTCCTAACAATATGAGAAATTTCCATTTATATTACAACCATCCTAACAACATCTTATTAAAAATGAATGAGTACTTATCACTTCACCACGACCTTATCAATTTCTTTCTTTTTTATTTGCAAGCTTTACTCTATCAGGTCTATGCTCTCACAATTCTCACATTTCTCTAACTTTTGTCATGTTTAATTTAGAGGAATCTTATGTTCATTAAGCTCTTTTTATTATTTATATTTATATAAAAGTATAGCTATTTTAACAACACACATAAAAAAACAAAAATAATTTCACAATGCAAGTAGAGATTGGTTGATGAAGATGTAGTAGTTCCAACAACCTCGGAAGGATTTTACTAATATGTAAACTTTTCTCTAATAACTTAAAATTGATATAATTCAGTAAATCAATGTATGCTCATATTTAACATGTTAAGATTTTTGATGATGCTCTCACACATTTTTTAAAAAAATATATCATAGTAAGTAGATTTCTCAACTTCAAACCTCTCACAGTTAGTTATCATTAAAAAAATATTTTAAAAAAATTATAGTCTTTTGGTTCTGTTAGAAAAAAATCAAATAAAGCTCATATTGATACCAAGTAGGCAAGTACCATCTCCTTTTGCATGTAAGAGTTTATGGTCAAAACCTTTTGAATATTATATATCATTAACAAAAGTCTTAAATTCATTTTTAAGAAAACTACAGTATTGCGTAATTAAATTGAAACTCACGATGTACAAATGATTATCGTGCTTACTAAAAATAATTAATATAAAATCATCCCTATTCAATAAATATATAGAGAGTATAATTAGTCTAATGAAAAAGAGAATAGTATATAACATTAAGATCAAAGAGTAATAAATAAAGATAATTTAGATAAATTATCCTTTTAATTAATATTTTTCTAAAGTGGATGAAAAAATTATGACAAATAAAATGGACGGACTGATTAAAGAGCTAAAGGATCCTAATAAATTTATTCCTCGTAATAAATCAATAGTGATTATGAGTTCCTAATACTTAAATAGGTTATTGATATTGACTAAATTAAAGTTAGAAATTTTGATATCAATTCTCAATTGATGAGTATATTAAATCAAATCATTGCACGTATAAAGATAATGCAAAAAATAGACCTCTAACGGTTTATTGTCTCTTAATTCAACTTGTCAACAAAAACTTTAATTTTTAAGCCAGGTTTATTCCCTTTGTCTCGAATAATTAAAGTTGAAATCTCTGTCCTTGGCTATTTTGAAAAAACTAAAAACATGAACAAAAAGGGTTAAGTAATAATGAAAGATTATTTTTCAAGTATATCTTATAAATTAAATGAGTCTAGAGCAAATAACTCATAAATTTAATTATAGGTTAATTAGTCCTAGATGTTGTTAGTATGATTATGTACTCACTCTGTCCTAAAATAAGTGTTATTTTAGTTCATTTCATGTTTAATAAAAAATAATAAATATAATATATAATTTATTAAATTACCTTTTTAGATATTTCTTAAGAATTAAATACTATTTTAAAAAGAGGTAATTGTTGTAAACAATTTTCTTTTTTCTTTTTATTTTTGAATTTCTAAAAAAATTAAAAAATCTAAACCTAACACTTTTTTTTTGGCTAGTGAAAGGTGTTTCAGATATGGTGTTCACGTGCTACATAACTTACCTACTAAATTCGTCATTGAACATTGCTCGTAAATGAAGCAGCTATCTTTGCTGGTAAATTTGAATGATCGTTGTCAACGGGGGTTGTGATGGAATAGTAAGTATTACTTCATTCTTATTTTAAAAATCTTGAATTCGAGTTTCCCTTTTGAAAGCTTTTATTAGGAAGCATTTTACCCTAATACGGAACTTTTCAATGAGAATTCAGATTTAATCGGATTCTAATATGAATATCAAATACCATGTAAGAAAAAAAAATGAAACTGGCGTGCCAAAACGAAAGAAATAAAAAAGGTTCACTATATCAGGAAAGCTGCATAAATATCCGGGATAATGCACAAGTACCCCCTCAACCTATGCCCGAAATCCCAGAGACATACTTATACAATAGTAAGGTCCTATTACCCCTTTAAACTTATGTTATAAATAATTTTTTACACCTTTTCGTCATACGTGGCACTATCTTGTGGGTCCAACGTGTGTTGACATTTTCTTTCAAACTAGTGTCACGTAGGCCAAAAAAAGTAAAAAATTATTTATAAAATAAGTTTAGGGGGTAATATGATCTTAGTATAATATATGTGTGTCTCTAAGATTTCAGGCATAGGTTAAAGGAGAGTTTCCTATATATCCTTATGGATCCCTCCCACTTTTTTGGCTCATCAATAAGAAAAATAGGAATTTAAAGAGAGAAAAAAAATTGTCCAGTTTTTTAGAATTGCACAATAGCTGTCCACTCTTATACTCGCTTTATACTTACTAAATTATTTCAAAAATATTTTTTTACTTTTATCGTTATTTTTAATATAATAAGAAAGACAATTACTTTTTTTTTCATATTTTATCCGAGGCATTAATTACTTATTTCTCAAATCATTTTTTAAAATATAATAGTACTACTAAACATCAATTAATAAGTGCAATGTGATAATTGCAAAATATGTTGAGTTTGCTTTTAGTTACTATAGTCATTTTAATAAATTACCTAGTTTTAGGATGAATTTAAATTTTACATATTTATTAGTTTGTTTTAGTTGTTGAGATTATTTAGTCTTCTTAAATTATTGTTATGCCGATTTCTTTTCTGCAAATTATGTTATCAAGCTAACTATCTAAAGTTCTATTATGCTTAATAAATATTGAGAGACATTTTCAATCTTTTTGTATTGTCCATCTTTTAAAAATATCAAGAGTTTCATTGATCTTAAGGAATTTGTGAAATCTTTCAAAGAACTATCATACATTTTTTTAACCTGCAATGACTATCTTTTTCAACCTGTCAGGGCTATTAATTTTAACTCAACCGGGCTATCTTTTCAATCCGTATTTTCCAACGCATAAACTTTTAAATCATTTTTAACCAAAATACTGGCAAGCAACAATCTCTCTCTGAATGTCCCAAAAATTTTCATTAGTAAAGATTATCAGATTTGGTCAGTGAAAATAAAACCATATCTTAGGGTGTGTTTGGTATGGAGGAAAATGTTTTCCATGGAAAATATTTTTCTAGAAAATGTTTTCCCGAAAACAAGTAGATTTTGGACTTATTTTCTCATGTTTGGTTGGTAATTAGAAAATATTTTCCGAAAATAATTTTTAGTGTTTGATTTATGAATGAAAAATGTTTTTGTGAGACATCTTTTATTTTTACTAGAATAAAAAGTAATTTATGAATTGAAAATATTTTTTAAAATCAAAATTATTATGTGGTGGGGGTGGAGTGGGGTGGGGTGGGGTAGTGCGTGGGGGCGAGGGAGGGGGGTTAGGAGTGAAAAAATAAAAATTTGAAGTTGTTAGTATTTTTAAAAAACAAAATTATTATTTTTTTGGGGGGAGGGGGGTGGGAGGGGCTGGGGGCTGGTAGGGGGCGAGGGGGGGGGGTTAGGAGTTTAAAATAAATTTTTGAAGTTGAAAATATTCAAAATTAATTTTTTGGGGAGGGGTTGGGGTTGGGGGGTGGGGGGTCCGGTGGGAGGGGGTCAGGGATCGGGTGAAAAAATAAAATTTTGAAATTGAAAATATTTTTTAAAAATTGATGTTTTTCCCAAAAAAAAATGTAATTTAAAATTGGAGGAGACTTTTGGAAAATGTTTTCCTTAATTTTTGAAGGGAAGTCATTTTCCTTAATTTTGAGGAAAATGAGTTGATTTGGAAAACATTTTCCAAAACTTTTGTCCAACCAAACAAGGGAAAATTGGAAAACATTTTCCAGAAAATGTTTTCCTTCATACCAAACACACTCTTAGTCTATGATCTATGGAAAGTTGTAAAGGAAGATGTACCCTTACAACCTCTCCGTGGAAATCCTACCCTTGCTCAAAATAAATCTCATTCATATAAAAAATTTAAAATTCAAATTCAAAATTGTAATTCAAAATTCAATTGCGGATTCAATTTTTTCTAAAATCATTGCTTGTGAGACAACAAAAGAAGCTTAAGAAAAATTAAAAAAAGAATATCAAGAAAGTGACCGAGTCATGCAAATACAAATTTTAAATTTGAAAAGAGATTTTGAATCTCTTAGGATGTAAGAGCATGAAACTATTGTTAAATATTCTAACAAGATTACTTTTGTTGTTAATAAAATCAGGTTGCTTGGCGAGGATTTCAAAGATGACAAAATAGTAGAAAATATTCTTGAGAGATTTGAATCTAAAATTTCATCTCGGGAAGAGTCTAAAGATCTCTCTATTATTTCTGTTCAAGAACTAATAAATGTTCTTCAAGCACACGAGCAAAGAAGAGCCTTCATGCAAGATAATGTTATTGAGGATGCCTTTTATACACAAAACAGAAAAGAAAAAGATTATTATCCTCTTTGCAAATGCTGCAAAAGAAAAACGCACTTGAAAAAATTTTGTTGGTGAAGACCTAATGCAATATGTGAAAATTGCAAACAAGCCGGTCATGTTACGAAAGTGTGGAAGCTTAAGAACAATCTTCAAGCACTAATTATAGAAGCAGAAATCAAGGAGGAGCAACTTTTTAAAACTGCACTATCTAAAGCAAAGAAAAAGTGTTGAGTTTGTTTTTAGTTATGACAGTCATTTTTTAAAATAATAAGTTACTAATTTTAGGATGAATTTGAATTTTAAACATTTGTAACGTTGTTTTAACTGTTGAGATTATTTATTCTTTTTAAATTTTTGTTATGCAAAATTATCAAGTTGGCTATTTAAAACACTATTATGCTTGATAAAATATCAAAAGACATTTCCAATTTTTTTGTGCTGTCCCATCTTCTAAAAAGCACCAACAATATAGTCATGTCAGTTATTATTTTCTTAATGAGTGTGTCAAGTACTAGTGAAGTCAGATTTTTCACTAAGCAATTTAAAATCCAAAAAAGTAAATATGCAAACTAGCCAAAAAAGATTTGACATCTACCACATCCATATATAAAAAAGTATTTGTAATATAATAATAATTTTTCATCGATGAACTCTTGAACACAAGATAGCTCCGTCGTTGATGGGAGTATTTTAGAATGAGGGGAATTACTGCTTTAAGGCAGCTTTGCTTGAGCAGTTGAGTGGTCCTTTTTGCTTCATTAATTATCACCATCTACTACACCAAAAGTTAGAACAAAAACATTAATTGGATGTTTCACTACTCAAGCCCTTACTACTATATAATATCCACCAAATACATAATCATTCTTGTATATTCACATAGCAAACTAATTTCTGTTACATGATGAGTTGCTCATTGTCTTCTTTATCATATTGTATAGTACTTTTAATGCTTGCATTTTGTGATCTTTCGTTTAAAGCTGAAGGTCGAGCTTTTTTTGTGTTCGGTGATTCACTAGTAGATAACGGTAACAATAATTACTTAGTTACTAGTGCCAGGGCAGATTCTCCCCCATATGGCATTGACTACCCTACTCATCGTGCCACGGGTCGATTTTCCAATGGACTCAATATACCTGATATTATAAGTGAGCAATTGGGTATGGAGCCAACATTACCATATTTGGCTCCACAACTCACAGGAGATAGGCTTCTTGTTGGAGCAAACTTTGCTTCTGCTGGAGTTGGAATCCTTAATGACACTGGCATCCAATTTTTTAATATAATCAGAATTGGGAAACAATTGGAGTACTTTGAACAATATCAAAGGAGAGTAAGTGGTTTAATTGGAGTAGCACAAACAGAGCAGTTAGTGAAGAGTGCACTTATCCTCATCACTCTTGGTGGAAATGACTTTGTTAATAACTATTATTTGGTCCCTTTCTCTGCAAGATCTCGACAATTTTCTCTACCTGATTATGTTGTTTATCTTATATCTGAATACAGAAAAATATTACAGAAGTTGTATGATTTGGGAGGAAGAAGAGTATTAGTGACAGGTACTGGACCAATAGGTTGTGTGCCAGCAGAATTAGCACAGAGGAGTAGAAGTGGAGAATGTTCAGTAGAATTGCAGCGTGCAGCTGCTTTGTTCAACCCTCAATTGACTCAAATGTTGGCTGATCTCAATTCACAAATTGGTGCTAATGTATTTATTGCTGCTAACACATATACTATGAACATGGATTTTGTATCCAATCCTCAAGCTTATGGATTTGTGACATCAAAGATAGCATGTTGTGGACAAGGACCGTACAATGGAATAGGGCTATGTACACCATTATCAAACTTGTGTCCAAATAGGGACATATATGCATTTTGGGATCCATTCCATCCATCTGAAAGGGCAAATAGGATCATTGTTCAGCAGATATTGACTGGTTCTTCCCAATACATGAGCCCAATGAACCTAAGCACCATTATGGCTTTGGACTCTAGGACCTAATTAATTAATTAATTAATTCTCCTCTATGTTTCTACAAAGTATCATTTATTTGTGTCTTGTTTCATTTGAGTGTCGTATTTTAAACTATATATTATTATTATTGGATCGTCACCTTTTTTGTTATATTTTGTAATATCATAAAACTAGAGGAGTGGTGTTGGTGAGTAATATATTTGTATGTGCGGAATGGTTCTTGATTTACCATCATATGGTCATTGTAATGTTAATGGAGTTCAGTTTTACCGCTTTGTGTTCCAAGTTTTCTGTGTTTCAGTTTTTCATATATGTATATGTCTTTTATAAGAGAATTTCATTTGGTAACCAGAGAAGTCGAGTCGACTGGGTTGGAGTCACAGGGAGTGTAACCGTGTAAATTTGAAAAGAAAACCCTAAAATTACCTTTTAATTTTTAAACCCCTAAATTGCTCACCCTCTTTTTTTTATAAATAAAAAAAAAAAAATACAAAAGGCGACGGCCTTTCTCACCATGGTGTCGCGTTTTGAAAATCGCCTCACCATAAAGATAATAGGCGATGAAGGGTTGACTCGCCTCGCCATCAGCGACGAGACAATTGCCTTTCGTAACACTGGGGCTACATAAATAGTGTTTGGGCAATAATGGGGACTTTTAACTGCATATAATGAATACAAATGGAAGGTTCGGTGTTACCTCAATTGCAGGAATCAACTAAGATTCGAGGATTGAGAGAAGTAACTGCTAAAAAACAGTTAAGAACAATGGAAAAAACAGAGAAGAAGAGAAGAAGGAGAATGTAGATTTTAAAAGAGAAATGAGTTGTATTGTATATTCATGATGAAACTCCTTTACAATTCAGAACTATATAGGATTTACAATTGAATTAGCTGAAAGGAAAATATCTACTAACTGTTTCAACAGTAGTCTTAACAACTTTAACTAACTCGTTATTAACTAACTAATTTCTGACGTGGCTCAACTAATTTCCTGAATTCCTGTTATTCATCCTAATTCCAAATATGTGTAACAATACTCCCTTTCCCAAACAGATCCTTGTCCTCAAGGATCAAACTGAGGAAATCTGACCTTCAATGCATTGTAAAACTCCCAAGTTGCATCATCCGCTGGCAACCCTTCCCATTTAACTAGAACTTGAGCTACAGCTTTATTGCCTTTTTTCACCATTCTTCTTTGTAAAACAACCTCAGGCACAGGACAATGAGGGTTAGCAATATCAAGTACAGAAGGGTAGAAAATGCGATCAGGAACTTCATGGAATAGTGATACATGGACAGTAGGATGAATTTTCACTGAATCTGGAAATAGCAATGTGTAAGCCACTGGTCCAACTCTTTTGAGCACTTCAAATGGACCATAATACCTTGCAGCAAGTTTGTGAAATTGTTGAGCTGACACAGTTGTCTGCTTATATGGCTGAATTTTGAAATACACCCAATCACCAACGTTAAACACCTTGTCACTTCTATGAAAATCTGCCTGCTGCTTCATCCGAAGTTGTGCCCTCAACATATGGTGCCTAAGTAGTTGTAGCTTCAATTCCCTGTTGAGCAATGTATTATCTACCTCAGCTGAATTCGATTCTCCTGGTAGGTATGGTAGATGTAAAGGTGGTGGTCTGCCATAGAGTGCCTCATAGGGAGTAGTCTGAATAGCAGAATGATAAGAGGTGTTGTACCAATACTCTGCCATGGCTAAACAAGAAAACCAATTGGTAGCATCCTCATTACAGAAACACCTTAAGTAAGTCTCTAGGCACCTGTTCAACACTTCAGTCTGGCCATCAGATTGAGGATGGTAGGCTGATGAAGTGTTTAGTTGAACTCCTTGGATAGTAAACAAGTCCTGCCAAAAAGAACTTAAGAACACAACATCCCTATCACTTGTGATTGCATCCGGTAGTCCATGTAGCCTTACAACAGTATCCATAAATACCCCAGCTACAGATTTGGCATTATAAGGATGTTTGAGAGGCATAAAATGAGCATACTTGCTTAATCTATCCACCACGACCAAGATCACTTCATAACCATTTGACTTGGGAAGACCATCAATAAAATCCATACTAATTTGTGACCATACAACCTCAGGAATTGGAAGAGGCTGTAACAGACCCGGATATGCTGCTAAGTCAGACTTGTTCCTTTGACAAGTATCACACTTCCGAACAAACTCCTGCACATCATTTCTAATACCCTTCCAGTAGAAAAGTGTGAGCAACCTCTTCAAAGTAGCTTCCACCCCAGAATGGCCTCCTTGAGGGGAAGAATGCCATAAAGTCATGATCTGCCTCCTCAACTCGTGGACCTTACCAACAACTAGTCGTCCTTTCCTTCTCAATTGATTTTGTTGCCAAGTGAATTGTTTACACACTGTTGGATCAACCTTTAACCGCTCAATTAAAGTTTTAAGCTCAATGTCCATTACCCAACTATCCACAATAGCTTGTAGGATATCAGAATTGGTATTAGAAATTACCAAAGCTAACAACTCAGCACCAGTGACTCTTGACAAGGCATCTGCTACCTTGTTCTCTATACCCTTATTGTATTCAATATTATAGTCAAATGGCATCAACTTTGTCAACCATAATAACTGAGAGTTAGTGTGTATAGTTTGTTCCATCAGGAATTTCAAAGCTTTTTGATCAGTTCTGATGGTGAACTTCTGACCCAACAGATACTGAGACCACTTTGTAACAGCTTGAACAATAGCCAGTAATTCTCTATCATAGACAGATAATGCTCTATTTTTAGGTGAGAGAGACTTACTAATGAAGGCAATGGGATGACCCTCCTGCATAAGTACAACTCCAATACCATAACCACTTGCATCTGTCTCCACCACAAATGTCTTGGTAGCATCCGGTAAGGCTAAGACAGGAGCTTTTGTTAGGGAATCCTTAAGTTGTTCGAAAGCCATGGTTGCTTCTTCTGACCACTTAAACCTGTCTTTCTTCAATAGATCTGTTAATGGTCTAGAAATGACCCCAAATCCTTGGATGAATCTTCTGTAATAACCAGCTAGACCCAAAAAACCTCTCAACTGCTTGAGGGTGGCTGGTTTAGGCCAATTTTTGACTGCTTGCACCTTTTGTGGATCAGTAGAAACTCCTTCCTTAGTTATGAAATGGCCCAACTACTCTATCCTCTGCACCCCAAAGAAACACTTACTCTCTTTGGCGAACAATTTGTGTTTTTGCAATTCCTCAAAAACAGATCTGAGGTGTCTCAAGTGGTCCTCCAAGTTCTTACTGTATATAAGAATATCATCAAAGAAGACTAATACATGTTTCCTTAAGAAAACTTTAGAAACAAAATTCATAAGGCCTTGAAATGTTGCTGGTGCATTAGATAGGCCAAATGGCATCACCAAATACTCAAAGTGTCCATCATGGGTTCTAAATGCTGTTTTTGGCACATCTTCTACAGCCATTCTTAGTTGATGATATCCTGATCTAAGATCAATTTTTGAAAAGATCTTGGACCCTCCCAATTCATCTAATAAGTCCTCAACAATGGGAATTGGAAACTTATTCTTAACAGTGTACTTATTAAGATCTCTGTAGTCTACACACATTCTCCAAGTTCCATCTTTCTTCCCCACCAACACAACAGGAGAGGCAAATGGACTACAACTTGGTTGTATTACGCCTTGATCAAGCATCTGTTGAACCAAATTTTCAATAATGTCCTTCTTAATAGAAGGGTACTTGTAAGGTCGCTTATTCACTGGTTCAGCCCCTTGCTGTAACACAATTCTATGATCAAAAGTTCCTCTAAATGGAGGTAACTTTTTAGGCTCATCAAATAAATGCTTAAACTCCCGCAACAGTTCTAACAACCTAGGGTCCTGATCAGGTTGATTCCTAGTCTCCAGTGCATACCACTGCATCTCAGTGTTCATGTCTGGAACAACTTGTATCATGCACAATTGAGAGTGATTACCTGACAGTTTAGCTAATTTCCCAGCTCCAGGAAGAGTAACATGCCTTCCTGCACCCCTGAGACAATGTTTCCTCCCTCGATAATAAAATTCCATAGTTAGAGTTCTAAAGTTCATCTTGATATCTCCCCGAGTCAACAACCATTGCACTCCAAGTACTACCCCACAAGAACCTAATGGTAATAGCAGAAAATCGCTGTGAATTCATCTCCTTGCAGCAACCACGATATTGTGCACACTTGCTCCACTAGCATGTCATTTCCATTAGTTGCAGCCACACTTTGAGGTAGAGTAGATCTTACTTCACATCCTAGCACCTTTACTAACTCGGGATCAATAAAGTTGTGAGAGCTTTCGGTATCAATCAAAATATGGAGAGGTTTCTTAGCATGGTATCCAGTAACCTTCAAGGTTTTGTACCCTAGTGAGACATTTGAGCATGAACAGAGATTTCCATCTGCTCCAAAGCTTGTATCTCCATTGTCTGTTCTTCCTGATGCCCAACCTCCTGGTAGTCCTCCCTTAACTCTTCTATTTCCTCAACCTCCAACAAATACAACTGTTTCAAGTTCTTGCATTTATGACCAAATGTATACTTTTCTGGACAAAAGTAGCAAAGACCTTTGGATCTTCTATTATTCATCTCCTCTATACTCAAAGTTCTCCTATTGACCCCTTTTGAAGCCATAGAAGTACCCACAGTGGGAGTCGGTAGTAATGGTGATTTGCTTTGAAACTTCTGCTCACTAATTCCATACCTTCTATTAGCTTGCTGATTCTGCACTGGGGCTACAGGTTGTTTGATAGCAGCCAGATAAGCTTCCTGTATTCTTGCTGATTTGTACACCTGAGATAGAGTCTGAGGATTACCCAATTTACTGCCATATTGAGCTCATGTTTCAACCCTCCAATGAAACAACTAATGGCATTCTCTTGAGACAGATTGACCCTTGTCAAATTCCTCTCAAATATTGCTTGATAGTCCTTGACACAACCTGTTTGCTTCACCTTCTTGATCTCCTCCATGGGATCATCGTAGTCTGCCCCAAATCTTTCCACAAGAGACATCATATACTCATTCCAAGTTGGTGACTGTAAGTACTGCCTGTACTTCATGAATGACAAATGCCATTGAACAGCCTCACCCTCAAATTGTAAAGCTGCAATTCCTATCCTCTCATCCATATGAATATTCTCCATATTAAAGAACTGTTCTATCCTGAATAACCAAGACCTAAGATCTTCTCCAGAAAACCTCAAGAACTCCATCCTTGACCATCGAGGAAAATGAGAATGGTGATTGGTGAAACTACTGGAACTTTTCTCCCTTTGAGACCTTTCATCAAACACCCTCCTTGCATCCGGCACCTCCTCCCTTTCTGGATGATCCACTGGTGTTTTTCCCCTGCGATTTTCCCCAGAAATTGCTAATTGTTCCCTTAATTCTACTACAACCTGATCCAATTTCTTGAGACTTGACACTTCACCCGCAAGATTTCCCACTTCTGATAATACCTTCTGCATCAATTCACGCAATTCACCCACTTCACTGTTACCAGATCCTTCAGTTAATCTTGTGTTCTTTGTCATTGTTGCCAAGGAAAGTGTAACTCTGATACCAATGTTACCTCAATTGCAGGAATCAACTAAGATTCGAGGATTGAGAGAAGTAACTGCTAAAGAACAGTTAAGAACAATGAAAAAAACAGAGAAGAAGAGAAGAAGGAGAATGTAGATTTTAAGAGAGAAATGAGTTGTATTATATATTCATGATGAAACTCCTTTACAATTCAGAACTATATAGGATTTACAATTGAATTAGCTGAAAGAAAAATATCTACTAACTGTTTCAACAGTAGTCTTAACAACTTTAACTAACTCGGTATTAACTAACTATTTCTGACGTGGCTCAACTAATATCCTGAATTCCTGTTATTCATCCTAATTCCAAATATGTGTAACAATGGGACATAAATTAGAGAGTTTAGGCAATGTGCTGAAGAATGTGAGCTTCAAAGACCTCAAATTATCAGAGGGTCTTTCATTTGGATTTTGGAATAATAAGCAAAAGTGGGAAGAAAGAGTATGGTATGGAGTAAAATAGATAGCGTCTTCATTAACATGAATTGGATTACACAACTGCCAGCATCTGAAGTCTGCTTTATGAATGAAGGGATCTATGATCATTGCCAATTGTATATGATTTTTGTTTTGTTTGTTTGTTTAAACAAAACTTACAGGCCTCATTGAAAGTAAAACATGAAACTGACAAATGGAGGAAAAGAAAGAAAAAGAAAAGCAACCCCCACAACTCTTATTGTCATCCCTACATTTAAGACGGTTTAATATTACATAACCTTCATCTACATTCAAAATATACAACATGAGCCCCAAAAATGGGGTTTAACAAAGAGAAAATGTAAAAACTTTTCTCTTACTTGATATTGCCATCCCTACATATCTCTTACTTGAAATGAAGATCTAAGGAACTCACTGGTCCTCCAATTAACTGCTAAACAGAAGGCTCTTGTTAAATCAGATAACTTTCACTGGACATTAGGTTCTTCAATGGGGCAAAACTCCACAACAAGATGGCTCTAAAACGAAACATGCTTCGCCACATTCTCATTCATCCGCCAGATATGCATTAAAGAGCATACAGCATACTAGGTCACACATGTGAGAGGAACACATCAAAACAACAAGAGTACCTGACGCTTCAAGACCCAAAGTTTGCTCTGTTGCTCAAAGGGCTAAAACGACTATCCCATGTTTTGGCATTCGCGACATCTCTGACAACAGCCAATTCATTCACAGGAGTGGGTCAAGTTGCAGGTTTGCTCCTCCCATTTGGCATCGTAGTATTCCCACTGGAATCCCGCTTTGCTTTGAAAACACCCCAGAGATAGTACTTACCCTGAAATCCTGCCAGTTCATTTTCTAAGGAGATTAACAATGAGCCCCGGATAACGCAAAACCTAGAAGACATGTAATATTTAACCTGTACACCCTTAATTCAAGTTTATAGTGTGGCATTCAAGTTGGCAGGCTTATGATGGTAAGAGTTCAGATTTTATTTTATTATTTCATACTACAATTGGGTCCAAACTTCCTGGTGACTATATTTTTAGGAGAAATAACTTCTATCAAATTTAAGAGAGTTCTCAAAAAGCATTAACCCATTGGCAATATGACAAGTTATAAACCTTCATCTTTTATAAGCATGAAAGATGCTGGTTTAATTTGTTCACTTTGCTGAAAGGATATGATAAGAAGCAACTTTCTAAGAAACTGGACTTGATCCAATATGCACATAGCTAACTCTGCCCTGTGCTTTGGGGCTTGAAAAATAAACCATTTGAAGTCTCCCTTTCAAAGCCACAGGAAGGCACTGTCTCTCCGCCTAAACAGCTTTTTGGTAATTTGACTACCAATCCTCGACTTCTAATTACCATATCTCCTTTCAATTAACGACAAAAATTCTCCAGTTTTTTTCAGTTTTTCTCCCATGAAGTTAATTTTGTCATCAGTTTGAACTTTTAATGGCATAAAATTGGACCTGAAGCGCTTTTTTAGCAAAACAATATACACAAAATAATGAGAAGCACGAGAACATGGTCTCATGTTTAGCAAGCATATCATCTTCGGGGCAAACCAATATAGGAAGGACATGTAGACAGTGAAACAAAGGATCAAATAACAACTCACTCCAGTATAGCAAGGGAAGTTCTGTAGAAGTGAAAACCAAAAGCTCAGCATTTGTTACGGTTGCTCGTAGAGCAAGTTCTTCGCCGATCATCTGCTCCACCAACTGATCGAACTCTTTTTCACATCTAAAGCAAGAAAAACAGGAGGATAATAAACCAAATTTTGATAAAAGAACCTGGTCAATGGTGAAAATATAAAAGTAATTACCTTGTGTCTGATGGAAAAAAATACAATGCGATGTTATCATCAGTGGGCTCTGATATGGTGAAACTCTTAGGCCATACATCAGACTTTGGAAGCATTTCCAGTTGAAGCAAAGCTGGAAACAAGCTTGCTTCTTCATAAACCTTTTGACATGCTTTAACCGATAGGTGAGCTAAAAGTCCATCAAATGTCTCGTACTCTTTGTTCAGTATGTTAAAGCTACCCCTGTCAGATCACCATAAAGGATAAATTTGCATTAGCACCACAATAAATCCATCAGTTAGATTATATCCTGAGCTAAAATTCAATAAATATCTTCTGACCTCCAAATGAAATCAACAAGAGGCAATGCTCGTTCCTGGCCAGCATGTTTGGGTTCATTTGGCTGTTCACCTTTTAAAAATTGAGAAGGCTCTTCATTGAAAACAGTTCCAGTTTGAGGTGTTAATCTTATATCTTTTCCAGGCACCGATTCCTTTTCTTGATGATTGCCAGACGATGATATACTCTGTGTCTTTTCAATCATGCCAGAAGAATTACCCTGTGTGCTAGGCTGAACATCTCCCTCACAAGGTTTCTTCAAATGGCAAGCTTGAAAATTTTCTCTCGATAGCTTGTCCAGTGGGACAGTAACTTCTTCCTTTGATCGCTTAGCAGGCAATGGAGAAACATTAGCTGATTGAGTTCGTTCATTGCACGTAATGCTCTTCTGTGACTCATGGGATTGCTCAGAAGAGCTATGTACTAGTCTTGGCTCATATTTCTCATCTCTCAATGAGTTAAGACTAGATTTTTTCTTGCTCATCTTCATGCCTGAAGTATCACCCGCTATCTGGCGATGCTCTACCATTTCAATCCCAGAAGATGGCTTCTGAAGTTGTTGAAGCCTACCTTCACACCTCTTTAACATTGTCTCAGGAACATCAATATTTACTTCAGAACTCACTTTACAATTTCTTGAACTAGTGCAATCCTTATTTTCTACTGTGATGGCCTCAGATATCTTGATGTTTAGTTCGTCTAGCTCTTTCACTTCACAGTCATCGCAGACCCAATAAACAAATTCATCAAATGTCACATTTTCAAGGCAGTAGCTGTAAAAATTAGCAAAGATCAACAAAACATATATAAAGAAACACAAAAGGATTACCTGTAATCCATCTTGGTTTACAATTGCTCTAACTGTTTATCTAGTTATCATTGATTAAATTTATTAAGTAATCAACTAGAATTTCGGAAGGCTCACAATCCACCTCCTCTCTTGTGCTTTCAGAAGATAATTGATTTAAGACAACCATCCATAAAGTTAAGCAACCAAAGATTGAGAGAAACAGGGGCAGGTCTTTACAAACCAACATATTGAAGAATGTGCAATGCAAGGAGAAAAGGTAAATTAGTATAAACTAACAACTTTTAAGTTATATCCGAGTTGATAAATTACCGAAAGTTACTACTTTGCTCAAATTCAAAGCTAGCAAAAAGAAAAATAAAAAAAAGTACAGGTACTGGTCTGTCCACAACTTCCATTACATAACTGAAGTTCACATGGAAAAAGGTTTCCAGTGATTTAAGAGCATAATTCCATTATAGGTTCATGTAAACATTCCAGCTAGTTATAAAGACCATTGACACTCCATTCTGTAAGAACAAATAGAAACACATACACACAATAAAAAGTAATGACCCAAACGAAAAGGGCCACTGGTCCATTGACTATTCCAAACAAAAAAAGGGTTGTTGGCAAGTTTATTGCTATAAGGGAAACTTAAAAGAGAACGAAAACAGCAACAGCTATGCTAATGGAATCCACTCAACAGAACAAATCAACAAACTGCCTGCATTGAAACAAAAGCTGGAAAAATTGCCATATAAGAGCAAATATAGGGACCCTTGTTAAGGAAACAATCTTTGGCAATACTAATCATATCATACTATACTAAAAAAGGGAAGGTGCTAAGTCAAATTGAAAGATAAAATGTTCATAAAAAGTTGAACGACTATTTTACCCATCACTTAAATAATAGTTTTGTACTAACAAGTAAACTAACTTTCAAGAAAGTAATAAATTTGTATTCCCATAGTAAATGAGCAGAGAGGCGTGTGGAGTTCTGGTGCAATCACTTAGTGGAGCCTATTCAAATTCTTGGTGTTGTTTTCATCTTCCTGTACACTATTGCAAATAATTCCTCACCTTTAAAATGCCCATCCAATGTTGTTCTTTCAGCTTTCAGCAATTATTATAGACTAATCCGTTTTTCACCCTTTCTTCCACTTCATCAAAGTGAGCAACTAAGTCAATTAAATGATTCCCCCCCATCAGATCATTTAAAAATATACTGTTCCTTTTATTTGGAAAATCTACTCACCATTTGTAGCACACAACCAATCTACATATGTCAAAATTCCAGTAAGTTTTTTCTTTTCCAGTTAGTTTTTGAGTATTGTGCTATTTCTGTAGTTCTATATATAAATACATTCAGTGGAAACTAAGCTGGCAATTGGACAGGATTTTGCCCTGTCTGATCCGGTTCCCGTACCGGTTGAACCGGTCTTATAGGATACCGGAACAAATACCGAAATGAAACCCGAGTTTTTATCCAGTTTGGTAAGACCCGGTTCCTGTCCAATTCCGGTCCGGTTGATCCGGTTCAACGGTCAGTTCCTATTTAATTTTTTTTTTTTTAACCTGAAAGTTAGAAATAGCCATTGGGCTGGGGCCAAAACGGCTCAAATCCCCCCCCCCCCCTCTAACCCCTTAACACTATAAACATACCCATATTCTTTCATTTAACTCACAGAATCTCTCAATTTTCATTACCATCATACAAAGTCTCTCAATTTTCAATCTCATAAATTCATAATTATTATTTTGTGATATTGACTTGGAGTTCGGATTTCGGAGATTAATTTGAAGTAAATCGGAAGCTTCAATTGACATTTCTCAATTTCGGCTTTGATTATACGTCTACTTTTGCGTAGACGTTCCAGACATTCGTTCCAACTTTCATTTTTTATTTGCTTATTAATTAAGTTATTTTTTTTTTGTTATATCATCTTACTTATTTTTCATAAAATTTAATTATTTTAAATTTGAACATGAATTCGAAAAGAAATAGTGATAAAAGACCAATGTCGGAAAGAAAAAATAATAGGGGAGGAGGAAGTAGTTTAAGCATTTGTCACCTAGATTTAGGATTAATACTAATGATTATACTCATGTTGATGAAAGTTACCATTTAAAAATTAAAAAAATACTCATGTTGATGAAACTTCTTTTATGTCACGACCTATTGAATTTAATTCCAAAAATGAAGCAAATCATGAGACTTAAAATAGAAATTTACTAATTTTAAGGAAGAATTAGATGAGGAAGTACCGAAGTAGAAATAAATGATGAAAATGATGAGACCCCTACTCCTACTAGTCCAGCTACCGAATTACCGGAACAAGGTGATGTCGTTGTACACGTTAAAAGATCTTTAGTATGGAATTTTTTTGTACAAAATGAGGAAAAAACTATTGTTACTTGCACGAAATGTATATTAACTATGAAACATATGACTACGGGTACACAGGTGGGAAGGGGACGACTAAGAATGCATTTGAGAAAGTGTAATAAAGAATTTGCTCGTCTAGATGATATAAAATGGGCTAATAGAAATGGAGTACCCATACATGAAAATTCTGTAGGAGTTGGAGGTTCTAATATGACTAACCCGGCTGGCCGAAGCACACACCGCACATATAATAAAAAAAATCGTAGAAAATTAGCTAATATGGTTGTTGTTTGTAGTCTGCCTTGTTCATTTCCTTCACATCCTGGTTTTAGTCATTATATTCTAGAATGTATAACACAGATTATGAAGGTATTCCACGAAATGCAAGTAAAAAAATCTTTTTAAATATCAAAAAGAATATTGTTATTTTCTTCGTTGTAAATTTGTTTATTATGACGGTAGATTATCTATTACTTCAGATATGGGACGTAGTCCTAATGGTAATGATCATTTTACAATTATTGTCCATTGGATTGACAATCAATGGAACATGCAAAAACGAATATTAGGGTATAAATATGTTGAAGAAACTAAAACTGGTTCTTATGTAGCAACAAAAATAAGCTCTATTTTACAATTTTATGGATATGTGATAAAATAATAAGTGTCACTTTAGATAATGCTTCTAATAATTTAAAAGCAATTTATTATTTAAAATGTAGACTTTCTTCAATTGATAATGATTCTTTTCAACCGCACATGTTTATAATTTGGTAGTAAAAGATAGTATTTCTCAATTTGAATTTTTTTGTGAAAAAAATTAGAATTGCTTGTAATTGGATTTTTAAAGCTAAAATAAAAGCTAGAATTACAAAATTTAAAAATCATTGTAAAGAACGTGGACTTGCATATAGAGAAGAACAAGTATGCACTAAATGAAATTCTTTATTTGAAATGCTTAGAGTTGCACATATTTATCAAGAGCCAATACAAGTAGTTTTTAATGCTCATAATGCGGACCCGAATTTAAGAATAGGCTATGAAGATTGAGAAAATATAAAAGAACTTATTGAATTTCCAAGTGTTTTTTATAACGCAACAAATGTTACTTCTGGTTAATATTATCCAACTATTTTCTTCTGTTTTAGTAAATATTTATGTATTTCATCTGAATATGCAAAATATAAAGGAAAAGATCGATTTTTAAAAATTCACTTGCTTTTATGATTGAAAAATTCAAAAAATATTTTTTTTCCTATTCCTCAGATCTATTTGACTGCTACTACATTCAACCCAAATTACAAATTAAAATGTGTTGAAAGAATGGTTGAATGCAAATTCAGAAATTAAAGATAATGAAACTCCTAGTGTTGAAGATTGTAAAAGCAGTATATTAACAAATGCTAAAGATTTATATATACATATAAAGCTATGGAAAAAAAATATTATAATAGTTGAACCTCCAATTTGTACGCCTATAAGTGATGATATAAATGAGTTTATGGATGATTATCTTGATCTTGAATCCTCTACCAATAAAATTTTGAATTATATTTCAATCAGGCACGGGAAAAGATTACGGAAAAGATTACGCATGAAGGACAACTTCAAGCTCAAAAATATTAGTATGGTGGAAGAATCGTAAAAGTCAATTTATGACCCTTGGTAGGGTTGTTCGAGATGTGCTAGCCTCTAGTGCAACAAAATTTATGATTGGAGATCATCGATATTCATTAGCAAAAGGATAGTTTGGAAATATCAATGTTGTTTAGAGATTTGGTCAATGCTGAAAGAAGAATTTTGGACTACCACAATTAAGTAGCCAAATAGAAGACGAAATAGATGAAATATTTGACAAATACAAGTTCCAAATAATGTTTCTTTTGAAATGATACAAAAGTTACGAAGAGATTCTCAAAAAAAATTCAATAATTAGTATAATAATTAACATTCAATATCTACATTATGTGCTCTTTCTATTATTTGTAAAATTTATTTATTTGAATAAATATACGGCTATTCGCCTTGATTTTCTTTCAAAATAGTATCTTATATTTAATTCAAGTCATTTTACAAATTTAATTTTCAACTATTTTAATATTAGTCTAATATAAAATTGAATTTTAAGGTTTAAACTTTAAATTCAATTTAAACTTTAAAGTTCAAAATTAAATTCAATTGAAATTTTTAAAGTTTACTTTAAATTTTGAAGTTTCAAATTGAAGTTCTATAAAAAGTTAAAGAATAAGTTAATAAATATTTAATAATACAATATTATTAATATTAAATATAATAATTAATAGTATATATTATATAATAATTAAATTTAATAAAAAAATAAAAAAATTACCGATACATGACAATGATTCGGTAATAACCGGTTCCGATCCGGTCCAAACCGGTTCTTATCCGGTAACTAGGGGACCGGGTGGAACCTTCAGACAATTCGGATAAAACCGGTTGCGATAAGATCCAGTTCCGGTAATTTAATCCAGTAACGAGGACCGGTTCCGATAAAACCGGTCCTGTCCAATTGCCAGCCTTAGTGGAAACTTTTACTTGGAGAGTCCAATCGAGTGCCTTGAGAAAACTCTACCTTTTTGTCTAGAATAATCTCGTCCAATTTTGATGTTGGTTATATTACTGCTTGATTTGTTCGGAAGATGCTAATAACTTGCTATATTCATATGACTTGCAAAGGAATAGTTTACTCATGTTTCAAATATTGTTTCTGTTTGCTTATTCGTCTATTTCATAGAAAATGAAAAAAAGAATGTCACAAGTAGTTGCAATGCAATTGTTGTAGAATTGTATGGAATTGATAGCGGCAACAAGAAATGTAAGTGCTTTTGGTGATAAAAGTTGGGGCTTTGAGGTTACAAACATTTGCCAGAAGGGAAGCAAACAAAATTCATTTTGAGGTGAACTATGCAATTTCTTGAACTATATATTTAACATTTTTCAAAGCTCCAGCAGTATGAAGCGAATTTGTAATCTTTCATTTTACTCTGAACGTCGCTCTTTTATAGCCTAGGAACTACCCTCCCTTATGTGTAGAGGTGTATCTTCTTATTTGTATTTCATGCTCATTTTTATTTATATTTCTTCTTGAATACTTATAACTTCCGTGTGAAGCAAAAGGCCTCAAATTAATTTTAGCCCTAAACATTAAATTAATATCTTGTTCTTTATGATTTTGAATAATTTGTAAATGAAAGTTAAAGTGCTATAAGTATGTAAAAGAGAGCTTCTCCGAATTAGAAAATAATTGATGGGAAAGAGAACTTCTCCTTTGAAAATCCTTTATATGAGTATACAAGAAGTCGAAGAATAGGCTTAAGCTATTAGGAATTAAAGCATTTCTTTTCAATTTGTAAAACACAATAGAGATAACATGTCAGCCCGTTGCTCTCAATTTTCATGTGATGGACTAACACCTGATTCAATCACATTGGAAAGAGAATTATATCGATTGTGTCAAAGAACCTTACTTATTGTTGTCATTGTCAATGAAACCACTCATATATATACATATCAATCGGTAGAAATTTTGCGTAGGATTGTATATTATATGATTTCTAAAAGTTTATACTCATTGACATAGGGTTTACGCACACGTGCCCACAACTAGTACAATCTTCATATCAATAATTATCTAAGGAAGGGCAATATTCTAGCTATAGAAAGAAATCTCGATAGAAAATATTTTGATTGGAAAATTATCCATTTTTCTCTTAGACAGAAAGGAGATATTGAAGCATGGGTTAAGATCAATACCAACACTAATCCAAATACTAAAATTGGTATTAATAATTATCAAATAATTGATAAAATTGAGAAAAAGGGTTTTTTTGGCTATACTCCTTGCTTTCAGAGCATTAAAGAGCGAGTGGAATAAATGAAAGGAGTTGAACAAAAAGATACGTATATCTTCGAGCTTGAAGTGAGTAAGAAGAGCAGCAATGCTGGGTAAAGCCATAAGTATTGAGCTTACGCGGACCAAGCTGCAAAAAAGACTTTTTGGGTAGCCATCCTTCCATGCCAAGCCAACACAATGGGGTTCCCCTTCCTCGGACCAATCTGCTACAGAACGAATACGTTTATTTTTCAAATGATTCATATCGTCAAGTGCACCCATTCCAAATTTCAATCCAATTAAATGATCCGGCTGCCAATATATCTCGTGGTAACAAGAATGTATTGTTCTGGGGTATATCAAGGTTCATTTTTCGGTTCATATTTCGTCGACCAATCCTTCCTAATTCACATCTTTGTTGAAAGAATTTATTTTGTAATTCCTTACATAAGGGTTCAGAAAAGATCGGATCGCCACCTACACAAGCAAATGTTGATAAAACACCAAAATGGAATTTTCTTATGACCCAATTTTTTCTCTCCTTATCATTCAGAAAAGACAAAGCATAATTGACTTCTTTTTTAACTTAAATAAAGGAAGAGATGATTTGGAGAAGAAATAAAATGCAGGCGCGTGGCTGGTCTAATGGGTCACCTAAATTTTATCTTTTTCCAACATTAAGAAGAGAAGATGATATTGAATTAGATATTAGTTAAGTTAATATAATAAAGTAAATGGAAGACAGAGTTTATTTTGGTTGTACTTAGGCCGAGACTGGTAGTAGCACTAGCTACTAAGCTAAGCCTTCTAAAAGGTAGACATAAAGAATGGAGTAGGAACAACTAAAAATAATTGGAGAGGAAGGACCAAATTTTTTCACAAGTCAGTAACCTAGATTCTATTCAAGACCAAAGAATCCTGACTGAGGATGAGAAACTACAAAAAGCAAGGGGTTTGCCTTCTAGGTCGAGCTCGTCGCACCAGGCTTACCTAGTGCGGGTTACCTCTCCTATGTCGTTTGCGATTTATTGCATAGGAGCGGAGGTTTTACCCTGTCCGCACCCAAAGTGTAGCAGCTGTGGGTTTCCCTTGTCATCAAAAAAAAAAAATGAAGAAATAGCTTTGAGACAAAGATCAAGGATTCAATAAATAAAAAATGGAGACAAAACACCAAATATTTCCATAATGTGGCCACTACTAACAAGAGGTTCAACACAATTGATATTCTAAAGGTCGAGGGAGAAAAAATCACTGATGTTGATGGCATCAAAAACGCCACTATGAGCTTTTATCAAGAACTAGGTCAGATTTCAACATATTATGAAGAGCAAGATTGGCTGGAAAGATAATTTAAAAAAGAGGAAATATTAAGGCTGTGATTGGTCCAAAGGGCGGGTCACCGACGGATTTCTCGGTTATTAAAAAAAAGAGGAAATATTAAATGATATCAAATTATGTACGGTGAACAAAGAACCTCGGCTAGATGGCTTCCCACCCAATGTCCTTTTTCCAAGATTTCTGGGAGATGTTGAAGGATGATATACTTCAAACACTACAGAATTTTCATTTCCAACAGGTTTTTGAGAAGAGTTTTAATGCGACCTATGTGGCTTTGATTCCAAAGAAGGTGGGATCCATTGAGTTAAGGAATCATAACTGGAATATGCAAAATCATTGGTTAAGTGCTGGTAGAAGGACTAAATAAGGTGATTGAAAAGTTGATCAGGACTCATTAGTGGCCTTCTAAAGGGAAGACAAATTATGGAGTGATGTGCAAACTGGATACTGAGAAGGCTTATGACCATCTCAACTGGAACTTGGAACTTCCTGCTCTGTATCCTCAAACAAATGGGATTTGGCAACAGATGGTTGAAATGGATAGAATTCTGCACCAAAACTATCAGGTTCTCAATTTTGGTTAATGGAAAACCATGTTTTTTTCAGCAGAGAGGGAACTCAAACAGGACTCAAAAGGGAGATCTTCTGTCACCCGTGGAGAGTTTCAACAACATGGCGAAGATTGCCACAGAAAACAGATGGATACAAGGCTTCTGAATTGAAAACAGGGTTGATGAGATACTGGAAATACGCCCCCTACTTACTATATGCGGATGACACAGTAGTTTTCCGTAATGCTAAGCCTGAGCAGATCAGTTATCTCAGGGTGATGCTAAATTGCTAATCATTTTCTAAGCTATATCAGGATTGAAAGTAAACCGGAGGGGAAAAAAACATATTTCCCATCAATGATACTTCGCAAATTCAGGTGTTGGCAAACATTTTGGGTTATGGGATGGAAAAGCTACCCACTGTATATCTTGGAATGCCTTTGGGTTCAAAACACAAGGCACTTGAAATCTGGATGGCATTATTGAGAAAACTGGAAGTTGGCATTGTGGAAGTCACAGTATCTCTCTTAAAGAGGCAGAATAATTTTAATCAACACTGTTTTGGACTATTTACAAACATACGTCATGCCACAATTTCCCATGCCAAGTAAGGTAATCAAAGTTGTGGGCAGAATGATAAGGAACTTTCTATGGCATGGCAACAAAGAGGCCAAAGGGTTTAATCTGGTGAAGTGGGAGATAGTACAACAGAACAGGGAACAAGGAGTATGGGGGTCAAAAAATTGAGCTGCAAAACAACAGTTGATTCATGAAATGGCTTTGGAGATATAACGAGGCACAAGCCCTTTGGAAGGAGGTCATTCAACAGAAGTATGGGCAGATAAGCCATGGTGCACTGATGAAGTCTCAGACACTTTTGGAGTTGGAGTTTGGAGAACTATTAGGTCCTTATGGGCACCTCTAAGTAGGAATATAATCTACGTTGTGGGTAATGGAAGAATGATATTTTTCTGGAAAGACAACTGGACTAGGAAAGACTCATTGCAGGAAACTATCCCTGATTCAGCTGCTATCTGCACAAATCCAGACATCGCAACTTGAAGAGAGTGGACAGCACAAAGCTGGATACTAATCTTCAGAAGACTGTTGAATGATTGGGAAGTAGAAAGGATAGTTAAATTGTAAGGATGAGGGAAATTTTCTCTGGGACAACCACTGGACAAGAACAATTAGATGGAGACACTATGAAGATTGGAAGTTCTCAGTGAATAAAGCTTACGGGAGGAGTCTATTTTAGATGGCAGAAAGTCTCAAGGGTCCATGGAAAGCTACTTGGAAAAGCATGGCACCAATAAAGGTGAAATGTTTTGCTTGGATAGTAGCGAAGAAAGCATGTCTCACCCATGAGGCACACCAGAAGAAGAAACTTCAGATTGCTTTCCATGGAGGTGGCCAGCATACCCTTAATGCTAATGACTACAAGTTACCAGTTTTCAAAAATAAAATCACCAACATGAGATGATTTACGGTTATTTTATGTTATTATGGTGTTATCACCAAGTGATAATTGAAGAATACATGTAAGCAATTGATATGCATATATATGATATATGTATATTGAGATACTTGTAATGAGTAGCAACATTACATATTGTTATCCAATGGAGACACGTTACGCCTGGAACACCTTGTACTAGAGAAAACTAGCAAAAATTTTATTTCACACTAAGACTGTCGACAGTCTGATATTTAATTCTTTGGAAGCTCCCTCACAATTTGAGCAAAACTTAATTTGATAAAATTGCGAAGTATGTACTGATGCTCAGTTAATGTATTATGTGACTATTACCCCCATATTACTTTGAATTGAGATGAGTGCTGTTTTTTTATATTGTATATGTATGTGCATATATACTTCTCTCCAAACAAAACGGCAATGGTTGATTGTCCACACACCGCTCACATTAATTGACCCCCTCTCTCATCCTTCAAAATTTTGTTAGTTGTCCTGGACTGCACCAGACTTGTGATCCGCTAATAGAGAGAAAGATACTTTCAGTATTGCCCGGACAATTAGACATCCAACTTAACTGCAATAGCGGAGAGAGCGTTTCACTTTTTATTTTTTTGACTTTTCAATCATGATATTTTGACATTTTTCTAGAATTATAATTCTTAAGTCAGTCACGGTAATTGGAGAGTTGCTTTTGTGAGCCTTGTGTTGGTAGACTATTAAATATTTTATCATTAGTGTCTTAGAGTTGTAGTTGTTGATGTTGGCGGATCTTTTATGTGTTGTGGAAATTGGTTAAAAGAAGGAAAACTGGAATGCTCTTGGTATAGAGGAAACTTTATCAAATTTTGCCATCAAAATGGGTAGGATTTCTAGGTGAGTCAAGCCTCACTTAGTGGAGGATTAAATTGCAATAAAGAGATAATACAATATTTGACATATAACAATGATATTCAGTTGTTGATCTAACTTACCGGTGCACAGCAACTTCTAGGCATTTCACACAGAAAACATATGCGTTAGTGAAACCTTTGTCACCACAATTTAAACATAGTGTGCCCTGCAGTTAATTACAATAAAACCAATTAAAGATACATAAAATCTTATGCAAGAAATATACAACTAGGGGGAGAAGCCAAGTTTCTTGTTAGAGAGGTAAGAATTCATAGATGCAAAGATGCAGACTAGAGGTATGGAGCACTGAGTAGCCACTAGTCTGGCTCATCTAAATTTTTGCTGAGTTCCAGTTGAGTAAAATGTGTTACCAGTTGAAGTCATATATAAGCTCACCGAGCTCTTGAGCCAAACAAAGAAAAAGTAAGATCCAGCTGAATTTGTAGATAAAGTGAAAGAATGGTGGACAAGAATATAGAATAAAGACGGACCAAAATCTATTCTGTCAAAGAAGCTCCTGCTAATAAAAGGGAGATGACTGAGTGGAATAAAAGTAACTTGGACTTTGGACCATAGGAAAAGTGAGCAGTTAGCCGTTAGCATAAATAACTCATCTAGACAGTGAATGAGAATAACAAAATTGGACATTTCAACAGGAGGTTGTTATAGTCAATTTACAAATGGAGTTGGAAGACGTAGCCAAATATGAAGAAGTCACTTGAGATAAAGATCAAGGATGTTATGGTTGAAACAAGGTGATACTAATACTCGTTTCTTTCACAAGATAGCAAATGCTAATAAGAGATACAGCCACATTGGGAGTTCAGAATTAATGGAATAACTAAGGAGGATTCTAATGAAATCAAAATTGAATTTTGAAGTTCTATCATAACCTATATGCTAATGGGAAAAACAGGAGTGCTAGGTTCAGCATGGGTGACTCTCTAAAATAATGGAGGAGGAAGAAATATGGCTCCAAAAACCATTTGAAGAAGATGAAGTTCTGGAGATTGTAAGGCAAGTGTAGGTGACAAAGCACCTAGGTCCAGATAGGTTTTCCATGAGTTTCTACGAAAGATGATGGTTAATGATTATAGAAGACATAGTGAAGGCCCTGGATCTTTTCCATTACTTAAAAGAAGATTGTAAAAGGCTTCAACCTCACTTATATTGCTCTGATTCCTAAGAAGAAAGTTATTTTCGGACTGAGAGATCTTAGGCCCATAAGCTTGACTGGTAGCTTCTAAAAGATCATTTCAAAGTTACTAGCAGAAAGATTTCAAAAGAAACAATGCATAAGTTGGTGGATGATGCACAAATGGCAATTATTAAAGGAAGGCAAATCATGGAGGTAAACTTATCGCAAATGAATGCATCAACACTAGATTGAAGCAAAATTAGCAAGCTTATGGTGCATTTACGATTTTGTCCAATTTTCAAATATCAACAGGTTAATAACTTCACTTTATGTGCTAATAGATGGCGGCAGATGTATAGTTATAGCCTATAGGGATCCCCACAATTTTTCATGTAGACCACATGTAAAAATCTAGTTTTGAACCCATTCTTCAAAGAATTATGGACTTCAAATCCATAAAGATCAAATCTTGGATCCTCCCGAGTTAAAATATAAATGATTTTTTGACATATCTAGGTCCACTGTCATGCCATAACATAGAGGAAGTTTTATTTATATAAGAAACTTAATAACAAACTGTCCTTTGCATGTAGTCTGACAGCCTACAATCCACAGATAACGCCAGAAAGAAAGTTACCTAGTTGCAAACAAATATGGTTTTTCAAATAAAGTTCATATATCTCATTTTCAATCAAACAAACACGGATATAAGGATATACTGCATATTTTAGCCCAATGCTATATTATTGCTCTACCGAACAGCAGGTAAACAAAGAAGTGTTCTCCATGAGTAGCCGGTAAACAAGGGAGTTGTTGCCAATAAATGCAAAATTCCAGACAACAACAAATCTTTGTTACTTTCAATGACTAGCAACACAGGTCAAGACACACAAAAACATAATTCTCTCTACGTGATAGTATACAAAATTAAAACATTCAAGAAAACCCGCATCTGTTGGGTGATCAGTAGATAAACACACGCTAAAATTAAGAAACATATCACCAACTCATTCTTCAGCTTTAAAAATTTTCACAAGGGCGTGTTTGGTATGGAGGAAAGCATTTTCTGGAAAATGTTTCCCAATTTTATTATGTTTGGTTGGTCAAAATGTTACGCAAACAAGTTCATACTGCAGAAGTCCTATCACAAGGAGAGATGGAATATTGTACCTGCTTGCATCTGGTGGACAATATGGAGAGAGAGAAGCATTAAAATGAACTGATTAATGACCTTTTACTTTTGGTATATCCATACGATTCCCACGGATCCGGGAACAACATCACCCTATTCTTAGATAGTTTATGAGAGAGTTTATGAGGGAGATAGGTGTTTAGATTCTTTTTGACAAACCCTCTATACTTTTGATGTAATTACTACGGGAGTTCACTATTGGTGTACTTCTATGTTTATACTACCAGTTAACTTTCTCAAAAGATAAAGTTCCTTAAAAATGAGGAAAATAACTTCCCTAATGAAAGTAGGGAAAACAAGTTGCTTAAGTAACATTTCAAGTTCATTGTCTCCTCCCCACTGATCTAAACCACCAACCCCGCCCCTTGACCATCCCACCTCGCGCCACCCTCGAAATCCCACTTTTCATCCCATACCGTCTCCATAAACAATATTTTGCTATTACATATAAATACTTTTGGGATAATATTTTCTTACTTACATACAAAACATTAAAAAAAAAATTATAATAATAACAAATCCACTTGTTTTCCAAGAAAACTTTTTCTAGGAAACTTTTCCATGAAAAACATTTCCATTCATACCAAACACACCTCCCAATTAAAAATATAAGAAGTTCATTAAGGGAAGGGACCAACTTTTTATTTTCATCTGAGCTTGTTTGGACTAATTTTGTTATTCCACCAAAGAAAAAAAAAACACAAAACTGTTTTGAGAAAATAGACCGACTCTGCTATTTTATCCAAAGGACATCATATTCTTCACTAGGGGATTACTCCCTTTCCCTATCAGCCCTATAAAAGTAGTAGAATCAAAATTGGAACCCGCCCAATTACACAGAACTGGCAAGAAATCTCTGAAAGATAACGATTAGTTTAAAATTGAAGCAAGGAAGAAAACAGCGGAAGCACCAAGAAACTTACCATAATTTCGAGGACCCGCCGGAACCTGTTCTTAAACCCACCGGAACTGTGTGTATGTTCACCGGAAGTAATGTATGTCTGAATATCAAAAAGATGATCTTCGATTTTGTGTTTTCCCTCCTCTTTGAGTTCCCAATCCCTAAAACGCCCACCCCAAAAACCCACGCAAGCAAAACACAAAGGTACCATCTCTCTTATATTTATAACCACGATAAAAAAAAAAAAAGTCATTAAATTATGTTAAATAAATAAAAGAGAAAAATGATTATATTCCGATTTATCATAAATGGTATGCAGATATTTTTCGTCATATTTTTGAAATATTTGTGTCTTTGTCGTCCAAAAACTAGAGCATATATGTCTTTCATTCTAACGGAAGATTAAATAGGGACACGTGACACAATCTTATTCGTCGATTCGATATTTAATAAATGTCAAGTTTGTGGTAAGATTATAAAACGTGTATGTCCATGAGTATAAACGGTATATATTCTCTAGTTTTTGAACGGTAAGCGCACCCATGTCCCAAAAGTATAACTAAGAGTATTTACATACCATTTACGATAGTTCGAAAATATATTTATCATTTTTTTCAAAAATAAAAATGTCTTTCGTTTATAATTTAGTTCAAAACTGTATTTATCATCAATAATATCATCCACCAATTTCTTTATTATTATTTGATGGGTCAAAATGTGTTTTTTTTTTAAAAATAAATATATTATTTATTTTCTTTTTGAACACATTTTTATGCCAACAATAGCTTTTTATTAGCAATTTTGTATCCTACTTCAATTTGAAAAAACAAATTAAAAAAAATGTGTTTTATTATAATTATTTGTTTATTGTAATGATGAATTTATCATGATTTTATATATATGAAATGTATTATTCATTAAATGGAAAAGAGAATAAATATACTTTCGAACTATCGTAAATGGTATGTAGATACCCTTCGTCATACTTTTGGGACATTGGTGCTCCTACCGTCTAAAACCTAGAACATATGTGTCCTTCACTCTAACGAAAGACTAAATAGGGACACATGACACAATCTTATCTGTCGATAAATGTTGAATCGGTGGATAAGATTATGATACGTGTATGTCTGTTATTATAAATAGTATATATGCTCTAGTTTCTAAAGGGCAGGAGCATCAACGTCCCAAAAGTATGACAAAGTGTATTTGCATACCATTTGCAATAGTTCAGGGATGTATTTGTCATTTTTCCCTTCATTAAAAGGATTTATGAAATTATTCTGTTTTAACTGATAAAACGAGGTTAAGAACAAAAAAATATTTCTTACATTTTTATTAGTTAAAGTGATTTTAAATGGAAAAAAAATAGGACTTTTTTTTTAAAAAAAAAAGAGATGATTTTAATAAAAATAAGATGTGTTCTAAAAGAAACAAATAATAGACTTATTTAGAATAAGGACATTTTTGACTCATTTACAGTGTCGACTCAATGCTTATAAAAATAAGGCACATGCCTCGGGCCCCAAATTTTAGGGGGCCTCAATTTTTTTTACCAAAAACAAATTATCTGTTAATTTTTCATAGAAAGAAATAATTGTTTATGATAAATGTATCATTTTTATTTTTAAAAAAAAGAAATTATTTATTCTCCTTAACCTCAATCAAATAGTAGAATCAAGAAAACGTTGTTTGTCTTCTTACATTCTTTTTGCTAAAACTCAAATTATTATATTTTAAACTCCCTTTATACTCTATGCTAAGTTACAATAATGCTCTGTCAAAAATATAAATTAATTGTAAAAATTTTGTTGAATAAAGTGAATCGCCTGTCTAGATTGACCTTTTTATGTGTTTCTAAACCAAAAAAGTTTATAAGCAATTTTGTCAAACTTAAGTTCCTTTGCTCTTTTTGAATGAATTACAGTCAGTAAAGTACTCTGGTGGAAGAGGTCCATAAAATAAAAAATTGGCTTCTTTTTCTTTTTTCTATTTTTCGTTTTAGAATAGAGAAAAAGTCGAAAATAAGGATACGCTCTCTAAAGATTTGCTCGAAGCTTTTTGGTCGCCTACTATCTTGAAACCTCTTTGCTTGCGGGGGCAAGAGTGGAAAGAGCGCTTCGCGAAAGAATCGTGTGGCAAGGTTTTCCGTTGAGGTTTCCGACCCTCCAGGTCTCCACCTACTTGTGGAATAGTGTGAGTGTGTGGGAGGGTGGGGGTTCCTTGATATTTACTTATAGAATAATGTTAACAATTCATATAATAATTGCTTCATTTAGGCCTCTAATTGAAATTTCGCTTTAGGCCTCCAAATCTGTTGAGCCGCCCCTGCTCATTTAGTAATAATAGGAGAATTTCTGGACTAAACTAACAAACAAAAAGGTATTTATGGACCAAAATATTGATGACATGAATATTTTTTTTAATTAAAGTACGGTTTTTTTTTTTTTTTCACTTCATACAATTTAAAGGCATTTTTTTAATCCTTCTCCATTTTGTTTATATGCCGACTTAAATATAGCACATACTAGGAATCCCTTGGAAGACCGAAGATTTGTCAGAAGTTTATTTTTTAACGAGAAAGAGTAAAAAAAAAAAAATGAATTACGTGAAATTGAATAAAAAAGAAACCACTAATAGTTTGGCCAAAAAAATATTTGCTACCAATATTTTAATCCAAAATATTATTTTGTGTCCAAAATGCCTTATTCTATAAACATATTATATTTTTTCTTTTTAACCTCATTTTTTAAAAAAAAAATATTGTAACTCATTTTAACCTATATAAGGTAGTAATCTATTATTAATTTTTATTTGAATAATTATTTTAAAAATTCTAATGAAATACCGAATATTTTACTTTTTAATATTTTTTGAGTTGAAGAAGGGTAAATGAACATTTGTTATTAATATTATCCTTGCTTTTAGAATTAAGTTACTTTAATCATAATGTCATAAAAAAAAACTTATTGCATTGTCTCAATTTTTATTGATTAAGAAGAAAAAAAATCCACTTTTTATACTAATTAATGGGATTTTTTTTAAAACAAATTGTAGAAAAGATTATTTAATTTAGAAAGTAATGTGTTTAAAAGTTAAGAAACAATATGTTTATTAGGGAAAAAATGTTTTTCCTAATAAACACCTTTTTGACCCAAAAGTAACGGGCATTTTTTGATCGAAATATTAACGAATGGTATTTGGTTCGATTTCCTATAGTTTAAAACTATTTGTGGCCCTTTTTCAAATTATAGATAATTACTAGTAAGAATTTATTTTTTTTACGAAGTTGATATCGATAAATCTCCTTTCTTTTTTTTGTTTTTTCATTTAATTTATGTCTTGTTGTTTCCTAATTTAATTTTTAAAAATTCATTAATAAATCTAATTTCCATTACTTTTTTGTTCTTTTTTATTTGTTTGTTGATATACAATAAAAAATACATAGAAAATATCCATTCACTTAAACGATGGCCTGAATAGGAATCTCACCACAACTTTGAAAGCAAATCGCCTTGTTCGGCCAATCAGTCATCTAGAGTACTGATAAGTCTTAATGCTACCACATGTTTTGATGATCTCCTCACAAATGCAAGGACTCAGTCCTCTACAGAGTATGTTCGTCCAGGTCCATATGCTATACAATTGGAAAGTTGTCCGCATTAGAAGTTGGTGAGGTCGTCAGTGTACTACACCAATCAGAAGAGATGAGGTTGCTTGTCCACTGTGTATTAACTCTTGATGTTCGATATATTCGACATGACGAACAACAAATCATTCATTCATGCAAAGAGAGGTATTCGATCTTCAAAACAACAAGGGACCTTATAGATTGCCTAATTGTTCCTGAACCAGCTGTTACTTTGATTTCTTGTATTTGTGCTTATATTGTAGGATTCATTTCGCTTGTGATAGAAACGTTTCAACCTTGGTGAATCATTGTAAAAATTTAGTTGAGGACAACTTTGTGTCTTACATCAATGTTTAAATTAATTAGTTGGGTTAGTATAGTGGGCAATGCAATCATTGTTTTGACTCATTGAGTGATAGTGTATTATTTAGAATAGAGATTAGAAGGTTAATCTCGTGTGTGTTGTAAACTGGTTTTTACTTTGGCTTGTGAAGTTTAGTCAAAGCAGTTTGAAAATTTTGTGGGACATGTCATGATTTTACTCTCTTGAGCAAGTAGGTTTCAACATAAAGTTGTGTGTGCTATCTTTACTTTCAACAGTTATTTTATATTCATCGTAATTGTGTAAAGGACCTGGTCCTATCAAAATTAATGGACGCATATATTCCAACAAGTGGTATCACAGTTTGACCTTTCTATTTGGGTAACACCAAAAAAAGAAAAGATCTTGAAGGGATGACTGCTCCACCTAACTTGGAAGAAGGTCAGTCAACCACTAGACCACCTCATTTCAACGGACAATTTTATGGTTGGTGGAAGACGCGCATGCATGACTACATCAATGCTGAAGACACAAAGTTGTGTGATGTGATTCTTGACGGACCTTACATTCCCACAAAAGATATAGTAGATGGGGAACTTATCAAAGTGATTCCCAAAACCAAAAGGGAATACAATGAAGTGGACCGAAAGAAGATAGAGAAGAACTATATAGAGAAGAAGTTGTTGGTATGTGGAATCGGTCCAAATGAGTACAACAAGATATACGTTCGAGATAGCTAAAGAAATATAGGATTGTCTCAAAATAGCCCATGAAGGAACTACACAAGTAAAGGAGTCTAAGGTCGATATGCTTACGACTCAATATGAGAACTTTTGTATGAATGAAGTGAAATCATCCACGAGATGAATACCAGATTTACTTTCATAACCAACGAACTAAGATGTCTGGGTGAGCCTATTTAACCAAGCAAACAAGTACGAAAGATTCTCAAGGTTCTTCCCAAGTCATGGGAGCGTAAAGTGAATGTTATCACTAAAGTAAGAGATTTGAAGGTACTTTCCATGGATGAGTTGATTGGAAACCTTCAAACCTACGAGTTCAACAGGCAACAAGGTTCAACCATGAAGAAAGAAAAGAAGGAAAAATCAGTGGCCCTAAAAATATCTTCAAATGATGGGACTAGAGAAGAGGATGATGTAACGAGCCAAAGTACCCTCTAGAAGTTAAAGCACTCTTGAGTCGATACACGGCGTACTTGACCTCTCAGAGGTCTTGTACAAGCCCTTAGACATTATTCATTGCATACATGTATGAAAAGTAGTGCGAAATTAAAACTTTTCACACGAATAATATTTCAAAACATCTTTCATAGAAAACATAAGGAATAAGGCTAAGTCTCATTGACGCCATCTTAGACACACGAATATCTTGGGACAAGGCCCATATAATACGAAATATAGAAATACTAAGTCTACTACAATACTTTTGACAAAGAAATCTAAAGATAATAATGTCCTCGAATCAAATGAGGACATACCCCAACTTTGCTCGAAAGAGTCCTAGTTTCCAAGCTTTGCTTCACGATGCCTCTCAATTGCCACCTACACCTTTTGAGATAGACAAAATGTATGGGATTAGTACATTGCATGTACTAAGTATGGCATAATACATAAAAATCATGATAAAGGGACATTTGTATAAAATATGCTCTTTTTGAGTAAAACTTCATAAGACGAGTATAAGAGATCACATTAAGTCAACATAAGAACATATAGTCACATCCACCATATAACATCAAGAACACTTCAAAACACACAAACAAGAGATCCTCCTACCAAAGGTGATTCTAAGACTCACTTGAGTGAGTTATGAAGCGACTGCCCATACAATCCCTTCACACACACCAAAGAGATACTTTAGACTAACTAAGATAAGATTATTCTCATTTCATTAATTAAACACCCTACCTAGAATTACTCTAAGACTCACCTAAGTAAGACATGAAGAGAACGCCCATACACCCTCTCCAAGCCTACCTAAGCAATCCTCAAAGCTACTCTAGATAGATACCTTTTCATTTATATAACTTTACTTAAGTCATTATATTTATTAGACCATGTAAGAGACATTCAACACTTAAGGACTTTCACATTATGGTCTTGGAGAAGACCTAGGGAACTCACACACTAATATTTTCAAAGCCTAATCGTGCAATGTCTAGATAGCGTCCCATTCCACTACCTAAACTTCATAGTACTTATCCAACACTAGCATGTATCCCACATGATGAGAATAGGCAATAACCGACATAGACCATACTAGCTAGGCATGGAATCCGGAGTCAACCCTACTTCGATGAAGGGTGTTCTACTTGCCAATGGTAGAACTAGGACACAACCCATGTAGGTACATGCTTAAGGAATATCGAGGGTTTCTTTGTACTCTAGCCTCATCATATAACTAGAGCTACTCCCTAAGCATACTCACTCGGTGCTAGCCTTTGTTCTCATAGAATAATTCAATAAAGGAGATATGAAGAGGTACCATATCTTGTTCATAACCAAATCATACTACACCTTACCAAGGAGGTCCTCTAGGGTTGCTTACGATGGTTAAAAAGATAGCTCAATGACTTTCCTAAGGATGATTTCATGCCGTTCCAGCCAACCAAACCTAAGTCCACCATTCACACAAGAAGGATACCTTCAACTTCAAGGATATCATAACCTTCTTTCAAAAAGGTTCCACATAAATGACCTTCTTTTCTATATTCAAGGTCACATTTCAATTAAACATATAAATTCATGACAAAGGTGCTTTAGCCTACTAAGTCAAGGTTCCATATCCATATTCTTCATGTATCAAGTAAAGGACACAAGTCTACCAAATCAAGACACATTTACTTTCCATTCTCACATATATCATATCATTCAAGAAGCACATAGAGATAACTTAGTATACTAGCAAGTCATCCTACACAGTTCTATAGAATCATCAACATAACTCATCCTAATGATCATATAGTCAACTAGGAAGACTCACATTTCAACATCAAGTATAGAAATACAAGGCATCACTATATCTATCATGATCACATACAATCACTTATGAGAACACATACCTTGACTTCACATGTACACATAAGTCATCAAGACCTTCACAATACTCACATATTCAAGTTATAACATGATAATATCATAATTAATAAAGTAATGCCGACCAGGCCATATTGTTTCACAACTCATAAAGTAATGCCGACGAGGCCACATTATTCACAAGTATAGCACATAAGCACCGCCACCATAAGTAGACCATACCAATCATGATCATAGTTCAAGATCTATACTATACAATATAGAGAAGGTTAGGTCAACATACCACCATTCCAATCTCACAACTCCAATCCATATCCAATTCAACCAACTCAAACTATAAAGGCTCTTACCAATAGCTATAGTCACCAATTCAATCCAATAATTACAATATACAATGAATCAAAGATAATAAAATATGAATTCATCAATTTAGGACAACCCACATATAATTTTAACATGATTCTTTCATATTCAATAGCCCTAATCAAACTACATAAGAATTCAATAGTATAGAGACATGATCAAATCACCCATAATATAGTCAAAACTAGGATTGCATGGGTTCATAGAGTTTTTTAGTCTAAGATAATCAAGTTAACATCAATTCAATCATAATACATTGATTCAAAATGTTTTATGCAAGAACCCATGTCTAGATTTCAATTTAGAAGTTCATCTTTTGAGAAAGTCTTGAAAAACTACTTTGAAGATTGGCTCTTTGAAGAAAAAAGATTCAAAGGGTGAAAACCATACATTAATTGATGCTAAACCACGAAATTTGAGAAGATTTGATGGAGAAACCAAGCTTCAAACTCGAATCTCCCTTCAAGCTTCAATGGTGGTCTAGAGAGTTCTTCCTTGGGTTTGGGGTTTTGATTTTGAATAATGACTTGAATAGGGGTTCTAGACTTATAAGACTACTTAAAATACCCATAATACCCTTAATAAACCTCCCATATAATTTCAGGAAGGCTAGGTGAAATACCCAACTTGCCCTTCATTAGGCCGAGATGCCGCAGGAAATTGTAGACCATCTACGACCCCTTAAAAGACGCCCCCGTAGACCCAAATAAGGACCGTCCTATTGGTTCGTGGTTTGGGTCAGAGGCTTGAAGAATGGAGCACAAGATCCCCACACCAAATTTCAACCTACGCCCCTCATCGACGGGGCGTCGACTGGCCTACAGGCCATCGATTGCCTCCATTGGTGGGGCTGGTTTTGACTGTTTTGGCTTTTAAGTTGGGTCCTCCTCAAGGACCCTTTGGTTGGTCCTTGGGGAGTTTTGCCCGGACGTTTCCAACCCAATTATACTTGTACACATGTTAAGGACCTCTCACATCAATTTCATCCAAAACGAACACTTAAAACTTAACGAAACACACTAAGGCACACAAGCACACTTCAAGGCACATCTTTCGAACGTCATGGACGTTTGACCTCCAAACATCACAAAAATTTAGAAATTGCCTATAAACATCATTATAAACCATTTTAGAACTTTAAAACCTTATGACACACATGTTAGGATCTAGTTTCACCTAGTTCATTTTTAGGGGTGTTACAGATGAAATGGAATACATCATTAGAAGGTTCCGGAAGATAATCAAAAAGCATGGAGGTTTTCAAAAGAAAGGTTTCACCAGTATAGCAGCAAATGCAAATGAACTTTGTCATAAATATGGGAAACCTGGTCATTTTATGAGGGGTTGTCCAACCTAGAAGCAAGAAACTCGGGACTTCAAACTTCGAAGAAGGCACCAGGTCCTAGACCATGACAAAAGAAAGGCTCATGCTGATTAACTATTAAGAAATCCTTTGCTGTCTGGGGAAATGGATCTAGCGTATCCAAGGAGGAGGAAGATTTCCATGAAGATGTCTTGATGATGGTTGTCAAAGATGATGAAACAATATTCAACTCAATTTTCTCACTAATGAAAAAATCTGACGATGGGGAGAATCAGGACGAGGTAAACTTGTTGTTGTATTAATTGACTCAGTTAATGAATTAACTTATGATAATTTGATGATAAGTGATGTACCGTAGTTTCACGGTACTTTCAATGCTTTTTCCTTAAGTTTAGTGTGTGTCAAGGCCTTTTTGTAGTAATTTAACATATTTTTATCTATGTTTGCAGAAAAATTGTCCAAAATGGAAATGCAGAAGACTGTGATGAAATCAGTGCAGAAGTGATAACCTACGAAGCCATCGACGGTCCGTCGACCCATCGACGGTCCGTAGGTGATGATCGTTGACTGGAGGTTCAAGCTGCTGAAATTAAATCGTGGAATTTTGACCAAGTGTGGGCTACGGAAGGATCGACGGTCCGTCAACTGATTGACGGACCGTCCTGGCAAATCGTTGATGGTAACAGAAAGTAGTCCCAGTATCCGACTTGAAGAAACCACTAAGTATGGAGGAACGGAGGACATCGACAAACCGTAGCTCCTTCGAAGGACCGTGTTGTTGGTCCGTCGATGGTAACAGAAAGTATGCAAAAGTGGAGGCTGAAAAAGATTTGAAGTGTGGACCGACGGAAGCTGTCGACGGTCTGTCGTTCCATCGATGGACTGTCAGTTGGATCATCGACTGAAGACGCATTTTGGACAGAATTTTCTTATTTAGAACTCCTTTTTATTTTAGGACTTTATTATTATAAATAGGACTAAAAACCTCGTTTTTGGGGTTAGACTTTTTACTAATTTTCATACTCTTGTTATTGGAAGTTAAACTTTGGATTTTGGGAATTACTTCAAGTTTTCGGAATCGATTATTATAATATTTTCGTTAATTCAAGTGATATTTCTGGATTTTCTTTAAACTTATCAAAGTAAGTATATGAATTCTTATCAAACAATTATGAATTGTGTATTTCTAAGCATGGGTAACTAAATCCACAACTAGGGTTGTAGGAACCATGGGTAATTATCTAGAGTAGGTTCTTGCATGTATTGATAATTCTTTCGGTTAGAAGTTTTTTTAATGAGTGCACGCGTTAGAACTTGCCCTATTTCTATTCACCGAACCAAGGGGGTAATTACTAGGAAAAGAATTATCAACATAGATTTAGTATGCACTATCTAATAGGCTAGTCTCAATTGGTGCGAAGTAGTAACTTAGGCATACATTGAATATGATGCTTAATATGAGGTAAGGGTAAGGGTTAGTAATTTAACACACATAGCCGGACCAAGGTACGGGGTAAAATTCTCTAGTTGCCGGACCAAGGAACTAGAGATACATAACTTACCACTTTGTATGCAAGACACTAGGAAAGAATTGTTATAGCTAGGGTTATCGCGTTATGAACCTATGGGGAACACTTACGCCCTAGTTTCCCTCATCACTTGATAAAAACTAAAGTTTTAATCTTGCTACTTGTTTACTTAGGAATAATAGAACAATTTTTGTTTCACAAAACTCCCTTTTTATTTAACTGTTTTCGGAAAGGACTTGACTAAATAGACGTAATCGTAGATTAAAGTTAAGTCTGAACTATTTTCCTCGTGGGATCGACCCCAATCTCACAATTGGGTTCTTTACTTGATACGACCGCTTATACTTCTTTAGGGAAGTGTAATTTGAGCGTATCAAATTTTGGCGCCGCTGCCGGGGAAAGTGGCTTTTAGATGAACTTTAAGCACATTACCGAATTTTAGTCAACAATTTCCTAATTTTACTTTTTCTTTTTGTTTTTGTCTCTCGCAGGTCTAGTCCTAGTGTATGCGAAGTACACGTAGTCGAGGAGAACCAATACTTTCACTTGATCCAGAACTAAACCGTACACTTCGTAGAATGAACAATCCACAGAATCCTGCTAATATTGGTGATGAGATCAACCTTCAACCTCCTCCGCCGGTTGATGCTCATAATCAAGTATAGTTGAGAACCCTGGTGAAGGTGATCTGAGGAGGCAACCTCCTGCCCCACGCCCTCAAGAGTACTATAGGGGAAATGTTAACATCTCTGACTCTGACGGGCCACTTGTCCTACCTCCTCTAGCACATGGTCATACTTTCGTGGTAACTAGTAGCTTGATGCAGATGCTCACCGCTAGAGGTTTGTTTTAAGGGCTACCATATGAGGATCCACATGCTCACATCGCCAAACTAAGGTCGGTGTGTAAGAGTTGTGTAGGGAGGCCTGACTTGGACATGGACGTCATTAGACTAAAAGTGTTCCCTCTCTCACTAACGGGAGAGGCTGCTATATGGTTTACTGAGCTTCCCTATAACTCGATCTATACTTGGAACCAATAGAGGGATGTGTTCCTAACGAGGTATTACCCGGTTTCTAAAAAAGCTTAATCACAAAGATAGGGTGAACAATTTTGTGGCATTGCCTGGGGAGTCGGTAAGTAGTTCTTGGGATAGGTTCACCTCATTCGTGAGAAGTGTTCCAAACCACCGCATTGATGATGAGTCATTGAAAGAGTACTTTTATAGGGGGCAAGATGATAACAATAAGGCAGTACTTGATACTATTGCGGGTGGTTCGTATGGGGAATGTACTTATGCAGATATCTGTGAGAAGTTAGAGAAAATCTCCCAAAATAATAAAGCTTGAAGCACTAGGAAGTCGGATACTGGGAGAAACACCTTTGCAGTGCAAGCTACACACAACCCAGCCAAATGATATTCGTGAAGAGATGGCTCAAATGAGAACTGAGCTTGGGTTGGTATTGAAACATGTCACTAGGGGTGCAGAAAAAGTAAATGCGGTGAATTATTTGACTAAGCCACCACCACCGGTAGATGAATTTTACTATGAGGAAGATTCTTATGCAGTGAATGAGCAGACGGGGGTTTTTCGACCGAACGCCCAAGTCTCCAATCAGGAGAATTAGCGCCAAGTTCAAGGAAATCAAGGTCGAAACTATGGGAATTACAACCGAGAGGGTCACTATATTCGAAGGAAACTACAACCGCGACGACAACTTCAACCGGGGTAACTATGGAAACAGAAACGATCAAAGTGGGCCCTATGTTCCACCTTAAAATCGGGAAGTTGCTCCTAGGGATGGTGGAGGTAGTATGGCGCGAGTTGAAGACATGTTGCAAAAGATGATGAAGAGGTTTGACACAAGTGATGAGCACGCCAAGGAGTTGAGAGGTGATTTGGCTAACATTGGGCAAAAAGTGGATGCACATGCAGTCTCAATCAAGCATCTTGAGATGCAAATGGCCCAATTGTCTTCTACTGTGAACCCTCGTCAATCGGGTACTCTTCCTAGCAATACCGTCCAAAATTCGAAAAATGATGGACATTGTATGGCAGTCAAGACTCGAGGGGGTAAGTAAACCATTGATCCACCTATGCTGTCTGGTGTTGAAGATGAGGTGAAAAGAGAAGATACGGTAGTAGAATCTAGTGGTGAGTTGGTAAATGAAGCGGTAAAAGAATTAGAGATGCCCCTAAAGGTTACCCCCGTTCCTAGACCACCACCACCATTTCCACAAAGATTTGTGAAGAAGACCGAGGATGTCAAATACCGGCGTTTTATAACTATGTTGAAACAGCTTTCCATCAATGTACCTTTGATAGAAGCTCTTGAACAAATGCCCGGTTATGCCAAGTTTATGAAAGATATGGTCATTAAGAAGAGGTCGGTAAGTTTTGAGGATGATGATAGGATGCAATATTGTAGTGCTATTGCTACAAGGTCTCTTGTGCAAAAGAATAAAAATCCGGGTGCTTTCACTATTCCATGTACAACCGGGTTACTACACTTTGCTAAAGCATTATGTGATCTTGGGGCAAGCATAAATCTCATGCCTCTCTAAATTTACAAGAAGTTCGGTTTGGGTGACCCAAAGCCCACTGCGATGCGGTTACTGATGGCCGATCGAACAGTGAAGAGGCCTATTGGGATACTCCACGATGTGTTAGTGAAGGTGGAGTCATTCATATTTCCGGCCGATTTTGTCATTCTTGACTGTGAGGTGGATTTTTAGGTGCCTATTATTCTTGGGAGGCCGTTCTTTGCTACCGGTCGCGCCTTGGTTGACATGGGAAAGGGCAGATGAAATTTCGGTTTAACAATGAATAAACGACTTTCAATATTTGTAGGTCCATGAGGCAGAGTGGTGAGCTCCAAACGGTATCTGCTATATCCTAAGGGTGGAGAGCTCGTCTAAGGTTCAAATCGAAGAGCGCCTTGGTGTTGAGTCACTAGCGGCAGTGATCATGAATTTTGAGAGTGATGGTATTGAAGAGTATGCGACATTGGTTGCGGCACTTGATCGAGGTAATTTTCGGTTCAAACCAAAGAAATTAGAGTTAGACATGAAACATCGCGAGTCTCCACCCGCGAAACCATCTATTGAAGAGGCTCAAAATTAGAGCTTAAGGCTCTACCACCTCACCTGAGGTATGTATTCTTAGGGAAAGATGACACTTTGCCGGTAATTATTTCGTCAGATTTGAAGGTGCAACAAGTAGAGTGTTTGGTTGAAGTGTTGAAGAGGTTCAAGAGAGCTATTGGGTGGACTATTGCGGATATTATTGAAATTCCTCCCGGTATTTGTTCACATAAAATCCAACTCATGCCCGATCATAAGCCAAGTATTGAGCACCAGAGACGTTTAAATCCACCTATGCAAGAGGTAGTGAAGAAGGAAAATATTAAGTGGTTGGATGCTGGAGTCATATATCCAATCATGATAGTAGTTGGGTATGCCCTGTTCAGTGTGTGTCCAAGAAAAGGGGAATGACTGTGGTCCTAATGAGAAAAATGAGCTTGTTCCAATGAGGCCGATGACCGAATAGAGAGTGTGTATGGATTACCGAAAATTGAATGCATGGACTGAGAATGACCATTTTCCTATGCCCTTCATGGATCAGATGTTGGATAGACTTGCAGGAAAGGGGTGGTATTATTTTCTTGATGGTTATTCGGGTTACAACCAAATCTCTATTGCTCCGAAAGATCAAGAGAAAACCACTTTTACTTGTCCTTATGGAACTTTCGCGTTCAAGAGGATGCCTTTCGGGTTGTGCAATGCACCGGCTACTTTTCAGAGATGTATGATGTCCATATTCTCCGATATGATGGAGGACACCATTGAGGTATTTATGGATGATTTTTTTGTTGTTGGTGACTCGTTTGATCATTGTTTGAGTCATTTGGCCGAAGTTCTCAAAAGATGTGAAGATTGCAACCTTGTACTAAATTGGGAAAAATGTCACTTTATGGTGAAAGAGGGTATTGTATTGGGCCATCGCATCTCAGAGAAGGGTATAGAGGTTGATCGATCCAAAGTAGAGGTGATAGAGAGACTTCCTCCACCCATCTCTGTAAAAGGTGTGAGGAGTTTTCTTGGGCATGCTGGCTTCTACCGGAGGTTCATCAAGGATTTTTCAAAAATTGCACATCCTCTGTGCAAGTTACTTGAGAAAGAGTGTAAATTTCATTTTGATGAATCCTGTCTGAAGGCTTTTGGAGAGTTGAAGGAGAAGTTGGTGTCTGCACCTATTATTATTTCTCCGGATTGGAGCAAACCATTTGAGGTTATGTGTGATGATAGTGGGGTTGCTCTTGGTGTAGTATTGGGACAAAGAAGGGATAAAATCCTTCACCCCATTTATTATTCCAGTAAGGCCCTTAATGAAGCTCAGAAGAATTATACTGTGACTGAATAAGAGCTACTTGCGATGGTATTTGCCTTCGAAAAATTTTGCTCCTATTTGCTTGGCACGAAAGTTATAGTGCATACTGATCATTCTGCCTTGAGATATTTGATGGCAAAGAAGGATGCAAAACCGAGGTTGATTAGATTGGTATTACTGTTGCAAGAATTTGACTTTGAAGTGAAAGATAGAAAAGGGACCGAAAACCAAGTTGCCGATCACTTGTCCAGATTAGAGGATGAAGCTATGCGAGAGTTGGGTGAAAAGGCTGAAATTGATGATACTTTCCCTGATGAGCATGTATTGGCCGCTTCTCATGACTTGATTCCATGGTTCGCGGATTTTGCAAATTACTTGGATAGTGATATCGTCCCATCGGACTTGTCCTTTCATCAAAGGAAAAAGTTCATGCATGATGTGAAAAAGTTCTTTTGGGATGATCCATATCTATATAGGAGTTGTGCCGATGGGCTTATTCGTCGTTGTGTACCGGAAGTTGAGATGTTGTGTGTTTTGGAGGCATGCCACTCCTCGCCTGTGGGTGGGCATCATAGTGGTATCCGGACTGTCCATAAAATCTTGCAATGTCGCTACTATTGGCCAACCATCCACCAAGATGCTCATGAGTTCGCCAAGGCATGTGATAGGTGCCAAAGAGATGGAGGTGTTTTTAGACGGCAAGAGCTCCCTTTAAATCCCATTCTTGTAATTGAGTTGTTTGATATGTGGGGCATTGACTTTATGGGTCCTTTTGTGAGTTCTCATGGGATGAAGTATATTCTTGTGGCGGTTGATTACGTGTCAAAATGGGTGGAAGCCATATCACTTGCAAATAATGAAGGAAAGAGTGTCACCGCGTTCTTGAAAAAGAACATATTTTCCAGATTTGGCACCCCAAGGGCCATTATTAGTGATGGGGGATCCCACTTTTGCAACAAACTGTTCAAAGTGTTATTGGAGAAATATGGGGTTCACCACAATGTGTCCACTCCCTACCATCCTCAGACTAGTGGGCAAGTTGAGGTGTCAAACAGAGAAATCAAGCAGATTCTGGCAAAAACGGTGAATACGAGTATAACAGATTGGTCAAGGAGGCTTGATGATTCTCTTTGGGCCTACCGGACAGCATACAAGACTCCCATAGGTATGTCTCTATACCAACTTATATATGGTAAGGCTTGTCACTTGCCGATTGAGTTAAAGCATAAGGCCGTGTGGGCAATGAAGAAACTGAAGATGGATTGGAAAGAAGCAGCGGAGCAGAGGTTGAAAGGGTTAAATGAGCTTGATGAGTTCGCTTGAAGGCATATGAAAGTTCAGCCCTCTACAAAGAAAAGATGAAGAAGTACCATGACCAAAAGATTGAGAAGCGCGACTTTGTGGTTGGAGATTTGGTGCTTTTATTCAACTCTAGGTTGCGCTTGTTTTCGGGCAAACTCAAGTCCAAATGGACTGGTCCATTCTTGATCATTCAAGTCTTCCCTCATGGTGTGGTTGAGTTGGAGAACAAGGAGGGTGTAAGGTTCAAGGTGAACGGACAAAGAATCAAAATCTACCTAGGGCATGCGGAAAATGCGAATGAAGTGGTTGAGGCATACCATCTTGATGAAGTCTGAGTAATCAAGAGTCTCGCGTCGTGCCGCGACGTTAAATCTAGCGCTGATTGAGAGGCAACCCAATATGTATCCTCTAGCCAACAATAAGTTTTTTCTTGATTTTATAGGAGTAGTTGCATTATTTCTGTTTTTACTTCATGTCATGTATGAATTTCCCTTGAATGTCTTTTAGAAATGTTGGCTAGAGAGTAGATAGGGTCCGTGTCTAAAAAGTGTCCAGAAAACACAAAAAGATTAGCTTATTGGGTGTTCAATGTGCAGGGATCAAATCACCAGAAATCTGTAGAAATTGGTCTGGTGCACTAATCTACGGACCAACCGACGGGCCGTCGTCCAATCGACGGACCATCGATGGCATCCGTGGATCCCAGGTATGATTTTTAATTTTTCCTAAGTTAGGGTACAGTCGACGTAACGTCGATGGACTTACGGTCCGTCGATAGGGAATCGTTAGTTTCCCAAACCCAATAACCCGACCCAACCCGACCGACTATATATTGATTTTAAAAATTTTTCAGTTACCCCCCACCCTTTCAAATCCCTTTCCCAACCGTTTCCCTCCCCATTTTCCTTCAACTCCCCCACTCACTCACACATCTATTCCCCACTAATCATTTCCTGATTCCCATCTTCCCTAGAATTCCCGTCAATCCCAAAACTTCTCTCTCTCCAATTCCCATCTTCTTCCATACTCCTTCCGGTCGATGTTCAAAGGTGGGCTCGGTGTTGTTTCATGCACAAAGTCATCTCCCATTCACTCCACTACAGTACACAGGTATGTTCATCTAATCTGCTACTGATTTCATGTTCTTTGTTTGGAAACCTAAATGTTAGCATGCAAAATTGATGAAATATGTATGTGGGTCTTGACTTCGGGACAAAATTGCATGATTAAACTATTGAACTTGGGTCCCTAGTCCCTTAGAATGATGGAAAGTGAATGGGTTGGGGGTGTAAATGTCTAAATGAACTGTGTTCTGAGTTTTGTAGTTTTTCCGACTTAGGGCTTTTTAGTACTTAGATTCTAGGATTGAAATTGCACTAATCGATGCCCTAGGAATGACGAAATGGTGTGTTAATTGATATATGAACATAATGTGTCTTAATATGCTTGACATTGTCAATTGGGGGTGCCAAATATGGCTTACCAAAATCTATCTCTGACCGACAATACGAGACCCCGTCTACGGACCGTCGGTCAATCGACGGACCGCCGATGGGGTCCGTCGATAGCTACCCCCAATTTTAATCAACTCTGGAACAACGGACTAGGCCTACGGTCCGTCGACTCATCGACGGACCGTCCTGCACGTCCGTCGATTCTAATAGAACCCTGTTTGCTGAGGGTCTAACAGTTTTTATTTAAGTGCCTACCGACGGAAGTGATCTACGGTCCGTCGTTTCATCGATGGACCATCCTTCACGTCCGTCGTCTTTAACAGACCTTTGCATGTCAAGCATTCTAATTTTTTTCTAAGTGTCCAACGACGGACTAGGTCTACGGTCCGTCGGTTGATCGACGGACCATCCTGCAAGTCCGTCATCTTTAACAAAACCTTTGTTCCTTAAGCCTTCAAATATTTGCTAAGTGTTCACCGACGGACCCTACCGATGGACCGTCGTTCCATTGATGGGCCGTCCGTAGTGCCCGTCAGTCAGTTCTGCAGTTCTGAACTTGACTTTGTTTTATGTTTCAAATTTGGTCTTGCTTCTGTTGGGTTTATCAGATATTTACAATGAAACTAATAATTCTATTTTGCAGGTACCAATGGCCCCCAAGACAGACTTAGTCTACTCTAGAGTACGTTCCAAGTCTGTCGCCCCTTCACGCCGGCTGGTGATTGGCTCGTCAAACGATGAACGCGACCCCGAATACGTGCCACCAGGCACCCAGACACCGTCACGTGCTGCTTGGACCTCTCGGATCACGTCCAAGAGGGTGGCGTCCGGCATAGTCACTGCCTCCCAGTCTGATGAGGAGCGCACACTGATCGGCACAACGTCTAGGTCTGTCGCGGTTTCTGAGAGAGCGTCTAGCTCCGAGGAGGCTTCTGGGTCTGAGGGAGCGTCCGACTCCGAGTAGGCTCCCGGGTCTGAGAGAGCATCTGGATCGCATGGTGCCACTGTTCCTGCTGCACCTGCCCATTCTGCCTCGTCTGATGAGGCCGATAGTGCAGATTCTACTCCAGCACCCCTGACCGACGTCCCTGCACCGATTGCTGATCAGCCCAACCGGTGGTGCATATAAGGCCAATACCAGGTGTACAGGGATGCGAAGCTGCTCAATGATAAGGGGGTCATGACTCGGACTTTGACAGTCGAACGACAAGTTCTTACTGGGAGTCTCCACTCTGTCCCTGATGTACATGCTCTTTCACCCGCCATCGGCTAGAGAGGATGGCTAGGAGCGTTGGATGCTACAGCGAGGAGGAGGTGCGAGAGTTCTACGCTTCTTATGTAGCGACTCTCCGGTCTTCTTTGGATAGTCGGTCTAATCCCGCCAAACAGGCACCACTTAATCATGTTCGAGTCCATGGCCGCAGGGTGGACATCTCTTTACCCACTATTCGCCGTTTCTTATACGGTGCTGATACAAATGCTACCAGGGAGACCCCTACCCCCGAGTTTGACTATCGGTGGAAGCTGATTAAGGAGGGCCACTTCCAACGTAATACGGGGGTGAGAGAGACCTCCAAGAGGTGGATAGCCCAGCACATCTCCGTGGATGGTGAGGGTGCAGATTGGGTGCTGGAGACCAGAGGTGTGATCAAGAAGTCCAACCTCAGATTCACGGCCAAATTCATCTGGCTATTGGTCTGTCACTGCTTATCCCCCACTGCTGCTGACAACATTCTTACCTGGGATAGCGCAGTATTGGTAGCTGCTATAATTGCAGGGTTTGAGGTGGATGTTCCGAGACTGTTGCTAGCAGTCATTCATGAGAGGGCCTTTAAGGCCACCACCACATACCCTTTTCCCTTTATGATTTTTGAGTTGTGCACGTCTGCTGGAGTGCCCATATGTCATATTGATGTTCTCAGGACTCCTAATGGGGCAGTTGATATCGGTCTCATCCGGGATGAGGCCAATGAGGCAGCACCCAACAGAGGGCCCAGAGTGGAGGTGCATCCTCTAGGAGAGAATTTGGCGGACACGGTAGAGCAAGCCCAAGGGGCTGATTAGGCTACATCAGAGCCTACCGACACCACCCGGGTTGAGTCTATCCCAAGTACTAGCACAACTCCGAGTTCCTCCCGCTCTACTCCTTCTGCCGCACTGGTCCCGATTGCTAGGGTCCAGAAGTTAGAGGCTAGATAGCCACACTGCTGCATCATATCCAGCCTTGGATGCAGAAGTCCATTGCTGAGGCGGAGGATCGGATCGAGTAAAGGATTGCCCAGCAGACTGAGAGGCAGATTTTGGCATTCCACCAGCGCCTTGACGCCTTCGAGTTGAGAGTTCTCACCCGGCCAGCCCCTACTATTGACTTGAGGACTCTCCAGGCTGCTGTGGCGAGATGCCATTCTGGATGCGCGGGTACCTGAGCCTGAGGCCACACCTGCAGAGCCTGCTGAAGATACGGTGCTTGCTGCACTGTTCCAGACCACCGCTGCGCCACCGCCTCCGCCACGTGAGCATGCCAAGATTCAAAGGACCAGAGAGGGTGATGAAGCTCCTTCTAGGAAGAGAGAGCGTACTGAGTTGGAGGCTGCGAGGAGAGCCTCGTTGATGGATGAGGAGGCCCGGCAGATGAGGGCTCATGAGTTGGCTGCTAGGGCGTCTAGCTCCAGGATTGTTGATGTTGCGAGGAGCACTACTGAGGGTGCTGACACTGCTGCAGACACTACTGATGGTGTCCCTCCTACTGATGGAGCGGGTTCTGGGCAACCAGACCCGCCCGCTTGTTGATCTTCGGCGCTATGCGCCTCAGGTTTGCTTCACCTACCACCTTCTTATTATATTTCTTATGCATTAGGGACAATTGCATGCTTTCTTATTGGGGGTAAGGTAAATAGAAAGTGGGTGTTAGGGTGAAGTGTGAGTAGCCCAACTCACGATCCTCTCTTGGGTTTTCTTGCTTGTGTTCTTTTGCCCCTAGAGACTGATTCTTTAACTGTTGAACCGGCATGTTTAGTATCTTGTACAAAGTATAAATGTGAAATCTGAAGCATGATGGCTAAATACAATGATATCCCTTTCTAAAGAGAATGCTTGTATGATTAGGCATAGGGAATATTGAATGTGTTGGCTCTAAGCATGACATAGAGATACACCATTGCATGACCCTCAATCTAACAATCAAACTAGGTGTCCGATAATCTGGTAGGGTAAATGAGGTGTTAAGAGAGTGTGAGGAAAGTTGAATAGTCCATTGTTGTACCTAGCTAGAACTTGCCCGGTTAGTCCTGCAAAAAGTAATCGGTATTAGTCAATTAGAAAAGGATCATAGGCCCTTGTTCATATTAGCCAATTTTTAGCCTAAATAAAAGAAAACCAAATGAAATTAATCCCTGTTTGATCCAAATATCTTGAGCTTACAATGAATCTTTCTTTTCGACCCCACCAAATTTTTTTGGGTATAATGTGTTTGCCCTGGTCCCTCCTTGGACATGTGCACCTCAACTTAGGCCAAAAGTATAAGTTGAGGGTGGCTAATGCAGAAACCGATCTCGTCTTGGCCCTGACCCAACCTTGTGTATTGTTCACCTCAACTCATGGCAAAGCCATGAGTTGAGGGTGGCTACTATGAGTAATAGCCCGAAAAAGGGGGTTGAAAGGATTAATGAGAAAGGAAAAAAAAAAGAAATAGTGAAGAAGAAAAGTGACTCAATCAAATTAGAAAGCAAGTGAAGAATAAGAAATAAATAAAAATAAAAATAAAAAAAGAGTCACTTGCACAAAAAAAAAAAAAAGAGAAAGGAGAAAACAAGGCAACGAATACAAGAAAAGGAAGAGTAGGGCATAATAGAAAATGAAAGAGGTAGGATGCTTAGCCGTAATGTCAAGGAGGGCAACAAGTCACTAAAATGAATCTATATGTACCATACCTGACCCTGAGCCTACGTTACAAGCTAAGAAAGTCCTATCGTGATCCTAAGAGTCTAATATGATGAACTTAAGCAGTGAAAATAAGGGCAAGCCTATGGCGACAAGTACCAACTAGGTGTGAAGTCATTTTGAGCGTGAGTGTTGACTAATGATCCTTATACCCAAATTTGAAATCACTGAGCGAAAACGGAGGATATCTTTTGAAGTGAGAACACTAGTTGCAATATTGAAAAGTTGGTGCCTTTGTGAGAGATAAAAGAATAAGAGGTGTCGGCGTGGTGAGTCTGTGTCATGATCTGATCCACATGAATGAGCCTAGTGAGCCTAAGAGTGAAATCATGCATCAAAGTAATGAAAATAGTTGGGATTGATAGCCATATGATTGCAAAAGCTTAAAAGAGTATACGTTTGTACAAAGATGTTGTAGTGAGTCATAGTGCGTCGCTTGAGGACAAACAACGAATTTAAGTTGAAGGTGTTGATGTACCGTGTATTCACGGTACTTTCAATGCTTTTTCCTTAAGTTTATTGTGTGTCTAAGGCCTTTTTGTACTAATTTTAACATATTTTTATCTATGTTTGCAGGAAAACTGTCCAAAACGGAAATGCAGAAGACTATGCTATAATCAGTGCAGAAGTGATGACCTACAGAGCCATCGATAGTCCGTAGGTGATGATCGTTGACTGGAGGTTCAAGCTTCTGAAATAAAATCGGGGAATTCTGACTAAGTGTGGGGCTACGGAAGGATCGACGGTCCGTCGACTGATTGACGGACCATCCTGGCAAATCGTTGATGGTAACAGAAAGTAGTCCCAGTACCCGACTTGAAGAAACCACTAAGTATGGAGGAATGGAGGCCATCGACGGACCGTAGGTCCTTCGACGGACCGTGCTGTTGGTCCGTCGATGGTAACTGAAAGTATGCAAAAGTGGAGGCTGAAAAAGATTTAAAGTGTGGACCGATGGAAGATGTCGACGGTCCGTCATTCCATCGACGGACCGTCAGTTGGGTCGTCGACTGAAGACGCATTTTGGACAGATTTTTCCCTATTTGGAACTCCTTTTTATTTTAGGACTTTGTTATTATAAATAGGACTAAAATCCTCGTTTTTGGGGTTAGACTTTTTACTAATTTTCATACTCTTGTTATTGGAAGTTAAACTTTGGATTTTGGGAATTACTTCAAGTTTCCGGAATCGATTATTACAATATTTTCGTTAATTCAAGTGATATTTTGGATTTTCTTCAAACTTATCAAAGTAAGTATATGAATTCTTATCAAACAATTATGAATTGTGTATTTCTAAGCATGGGTAACTAAATTCACAACGAGGGTTGTGAGAACCATGGGTAATTAACAAGATAATACTAGCTAAATAATAATTCTAGAGTAGGTTCTTGCATGTTTGATAATTCTTTCGGTTAGAAGTCTTTTTAACGAGTGCACGTATTAGAACTTGCCTTATTTCTATTCGCCGGACCAAGGGGGTAGTTAATAGGAAAAGAATTATCAACATAGATTTAGTATGCACTATCTAATAGGCTAGTCTCAATTGGTGCGAAGTAGTAACTTAGGCATACATTGAATATGATGCTTAATATGAGGTAAGGGTAAGGGTTAGTAATTTAACACACATAGCCGGACCAAGGTACGGGGTAAAATTCTCTAGTTGCCGGACCAAGGAACTAGAGATACATAACTTACCACTTTGTATGCAAGACACTAGGAAAGAATTGTTATAGCTAGGGTTATCGCGTTATGAACCTATGGGGAACACTTACGCCCTAGTTTCCCTCATCACTTGATAAAAACTAAAGTTTTAATCTTGCTACTTGTTTACTTAGGAATAATAGAATAATTTTTGTTTCACAAAACCCCCCTTTTATTTAACTATTTTTGGAAAGGACTTGACTAAATAGACGTAATCGTAGATTAAAGTTAAGTCTGAACTATTTTCCTCGTGGGATCGACCCCAACCTAACAATTGAGTTATTTACTTGATACGACCGCTTATACTTCTTTAGGAAAGTGTAATTTGAGCGTATCAATAAGTGAAAATTGAGCTTGTGTGGGATGAAAATACAACTCTTTAACTCTCAAATGTCTGAAATGAGTATTAGGATAAGTAATCTAGAGATTGATAGTTTGCAACCCAACTAGGAACCTGGTGTTGACACCCAATTTTTGCTCTCCACATTTATTTAACTAAAGTTTTAATAATTATAATAATAATAAAATATATATATATATATATATATATATATATATATATTATGAAAATTTTTGTAGGAATAAAAAAATAATTTTATTTGGTAAATTTACTTCATAAATACTATCTTTTATATTTAAAAAAATTAAATATATTATATAAATACTACTTATTCTCTCATTTTTAAATTTTACGTCAAATAAATATTTTTCTTAAAGGTTAACTCAATTTTTCTAATTAAATATAAATTCTATTATTGCGATAAATATTTTTCGACTTTTCTTTAAGGTTAGGAAAACTTAATTAATTATAAGTTATTAATTTATATTAATTTTATTTTTAGAATGACTAATTTTAATCTTGCCAAATAATTATTTTTAATTTAATAAATTATGACTATTTAATAAAGAAGAGGTTATAGTTTAAATGAATTTAATTTGAGCAATTTTGGCAATCCAAGTCCCCTTAAACCGGCCAGTCCGTGTATGCCACGTAGGTTAACACATGGATTTTGCTTCGTAACTTTTAATCTTAACCCTCTATTTTAATCCGACGGCTTTAATTAATTCATCCTATATATATATATATATATATATATATATATATATATATATATATATATATATATATATATCAATTCCGGCAGTTCCTTGCCCCATCTATCACTCACCCTTTTCAATCAATCTGAAAAAGTAAGATTTTCCAAGGTTTTTCGTCTCCTTCATAATTTCTTTTCTCTGAGATTGGGGTTTCCAAGATTTTAAATTTCGAATTCTTTGAGCCCAAATTGCCTATAAAAGGGAACAATTTGGTTATCAGGAAGGTCATCCAAAAACATCCATCAACGTCCGAAAATCATCGGAGAATCATCCGGAAATCCAACAATAAATCCAAGGAAACCAACAAGGATCCAAAAATCATCTGAGGAAAAGATTTAAAGGTGACCTTTTGTTCTTTGATTTCGTTTTTCTTTGAATTTGAAGTTCGAGTTCGAAGTCAAAAACTTTTGATATCAAAGCTTTAGTTTGCTTCTCCAAGAAAGGTAATCCAAAAACCTCTTGCATTGTTTTTTTTCCGATGCGGCATGTTCAGTGGTTAACACTTGATATAGAATCTATTATTACGTGTATCTGATTCTACTGTTTTAACCCTTACCTTAATTTCATTCTTGTATGTCTCTAGGCAGTAGGCATAAGTCAAGCATCAGAGGAGTTATTTGAATGTTACGTGTTGATCATTATATTCATAGAATTGATTTTGTATACATATAACTAACAGAACTTATGCTTTGCTATGCTCGCAATGGTTGATGTTCACTTAGTTTCCACTTTGAGTGTCCTAACTGTGTAGCTCTATTTTTCATCACTGTTTGTTGAATCATAAATTGAATGCTGGTCGTGTTACTTTTGTATTTCAGCTGCTCATATCGTTAATGTAAACTCGAGTTAGAATTGGCGTAAAAAAAGCATAAGGCATGTCATATTGCTGCTTTCAAGTAGGCTAACACGATTTCATTAGAAGTTAAGCCTGATATATGTTGTTCTCTGTTGCTAAGTGTCATTCAAGTTTAGGCCTATGTGTTACATCTTAGAAATTCCCTACATTATCTTGTTGTTTTGAGAGTTCGATTTTGCTTAAAATTAGAGAAGTATCGATTCTAAACTTTGTTTACTTCTTCAAGTGTAACCAAACTTTTGTTAAGAAATTCCCCTCTCTTTAAATATCGCTACAGGTTCATCTATACAAGTGTAACCAAACTTTTGTTAAGAAATTCTCCTCTCTTTAAATATGGCTACAGGTTCATCTATAGTATGAGAATAATTTAATCTCATATGCTGGCTTTTTGTGGATGGTAGTTTCCTCATAACATACTCTATTCTTGCTAAATGTTGATGCTATGTTTACTGCTCCATTGACATCATTGTACGAATCTTCTTCCCCTACAAGTCATACGCTAAAAAATAGCGCTGAAGCATTCTTCTCCTTCAAATTCTTTTTCTTAGTTTTATCAACAAAAAATAAATTGTTTTAATATGTTCATAAAATGTTCATCAACTTAAAATTTATTCTCATCTAAGAATAATTCTATAAACTTGCCTTTGCTGTCTATTTTTTTTCATTTTTAAGAAGAACTCTTTTACTGTTTTTTTCCCCTTAGTTTTGTTAGAACTTGTACAAAACGTACATAGTCATATCTACTTTTAGCGTAATTATAGTTAGAGATATTTATGAATATTCTCTGATTTTATTCTTGGAATAATACTACAAGGAAATTGGTCCATTGTCTCTATATTTTACATGGTATCAAAGTATTATATGTTCTTTGTCAGCCAGAAAGCTCACCAGAGCTTTCCGGAAATGGGTCAACGTCCGTGAATGAAATTATTGAGCTTGAATTTAGTTTTTGCCATGTGTAAGTGGACCAAGCTTGGTCTGACTTTCTTTTCCAACACTGGCTTGTAATTTCTGGTTGATTGGTGGTGATTCCCTAATTATAGGACCAATTTTATCGAGAAGAACCCTCCAAACAGAATATGTGGACCCTCTTTGGTATGTGAACTTGATATACGGGAATTGCTACATCTTTTGTCGATCTAACAAATCTGTGGATGCAAGTTTATAGTAGGTAAATACATGTATGCTTATTTTTGGTTGTTTGTTGAATTTAACAAGATTGTGGTTAAACATATTTGATATTTTGAAGTCCTGTTAACATAACTTTTCTCTCTATTAAAGTTCTCTGTAAAGAGACCAACGCAAAATCCCCTCCTCTCTGTTTTATTTCCATCGTTGATGTTTAATATGATAAATTCTTTCTTCTCTGTTTTGGCTCTCTAAGCATAACGTGGGGGTTGTTGGCTTGTAATGAATGTTTACTAGACATTGTCAAGGCTCACATGAACTAATCAATTCAATTACTACTTTAGTATAATCATTTTTGGCTTGTTTCATCTTTTCTGGTGAATATTTTTTCCCTTGTGATATGCTCAAATTGCACTTCCCTAAAGAAGTATAAGCGGTCGTATCAAGTAAAGAACCTAAATGTTAGGTTGGGGTCGATCCCACGAGGAAAATGATTTAGACTTAACTTTAATCTACGATTACTTCTATTTTAATCAAGTCCTTTCCAAAAACAAACAATTAAAGGGGGGGTTTTGTGTAACAAAATTATTTAATTAACTCTAAGTAAACAAGTAGCAAGTTCAAATGTTTGATGTTTATCAAGTAATGAGAGAAACTAGGGTGTAACTGTTCCCCATTAGGTTCATGACGTAGTAACCCTATCTATAACAACTCTTTCCTAGTATCTTGCATGCAAAGTGATAAGTTATGTATCCCTAATTCCTTGGTCCGACAACTAGTGAATTTCACTCCGCACCTTGGTCCGGCTACGTGTGTATACTTTACTAAACCTTACCTTTTACCTCATATTAAGCATCATAATCGATGTATGGCTTAGTTATTACGTCGCACCAATCGAAACTAGCCTATTAGATAGTATATACTAAATCTACGTTGATGATTCTTTTCTTATTATCTACATCCTTGGTCCGGCAAGTAGCAACAAGGCGAGTTCTAACGCGTGCACTCGTTAAAAATACTTCTAAACGAAAGAATTATCAATACATGCAAGAAACTATTCGATAATTGTTATTTTTAGCTAGTTTTACTTTGTTAATTACCCATGGTTCCCATAACCCTAGTTGTGGATTTAGTTACCCATGTTCATAATTGCACAACTCATATTAATTAGACAAGAACTCATGTACTTACTTTGATGAGATTGAAGAAAATCCAGAAAATCACTTGAATTCGAGAAAATAATACAATAAACGATTCCGGAAAAATGTAGTATTTTCCAAAACCCAATATTCAACAACCAATATTACAAATCAGAAAAATAACCCAGAGTCTAACCCCAAAAATGAGGTTTTTCGTCCTATTTATAATAATAGAATCCTAAACATAGAGGGAAACCTAAATAAGGAAAATCTGTCCAAAAACGCGTCTCGCATCGACGACCTGACCGATGGACCGTCGAGGCAACGACGGATCGTCGACGCCTCTATCGGTCCATACTTCAACTTTATTTTCAGCTACCTTCTTTTCCAACTCTCTGTTACCATCGACGGACCAAGACGACGGTCCGTTGACAGGACGACGGTCCGTCGATGGCCTTCGTTGATCCACACTTAGAATCTTTTCAAATCGGGTACTGTAGCTGCATTTTGTTAACACCAACGGATAACCAGGACGGTCCGTCCCCTTCCGTAGCCCCACACTTGTCAGAATTCCCCGATATTTCCTTGGCAGCATAACATCTTCATGGCGACGGTTTCCACCTACGGACCGTCGATGGCTCCGTAGGTCATCTGTTCTGCAATTTTCATTACATCTTCAGCATTTTCATTCTGGACAGTTTTTCCTGCAAACATAAAGAAAAATACATTAAAACTACTACAAAAAGGCCTTAAACACACTAAACTTAAGGAAAAAGTATTGAAAGTACCGTAAAACCACGGTATATCAACACCCTCAACTTAAATTCATTGTTTGTCCTCAAGCGACCCACTATGACTCACCACAACACCTTTGTACAAAAGTATTCTTATTTTAGATTTCGCAATCATCTGGCTATCAATCTTGATTACTTTCATTATATTCATGCATGATATCACTATTAGGCTAACTTATGTGGATTAGACCATGACACAGACTCACCACGCACTGACACCTTTTCTCTTTTATCCCTCACTAAAGTACCAACTTTCTAGTATTGCAACTAGTGTCCTTAAAAAAATATCCTCCTTTTTCACACAGTGATTTCAGTTTGAGTATAAGAATTATTTTTCAACACTCAGAACAACTTCACACCTTATTGATACTTATCACCATAGGCTTGCCTTTATTTTCACTGATTAAGTTCAACATATAGACTCTTAGGATCACGATAGGACTTTATTAGCTTGTAACGTAGGCTCAGGGTCAGGTAGGGTACATTTGGATGCATTTTAGTGACTTGTTGCCCTCCTTGTCATAACGGCTAAGCGTCCTACCTTTTCGTCGTTTGTTTCGCCCTATTCTTGATTTTCTTATATTCTTTTGCCTTGCTTTTCTATTTTTGTGTAAGTGACTATTCTTTTAATTTTTTATTTTTTTACTTTCAAATTTTGCAATTTTTCACTTGATTTCAGCTTTGCTTGAGTCACTTTTCTTTTCTTCTTTCTCTCTCTTTATTCTTTCAACCCTACTTTCCGGAGCATTCCTCATAATAGCCACCCTCAACTCATGGCTTTGCCATGAGTCAAGGTACACAATACCCAAGGTTGGGTTAGGGCCAGGACAAGGTTGTTTTCTACATTAGCCACCCTGAACTTCTGCTTTTGGCGTAAGCTGAGGTGCACATGTCCAAGGAGAGACCAGGGCCAACACATTGTTCCCAAAAGATAAGTTGGGGTAGAAAAAGAAAGGTTAATTTAAGCTCAAATCATTTGGATCAAGAAGGGATTAATTTCATTTGGTTTTCTTTTATCTAGGCTAAAGATTGACTATTTTGAACAAGGGCCTATGATCCTTTCCTAATTGTCTATTACATATTACTTTTAGCAGGACTAACCGGGCAAGTTCTAGCTCAGTACCAACGGTGGTCTATTCAACTTTCTCACACTCACTTAACACATCATTACCATACTAGATTATCAGACACTTAGTTCGAGCTTAAGATTAAGGGTCATGCAGGGGTGCATCTCTATGTCATGCTTAGAGCCACACATTCATCATTCACTATGCCTAATCATGCAAGCATTTTCTTTAAATCAGGATATCATTTTGTTTAGCCATTATGCTTTAGATTTCATATCGATACTATGTACAAGATACTAACGTGCCGGTTCAACAGTAAAGTAAACAGTCTCTTGGGGAAAAAGAACACAGGCAAAAAAGCCCAAGAGAGGATCGTGAGTTGGGCTACTCAAACTTCACCCTAGCACTCACTTTCCATTTACCCCACCCCAACGAAAGAGCATGCAATTGTCCCCAATGCACAAATAATATAAAATAGGGTGGTAGGTAAAGCAAACCTGAGGCGTATAGCGCCGAAGATCAACAAGTTGTCGGGTCCGGTTTCCCGGAATCCACTCCCTCTGTAGTAGGGACACCATCAGTAGTGTAGCAGCGATAACAACACCCTCAGTAGTAGTGCTCCTCTCAACATCAGCAATCCTGGAGTTAGACGCCCCAGCAGCCACCTCCTGAGCCCTCATCTGTCGGGCCTCCTCATCCATCAGCGAGGCTCTCTTCGCAGCCTCCAACTCAAGATGCTCTCTCTTCCTAGCTCGAGTCTCATCCTCCTCTCTGGATCGGTGCCTCTTGGTATGCTCACGTGGCGGAAGCGGTGGTGCAGCAGTGGTCTGGAAAAGAGCAGCCAGCACCGTATCCTCAGCATGCTCCACACACGTGGCCTCAGCGGCGCCAAAATTTGATACGCTCAAATTGCACTTCCCTAAAGAAGTATAAGCGATCGTATCAAGTAAATAACCCAAATGTTAGGTTGGGGTCGATCCCACGAGGAAAAATGGTTTAAACTTAACTTTAATCTACGATTACTTCTATTTTAATCAAGTCCTTTCCAAAAACAAACAATTAAAGGGGGGGTTTTGTGTAACAAAATTATTTAATTAATTCTAAGGAAACAAGTAGCAAGTTCAAATGTTTGATGTTTATCAAGTAATGAGAGAAACTAGGGTGTAACTGTTCCCCATTAGGTTCATGACGTAGTAACCCTATCTATAACAACTCTTTCCTAGTATCTTGCATGCAAAGTGATAAGTTATGTATCCCTAATTCCTTGGTCCGACAACTAGTGAATTTCACTCCGCACCTTGGTCCGGCTACGTGTGTATACTTTACTAAACCTTACCTTTTACCTCATATTAAGCATCATAATCGATATATGGCTTAGTTATTACTTCGCACCAATCGAAACTAGCCTATTAGATAGTATATACTAAATCTACGTTGATAATTCTTTTCTTTTTATCTACATCCTTGGTCCGGCAAGTAGCAACAAGGCGAGTTCTAACGCGTGCACTTTTTAAAAATACTTCTAAACGAAAGAATTATCAATACATGCAAGAAACTATTCGAGGATTGTTATTTTAGCTAGTTTTACTTTGTTAATTACCCATGGTTCCCACAACCCTAGTTGTGGATTTAGTTACCCATGTTCATAATTACAAAACTCATATTAATTAGACAAGAACTCATGTACTTACTTTGATGAGATTGAAGAAAATCCAGAAAATCACTTGAATTCGAGAAAATAATGCAGTAAACGATTCCGAAAAAATGAAGTATTTTCCAAAACCCAATATTCAACAACCAATATTACAAATCAGAAAAATAACCCAGAGTCTAACCCCAAAAATGAGGTTTTTCGTCCTATTTATAATAATAGAATCCTAAACATAGAGGGAAATCTAAATAAGGAAAATCTGTCCAAAAACGCGTCTCGCATCGACGACCTGACCGATGGACCGTCGAGGCAACGACGGATCGTCGACGCCTCTGTCGGTCCATACTTCAACTTTATTTTCAGCTACCTTCTTTTCCAACTCTCTGTTACCATCGACGGACCAAGACGACGATCCGTTGACGGGACGACGGTCCGTCGATGGCCTTCGTTGATCCACACTTAGAATCTTTTCAAATCGGGTACTGAAGCTACATTCTGTTAACACCAAGGGATCACCAGGACAGTCCGTCGATGAGACGATGGACCATCATCCCTTCCGTAGCCCCACACTTTTCAGAATTCCCCGATCTTTCCTTGGCAGCATAACATCTTCATGGCGACGGTTTCCACCTACGGACCGTCGATGGGTCGACGGACCGTCGATGGCTCCGTAGGTCATCTGTTCTGCAATTTTCAGTACATCTTCAGCATTTTTATTCTGGACAGTTTTTCCTGCAAACATATAAAGAAAAATACATTAAAACTACTACAAAAAGGCCTTAAACACACTAAACTTAAGGAAAAAGTATTGAAAGTACCGTAAAACCACGATACATCACCTTGCTTCATATTATTGTTAGTCAGATCATTATTCACCGTATTCGAATACTCTTAGCACTTCTTATTTTCTATTTTGTTCTTATTTCAGGGTGATTAACTCCGCTGAACTTACTCTTTGATCTTTTATTACAACTTGTGTGATTATCAAATTTAAGCATATAGAATAGTTGATATGAATCATGATATCTATTCAGGACAGTCACACTTTTAGTGTTGTTTTTAATGACAAATGTAGCTAGGAAGACATCATTTTCATAAAAGTTTAGACAAAACCTACCTTCATTATATTGTACATTTGTTGGTTGTTTGATTATTTTGAATCCTAAAGTGTTAACTACTTGCTGGAAAATCTTCCTACAAGCTTATTTTGAATTTTTCCTCTTTCTGTATGCGAAAATAAATAGGACACCTCAAAATTTTATAGTAATAGGAACTAGCGAGGAATGACTGTTAATTTCATTATTGAGTTCTACATGTGTTAACAAGTTCAAAGTTTTTTTTAATGGCACTGTGTATCCCTAAGTTCCCAGGCTGTTTCTGCACGTTTCAGTTGGTACACAACTGTATATTTTTTTCATATGAATTAGATAGCTTCAAGTTTACTTTAGCTTCGTCTAATACGTGGTAGGATTATTTATAGTATCCTTCACTTATCCCTTTCTTTACGAAACCATATGTGCTAATACTGTTTGCTAATTTTTTTTGTACATGTAAACCCGGGAGCACATTTGGAGTTGTGATACAACTTCATTTTGTCTCAAATCAGATTTGTACTCATCGATACAATATCGGCCCGTGTTTAGCAGCCTTTATTGTGTCAATAGTGTCCAACGCTTCCTTCTCGCTTCAAAGTTTCATGTGCTTTATATACATATATGTGTTGCTATTTTTGACTGACATTTCCCATATTAATGTTTTTCGTATTTATGTTTATGCTTGCTTTATTTTTGTTTCGTTTTAGAGAAACCAATTGAGAACGCTAGTAAGACGTAATCATTCATCTCATACCCCTCTAGATATTGGGTTTTAGTATGACCATTTTGCTTAGGACGACGCTTTCTAACAAAGTGTTCATTTATTACTTAACATATCTTTTGATCGTGAAAGCTTAACCTTTCAAAAAGAGTGAACTTGAGAATACCCTTTTTTGATTAAAAAAACTAGAATGTATTTATTTAACAATTTTTAATAAGAGTTAAAAAATAATAATTTTTAGTAACTTAATGAATGCAGATTTTAGGTTCAAAAGTGCAGATTTTTTACTTGAAAATTGTTGGTTTTGTAAGTTAAAACACTGCACCTCTTAACAGCCTTTACAGTGCATATTTTTAGTGCAAAAATGTGTGTATTTTGGAACAAAAAAAACGGTTTCTAATGAGAGTTTTCATGAGGCAATATTTTGGGTTTCAAATGATGCATTTTAGCTCTAAAAGGGTGCAGATTTTTGAAATTAAAACATCACGTTTTAGGTGCTTCAAAGTATAGCAAGTCATGTATTAAAAATCACTACCTTGAAAACAAGAATACATATTTTTTAGAACTTATAAAATAAGAATGTAAGTTGTTAGATAAGTCACAATAGTTAGGCCTATTTTATATTCTTTTGAGATCACCCTATTATGAAGAAATTATATTTACTATTATTACTATCTCTATTTTATGAATCACATATTGCTAAAATATTTTAGGCCTAACCCATCGGTAAACCCCTAAATTTGACACAATATTTCACTTAAACATCTTAACTGAGCGATGTTTATTTTAGACACCTCATGTAGGATTTCGTTGTGTCATTTTGACACCTTTATTATCAGCATCAACATATAATGTGTGTGAAGTATACTCTCCAACGATGTGTAAAGTGACCAATTAGAGACGACATTTGTCATTTGTGTCAAAATAATTTTTAAATAATTAATATTGAGTAAAAATAAAAACTGACCAATGAATTAATGACACATGATATTTCTCCCCAAATAAAATTAAAATAAAATTTAAGCCAACTAAAGAAGCCCCCCTATAGTCTTCTCCAAACCACCTCGGCCCACAAACCCCGACCGCCTTCTTCAAGTACACTTCCTCCCTACCCTCGATAACCTTCTTCAGAATCCAAAACACAAACAAATTCCCGTTCTCATTTGAATTTCTGTTTTGGGGTCTTTAAAATTGTCTCTGGTTCCCCTACTTTGCTTTCTCCAAATTCCTTTCCCTTTTTGCAGAAATTATTCCCACCCACACCTGCATGTTGCGCTTCATTGAATTTACTCCATGTAAATTATTGAAATAATCTTTTATTAATCTTTTTTTAAATTTCACTTTGTCCTAAATATTAAATTTTCCATGAAAGAATTTTACGAATGAGTTTATTCTTAAATTTAAAAAATATTTTCCGTTAATTTTGTTCGAAAATCTTCATTTACAACGAGGTTTAATTTGGTCAAAATGGTGGCTGAAAATGGAGAAGAAGATGAAATAAATAATTAAAAATTAAATAAATAACCCTTTCATGCGCCTATCAATGAGTGTGTTTCACTCATCATGCCATATAAGCAAAAAGTGTTAAAATGACACAATGAGATTCTATATTAGGTGTCTATAATGAACATCTCTCAGTTAATGTGTCAAAATAAAATATCGTGTCCACTTTAGGGACCCACCGATGTGTTAGACCAATATTTTAACCTCTTAACATGCTATTTTCAATATTCAGATATGTCAACAGGTTCAAAATACAAGGTCTCTCTCTCTCTCTCTCTCTCTCTCTCTCTCTCTCTCTCTATCTATCTATCTATCTATCTATCTATCTATCTATCTATCTATCTATATATATATATATATAGGGATAATGCACAAATACCCCTTCAACCTATGCCCGAAATCCCAAAGACACACTTATACTATACTAAGGTCCTATTACCCCCTGAACTTATTTTATAAATAATTTTCTACCCCTTTTCGGCCTACGTGACACCATCTTGTGGGTCCGGCGTGTGTTGAAGTTTTTTTTCAAATTAGTGCCATGTAGGTCGAAAAAAGGTAGAAAATTATTAATAAAATAAGTTCGGTGGGGGTGTGGGGAGGGGGTAATAGGACCTTAATATAGTATAAGTGCGTCTCTGAGATTTCAGGCATAGGTTGAGGGGGTACTTGTGAAGTTTTCCTATATATATATATATATATATATATATATATATATATATATATATATATATATATATATATATATATATGTCATACACATTAAGGTATGGATTTTATATTTTTCTCTACCTAACCTATTATTTTTGTCTACTATCACTTTTACAAATGTTACTTTTTTTTTTTTATAATTTATAAATTCCTACACTTTAATATGCACATTATTTTACTACTATATATTTACACCTGACTACTATCTCATTTTATTTTATTTTATTGCTCGCTTTAATTCAATATATTAATAAAAAGACAAATTTTCATGTCCTTTAAACTCAACACTTACTCTGGATACATTTATATAAGACACATCTATATTTTTTTAACACAAAATTGTCATACATTTTTAGCGCATTTATTTATTTATTTTTACCGCATAATAAACATACTACTATAATTTTATCTAATAGATATACATATGTCGTACCTTGTATTTCATACTTTTTCTTAAACTAATAAATTTACTTACCATTGATTTTAAAAGCAAATAAATAAACAAGTTTTCCTAATTATATTTTCCTAAATTGAGTTTAAGGACTATCTTCGGATAGACTCTGAGGGATGCTTAATACCTCCCACTCGAGTAATCAAAACCCTTACTCGGAATCTCATTTTTTTTGCAGATTAAGACAGAGTTTACATTCACATATTTGAAAAATGCTTTTTCTAATATTTTTCCTTAAAATTTAGGTGAGGACTAAAACAAAATAATCTTTTCAAAAATTAGAGTGTCAGCCATATTATGTTGTGAACTGTTTCGACTGGTTCAAAATAGGGGTGCGACACTTGGTACCTCTGAGGGTGGGAAACGAAAACTTAGTAATTTTGAGGTTGAGCTAGAAGAGAAACTGAAGGCCTTTGAGTATAAGTTAGTTTCCTCCCTTGAAAGAAACTCTCAATTAGTGAAGGAACTATGTAAGATCAAAGAAGAGTTAAGCCACCCCCTCAAATGGACTGATTCGTCTAAGATCCTTTCTAAATTGGCAAGTCAGAATTTCAACAACAAAAAGGGCTTAGGTTGTAGAGAGCCTCCCTACAATCCCCACAGTAAATATGTACGTCTCTATTTCTGATAATCTTTTATGTACCCATTGTGGATGAAATGGTCATCTGAAAAAAAAATGTGATGGTCATCTGAAAGAAACATTTGAAAGAAAAATGTGAGACTCTGAAAGGATTAAAAGAAAGGCAGAAGAAGTTTCTCAAATCGAGTAAAGCTTTTGTAGAAAAGAAAAAGATACATAGTCCCTAATACCATTTTAGCAAGAACACTTTGCCCCCATAGACGGGAAGGTTTCTCAGTTATGTCTTTTGACAGTTTTTGGGAACTCTATCTCAATTGGGTTTCTAAGTCTTCCTAAGTTTGATAAGTGATTCTTGTGCAGAAAAGATGGAGCATTCAGTGCTGGTACATGGATAGTGGATGCTCAAGGTACATGACTGGAGACACTCAAAGCAAGATCTCTTTGGAAGCACACCAGGGCGGTGGTGTGTCATTTGGTGATGGTAAGACATGTTTCATTCTCGGAATCGGGAAAATAGAAAGATCAGCAAATCATTCTACAAACATTTTACATTATGTGAATGTTTGAAATACAATATCTTAAGTGTATCTCAAATTTGCGATAAGGTAAATGAAGTTGAATTCTTTTCTGATAAGTGTTTGGTTACTGATTGAGTAACTAACAAGGTTGTTATGTTTGCCAAAAGAGTAAAAAATATGTATGTTGCATATCTTGACTCGGTAGAAGAGGACAATTTAAATGTCTAAGTGCTCAAGCTGACAATGAAAATCTATGGCATAGGCAATATGGACATGTGAGTTCATCCTTCTAAACAGGCTTGCTACAGGGGACCTAGTCCGTGGATTGTCAAAGCTGAAGTTTTCTGACAACAAAGTTTGTGAGGTCTGTGTAAGGGGGAAACAAACGAGATCATCCTTCAAAACCGAGAAAGGTGTGAGCATAACCAGACCTCTGAAACTCCTACAAATGGATTTATGTGGACCTGTCAGAATTCAAAGTAGAGAAGGTAAGAAATATATTCTGGTAGTTGATGATAATTTCTCTAGGTTCAGCTGGAACATGTTTTTGCGGACCAAGGACAAGACATCCGAACTACTGATCACCTTTTCCGAAGCAATTCAATTGAAGATAAACTATAAGATTGCAAGCATAAGATCAAACCATGGCACATAGTTCGAAAACTCTCAAATTGAAGGCTTTTGTGCTGAAAATGGAATCCATCACAATTTCTCTGCACCAAGTACTACTCAACAAAATGGAGTCGTTTAAAGAAAGAGCAAAATATTGATGTATATTGCTAGAACCATGCTGATTGACTTGGGGCTTGCAATGAAATTTTGGGCAGAAGCAGTCAACACAACTTGCTATGTTACAAACAAGTTTCTCATCAGGTCTGTGATCAAGAAAACTCCTTATGAGTTGATGAATGACAGGAAACCTTCAATTGCTCATCTGAATCCATTTGGTTGCAAATGCTTCATATTGAGTAATGGTAAGGATGGTCTTGAAAAGTTTGATTCCAAGAGTGATGAAGGGGTGTTTATTGGGTACTCTTCTACCAGCAAGGCATACAGAGTTTTCAATAAAAAACTCTGTGTTGAAGAGAGTATGCATGTTATTTTTGATAAATCTGATGATAAGAGTAACGATGAACACAATGAAAACATTGATGAGAAGGAACTAATGAAGGGTCATCAAGACAAGGTTATCCAAACTCCTACAAGTAAACAACCTTCAAAGAAAGAAAAAAGTGCAGAACTCACAGAGGAACCTGTTCACTCCGGTGCAACTCAGGATGGATATTCTCAAAACCTTGAGATTGAAGAAGATAAATACACTGGTGATGTTGAAGAAAAGATAACAAGGAATTCCAGATGGAAACATCAAACTTCTCATCTATTGGACAATATTGTTTCTCCACTTGACTCTGGAATACAAACTACATCCAAAACAAGAAATCTAGTTGCGTATTCAGCCTTCATATCCACCATTGAGCCCAAGAATATCAAGGAAGCCTTGAATGATGCTGATTGGGTAACATCAATGTAGAAGAACTACATCAGTTTGAGAGGAATAAGGTGTGGAACCTGGTCCCCAAACCTCTCAACAAAATCAATATCGGGACTAGATGGGTCTTTAGAGACAAACTTGATGAGCATGATATCATCACTAGAAATAAGTCAAGACTTGTGATACAAGGATATAATCAAGAGAAAGGGATTGACTATGACGAGACCTTTGCTCCTGTAGCCAGAATGGAAGCCATTAGAATCTTAATAGCTTTTATTGCCTACATGGAGTTCAAACTGTTTCAAATGGACGTCAAGAGTGATTTCTTAAATGGGTATCTGAAGGAGGAAGTGTATGTCAACCAACCTCCAGGTTTTGAAGATGCTGACCTCCCAAACCATGTGTTGAAGTTGGATAAAGCTTTGTATGGTCTAAAGCAAGCTCCCAGAGCTTAATGTGAGCGCATTTCAAAATTCCTTCATGCAAACAAGTTCAAAAGAGGTAAAATTTATAATACTATGTTCTTCGAATCTAGAGGTAAGAAGTTGTTGATTGTGCATGTATATGTAGATGACATCATCTTTGGAGCTATTTCATATTCACTGTGCAAAGATTTTGTTGAGTAGTGAATTTCAAATGAGAATGATGGGGAGCTTACATCCTTCATAGGTTTGCAGATTAAACATTCATCTCAGGGCACATCAATATGCCAAGAAAAATACATAAAAGAACTTCTCAAAAAAATCAACCTGCTTGAGGCAAAACTTCTTGATACTCCCATGAGCACAAGTGTGAAGCTTGACTTAGATGAAGAAAGAGTTGATGTTAGTCAGACTATGTACAGGGGAATCTTTGGGTCACTTCTGTACCTCATTGTAAGCAGGCTTGATATAGTCTTCAGTGTAGGAATGTGTGCCAAATTCCACGCAATACCAAACGAATAGCACTTAAAGGTAGCCAAGCGAATATCGAGATACCTAAAGGGAATACATGACCTGGTTATCTCCTACCCTTTAGGTGACTCTTTTGATCAAACCAGTTATGCTGATGCTTACTATGTAGGTTTTGTAGTTGATCGAAAAACACGTCTGTCATGGATTGTTTCCTAGGATCAGTATTGATTTCATGGGGTACTAAGAAACAAAACTCAATTTTCTTGTCCACAACAGAAGCAGAATATGTGGCTGCTGCCTTATGCTGTGTTCATCTTATGGATCAAGCAACAACTTGAAGACTTTGGTTGTTCTCACATAAACTATTCCCCTCATATGCGAGAACACTAGTGCAATGAACATGGCCAAAAATCTTGTTCAGCATAAGAGGACTAAACACATAGATATGATACATCACTTTTGAGGGATAATGTTGAGAAAAAGAATGTGGTGATGAGATTTTGCAAGACAGAAGACCATGTGACTGATATTTTACAAAGCCTTTGAGCAAAGAAAGTTTTTTCAAAAGCAGACTGAAGCTAGGGATACACAAAGTCACCTGATTCCATGACCTGCTTGCATGTAATCCTCTTTTTGACTATGTTAAGAGGGGAAGGTATCTATACGAGTTGTTTATCTTTTTTTCTTGGGAATTCACATCTTGTACCTTAATGCTTGTAAACACTCATGGCATGTTGGCTGGAGGGAAGATTAAATCATACAGGTAGGGCCATCTAAGGAAAGGAACCTGGTCCCCCAAAGGTTAGTATCACTTATGCTACACAATTATTTGCCAAATGTCACTACGACATGTCCTTCCCCCATTCATCGTGCTAGTTTCAAACATCCCTTCACTTTAAATCCAAATGTCGCTACTGTTCAAGGACCCAATACCTTTCTTAAATACAACCCCTTAATAAATTCAACCATCCTAATCTAGTTCTAATTCTTCTTTGAATTCCTAGTTTTGTTTAGTGTGTTTCCCCTCACATTAAAATTTCTAAGTCTTATTTATGTTCAAAGCTTCCTGTCTCTCAAGAAATTGAAAATCTCTGTTCATTCAATTTATCCATTCCTCCCCCCGAAAAATCTCCATCCACTCGAGACTGTGGAGTTGGTGAGATGGGTAAATCCAACACAGCCCACACTGAAGTGGTGGCATCTCCTGCACACCAACCTGGAGAAATCTTACCTTGTTTGCCTACCTTAATTCTATCCGATGATAAATCCCTAAATTCGAAGGCTTAATCAATTGTGATGCCAGTATTGATCTCTCCACTAAACAAGTAGAAATGGCTTCTAGGGCTATGTCTTCCGCTATGTCTGAGCATCTTTTCAAAGAGATTTGCCCGAGGGAAAGGGTCCAGAGTCTAATATTCTAGAAACAACTAAGGAATTGATGGTTGTACAAAGTTTAGCCTCCCTCTGAGGAGTTGTTCAACCAACTCTGTGGAACAAGAGTTGAGATCGCTGGAATAGGTCCCTCACAGTAGTCAACCTATGTTCGACAAAACTCCTAAGTATTTTGATGTCAATAGTGAGGAAGAGAAGAAACTCCATTAGTATGGAGTAGAATAGGGGTTCGAGGTGGTAATGCACCAACAATGGTTTTCCCAGATTTAGGAGGTGATGATGTTGTTCCTAATACTAAACTTGACAATGAACCTACTGAGTCTGAACAAGAAAGAAAACGATAGGGCAAAGGAAAGATGGTAGAATCTTACACAAAAGGGGACAAGAAAAGATTTGCCATCGGAGGACAGGTGCAAGAGATGATGGGGAGTGCTATAGCAAAAAATGAAATTCAAACGAAAAGAAACAGAAAGAGAAGAAGAGATGGTTTTGTTCCTGATTTACCTACCTCAACACCTCTACCTGAAGAGTCTAGTGAGACTGAATTTAATGACATTGCTATAGTTGTGGCTAAACGAAGGAAGAAAGCAAAGATTGAGAGGGTTATATCTAAAAGGGGTCAAAAATCAATAAAAAGATTTCTAGTGAAGAAGGAGAGCGTGAGTAAAAATGTCACTTTGAAATAAAAACATGTCCAGGACCAGGTCCTCGTGTTCAAAAGAAGGTTGAATAAAAGGTGATGATAAGGGTAGAGCGCATAACAGAAATGGAGAACCAAAAGGTGCTGAATGACAAAGTGTTCGACCATGAAATCCTAACAGAATTTGGTATGTCCACTCTTTTTTATTTTGTTTCCTTACAAGGTTGGGATCACCTATTTGAGGTGCCAACACCATACTTGCATCACCTAGAAATGCGTGAATTCTACTATAATATGGAGCTACTGAGTGATGGGGGGTTATGACTACTATTAAAGAGATCAGATATTTCTGGATGAGGAAACTTTGGGGATCATTCTGGGTGTCCTGTGAAAGGGATCCTCTAGTGAATTCATCAAATAGGGCACAAAGCGTGGGGACATCAAAAGAGCAGGTTTGCCTAAGAAATTTCTCTGAGGAGAGTACCAATTAATGTCGAGTTCATCAACAAGGTATTGGTACCAAGGACAAAGAAGAGAACTGTGGCATCTGTTGCTGATCTATTTCTCATGAAAAACTTGATGAACTTGAGAAAATCAATCTTCTTGCTATAATGCTTGAACACATGCACAGAGTAATGAAAGGAAGTCAGCCAAACATGATATTCCTTATGGATATCTACTAAACTATATATTCAAACATTTTGAAGTGTCTCTTGGACGAGGAGCACCTGATAGTGTTAAGAAGATGCTTACTGATGTCACTCTCTTGGAGTGTGAATGTGTTGACGAAAATGAAAAGGATAGGTCTTAAGGTCAGATTTTCTAAAGCAACAATACTCTCTCAAAAAAGTGCCGACTGACCTTAGAGTGATCATAAATGATAAGGAGGTTGAGATTGTGCAACTTAAGGCTCAGTTGCAGAGGGTTATCTCCAAGGCACCTGGTACAAGTGTCGTGGATGAGAAAGAGGTCGAGAAGTTGAGAGATGAAAATGAGAAGCTGTTGAAGACAAATGTCTCACTTAGAGAGTAAGTCAAATCTCTCTACAAAATAATCATTCAATATCATGTTGTCCACTTAGAGGATATCTTTGCTAATGAGAAACGTTACTCCCTCTCCCACTCCGTTCTAAATGTGTTTTGTCTCTCGTTTCTCCTTTTCTCCTATATTCTCTATCACTGCTTACTTGTGCATTTTCCGTGTGGCCCATGGCCCTGGATTCCTGATGTTTTGCATGCAGCCTGTGTATGTTTACTGCTACTCCTTTCAATGATGTCAAAAGGGGGAATATATTTATAACTGCTGTGAAATTAGAGTCTAGTGAAAGATGGGATTACTTATAGGGGAACTAGAACTATGAATCTTTTTTTATTGCAACATGGAGGAATATTACCTGTAGGGGGGAATAATGTTTTTGTTGCATGAATGTTAATCTCATGTGAGTTTGCTTTGAAGTTCTTTGTCATCATAAAAAATGGGGGAAATGATAAGTCTTAGCACTCCATGATGTTTTGATGCTAACCTAAAAAAACTAGAAACCCAGTCCTGTACAAAGTATGTTCATCCAGGTCCATATGCTATACAACTAGAAAGTTGTCTGCGTCAGAAGTTGGTGAGGTCGTTAGTGTACAACACTAATCAGAAGGGACGAGGTTGCTTTTCCAATGTGCATTAACTCTTGATGTTTGATATATTCAACATGACAAACAACAAATAATTCATTCATGCAAAGAGAGATATTCAAGCTTTAAAAATAACAAGGGACCTTATAATATATTGCCTAATTGCTAACTGAACCAGCTGTTACTTTGATTGCTTGTATTTGTTCTTATATTGTAGGATTCATTTTTCTTGTGATAGAAATGTTTCAACCTTGGGTGAATCATTGTAAGAATTTAGTTGACGGAAATTTTGTGTCTTATGTTAAAGTCTAGGCGAGGCGCACTGGCAAGCGCGCTGCGCCAAGGCCTGTCGCTCAGAGCCAATGTCGAGGCGCACTGGCAGGCGCGCCGCGCCAAGTCCTGTCGCTCAGAGCCAATGTTGAGGTGCATTGGCAGGCGTGCTGCGCCAAGGCGTGTTGCTTACAAACTGTGTTGGGACACGCCACACCAAAATGTGTTAAATTCCCAGATGCTGCTAGGCGCGATAGAGGCGCGCCGCCCCAAGCGAATTCTGACTTTTCCAAGTTTTAAACATTAACTAAGAGTTCTAATTTGAATAGGATTTTTTGAACTTTATCTACTACTGTAAATAGATCCTAGGGCTGCCATTGTAAGGGTTCGACATTTTTTTAGTATGCAAAGGCAAGAATCAAGTTCATAATCATCTTAACTCTTCTATTTTACGGATTTATTTATGAAAAATTATCTTTTCTTGATGATAAATAACATGAGTAGATAAACGCCCTAGTTCTAGGGCTGTAGCTATGAATCCATTGTTGAGTATTTGAGGCTTTATGAATTAATCTTCGGTTTTCAATTCAAATTACTTTTATATTCTTGTCATACTATTTCTTGACTGGCCATCTAGAGATAAATTTAGTGTCTAATTTTGAATTGACCACATGAGAGATTAGATAGACCAGAGAATATAGAGTGCTCGGTCCGCCCTTTAAATTGAGGAGATTAGTGTTCAGGAGAGACGCCCGAAAGATGAACACCTTTCTTCGTTACAAAATAGGATGAAATAAAAATGCTCTCCAGTTAGTCTTTTTATCCCCGCCTAATGATGTAGTTAAACCGGATCATACTATTAACCATATAAACCAGTAATTTGACGATGAAGTTAGTTCTAAGCCAATCTTATGATGCATGACATTCATTATATGCTTCAGCTCTGGAATTACTTTTAATCTTAACTCAAACATTACATCAAAGTCGTTCACCATTGTTTACTTTAAATTAAATCCATAATAGCCTTAGTTAACTATAAAACAATCAACTTGCGAAATAGTTACTTTTCTCTTTAGTTGTGGAATTAAGTGTGAATATAAGTTAATCATAAGTCCCTTGGGAACGATAACTCATTTCTAATAGAAATTATATTTCTTGCGCGACCACGTCCACTTGCGTGTGCAATTGGGAGAAACACGCTTCTAAGTCACTATGTAGTTTGCTTGTGTGAAGTCAAGGGTCTTGCTTTCATAATAAATAGAGTGGAACACTCTATTCTTTCTCTGTCCTAACACTGCACCCACTGCTATATCACTAGCATCACACATGAGTTCAAATGGTACCTCCCAATCCAACGCAATTAGAATAGAAGCCTGAATTAAACTCCCTTTCAACAACTCAAAAGCTCTCAAACACAATGCATCAAAATCAAACTTCACACCTGTAACATTCTTTTCTTTATCCATCAAACCCTGTTAAGAGAAGAAAAAAAGAAAAAAGATAAGTCTTTTGGGGGGGGGGTCGGACTGGGTAATGGTGTAGGAGAAGAAGAGAGATTTGGGAAGATAGAAGAAAAAAAGTGGTGAGAAGGAGGATTTATAGTGAATTAGGGAGAGAGAGGGATGGTTGGAATTTAATGGGTGTTTAATGGTGGTTAATGGGGGGAGGGGGATAGTTGGGGAAGAAGAAGAAGAAAAATAGGGGGGGGGAGGGTTAGGGGGAGTTGAAATCGTGGGAATAGGGGTTGAATGGGGGATTTGTGGGGTTTTCTTTAGGGTAGGTCAGGTAAATTTCGGGTTAAACCCAGAATTTAAAAAAATTAGGCGTTGGGGCGATAGAGGCACGGCACGCCCGTACCGCGCCTGTGAAGTGTTGCAGTCCTTCTTGCCTTGGCGCGGCGCGCCAGCCAGTGTGCCAAGCCTGCACATGCTTTAGGGCAAAGGAGGCGCGGCGCGCCCGTACCGCGCTTGGGAAGGGCCACAATCCTCCTTGCCTTGGCGCAGCGTGCCAGCCAGTGCGCCAAGCCTGCACATGCTTTGGTGCAATGGAGGCGCGGCGCGCCTGAATGGCGCTTGTGAAGGGCCTCAGTCCATCCTGCCCTGGCGCGGCACGCCTACCAGTGTTCCGACCTGCATATATATATATATATATATATATATATATATATATATATATATATATATTACAAACTAAGTTGCAAATAAAGAAAATTTTCTAGTTACTAAAGCTAACCTATAATCTAAAAATCTAGCCCAAGCTAAAAACACAAAATTTTTAAAAATTGAAAAACAAACTACCTATCTATTACATAGTAATCATGGGTTGACTCCCATGTAGCACTTGATTTAACTTTGCGGTATGCCGCAACTTGGATCATTCATCATTTAGCTGAAGAGCCTCCCGATCAAGATCGAATAGTCACCAAAGTAGTGCTTCACTCTTTTCTACCATTGACTAAGAATGTGGGGCCAGTTTCACCTTGTAGTTCAATGGCACCATGCTGTGTCATTCTCACAACGTCGTAAGGACCATACCACTTTGATTTAAGTTTCCCGGAGAACAACCTTAGTCGCGAGTTGAAAAGTAATACCTTATCTCCCAGATTGAAGGTACGAGCCACTATGTGCTTCTCATGCCACCTCTTTGTCTTCTCTTTTTAAATCTTGGCATTCTCATATGTGAAACCTAAATTCTTCAAGTTCATGCACCTTAAGTTGTCTAACGTTTATAACACTGTTTTAAGGTCAATAATAATGTATAAAAGTTATTTAGGAAGTTTTAGAGTCAAAACGTCAGGAACGTCCACGACGTCTGGAGACTAGTGCAAAAGGTGTTAGCGTGCCTTAGCCTATTTCATGGGGTTTTAAGAGACGGAAATGGATGAAATTTGGTAAAATGGTATCTAACACATATTAGAGTAGATTTAGGGTTGAAACGTCTGGATACACTCCCCAAGGACCACCCTAAGGGTCCTTGAAGAGGACCCTTTCATTTTGACCCAAAGCTGCCAATGTAGGCAGTGTAGACAGTGTCTACCTACGACCTGCAGGCAACGAGGCATAGGTCAATCTTCGGGGCGTCGATGGACACTTATCCAATTTCAGGAAATGGCAAAAAACACAACACTCTGACCAAAACTATGGTTGCACAGGACGGTTGGGGTCTTGGCCATCGACTGACTTACGACCCGTAGGTCGGGGTCTCATAGGTCAGGCCTGTGACTTTCCTGTTAAGTTTTAGTTGGGTCATTTAATTAATCTAGTTAGTTAGGGGGTTAATTAGTGATTAGGATTTAGTTAATTAACTATATAACCTACCCTAAGTCTAAAACCTCACTTAACACTTCTCAATTACCAAACCCAAATTGCTCTTCCTTCTTTCTACTTTCTCTATCCCAAAAAAGAAGAACTCCATTGAAGGGCTAGGTCAAGGTCTTTATGGCAGCAATAAGGGTGCTGTTATCCAGCAATCTTCAAAAATTGACAAGGTATGGGATCCTTTCACCTTTGGGATTCCTTTCCCCAAAGGGTTCTTCCAAAATTAATTTCAAAAAGATGAGTTTCATGTGGGTTTCTTTCTATTATTAAATTGATCTTCTGAATTGTTTTGTCTATGATTTATTTTGATTATTATGCTTAGATTATGATGTATTATGATTCAATTATTCTAGTTCTTGATGATTTGACCTAGTTTGTGGAATAAATCATGAAATTGACCCAAGTCCCTAACCCTTGGTTATGAACTAGTGTTGAATTGACTTGTAGTGATGTAATTGACTTCATTATTGTGTTAATTAATATTGTGTGATTTAGGGGTGTCAAATGGACGGGTTGGGTTGAAATTAAAAATGTTATAATGGATTGAGTAGAAATCGGGTTGGGTCTTGACCCGCCCAAGATTACTTTGGCTCAAATGGGCTAAAAAATGGGTTGGGTCTTGACCCGCCTAATTTGACCCGATTAATTTCAATAATTTAACATATTGATAATTAACTTTTATAATCACAATTTGAATTTCCGCTCAAGAATTTTTTGTTAAAAAAGTAACAAATGGATAGATAAATTCCAAAAGATGTTAAATAGATAATAATTTATACCTTTAAATATAGAAACATACCTAAATAAAAAAATTTAAAACGGGTTGAAATTGGAGATTGAATTGGGCTCATCGAGAATTCTCCGAAAATGGATTAAGCTTGAATGAGTTGAGATTGAACCCAATTCAAAATTATCTTGAGCCCAACCCTTAAAATTCTTGGTGGGTTGGGCTGGTTATATATGTTTGGGTTCATTTTTGACACCCCTAGTGTGATTATATTATACCCATTGTTGGATTGAATTGGATGGTTGATGGTAAAGCCTTGGATGATAGCTTGTGAAGGAGATTGGGTAAGTCTTTGTGATTTCAAACCTTTACTTCAATTATAGTGGCTTGTACTTGGTGATGAAGTTTAATTGAAGTATACCTTGTGATTCAATTAAGTAGGTGTTGGTATGAAGATGCAATTGAAATGTATTGATTATGTATATTGTGAGATTATGTTAAGATGTAATGATATAAGGTTGGTGATGAAGTACCTATGTGCCTTACTATATTATGATGATGCTAAAGTGTTAATCTCACATGTGAGGGTTGTAATGAAAGGTGTTCTCATGCAATTCCTATTGATCTAAAGACTATGACTATATAAGGCGTAGTCTCCTATGACCTAAACTAAGTTATGATTACTAATGAAAGACATTTCAAAAGGGACTCTAGCTTAGCACCGAGTGAACTAGTAGTGAGGAGTGTTCTTTCCCACATAGGGAAGGTAGGTTCACTATTGTACTCATGATATTGGAGACTATAATGCATGTAGCATAAAGAGGGTCCCAAACACATCTCCTACTTCTTGAACTATGTTACCCCTATAGGAATACTAGCTAGTGGATCCACATAGATACTATGTTCATGTTTTAGTACTACCTTGGCAAGTAGTCCACCTTCTTTCGGTGTAGTGTTCCATGATACTCTAACTAGGAGTACTTAAGGGGTTTGACTTAGTCTAGGTAGGGGTATGAGACTCTACCTATACATTGCACTATTTGTCCTTGATGGAATTCCTAGGAAGTGATTCTTATATGTTATGCCCTTATGAATAAATGTTATGCTTATATTGGTTCTTCATGTTAGTGGTATATGTTGCTAAATATGAGGATGAATGCTTATAATGCTATGTTATGTGAATTAATACATTATTCATGATCTTTTGGATAATTTTCTTGGTTGAGTGAGGTTATGGGGCTTCACTTGACCATTGCACTAGTAGACTGGTAAAGGGTTATGGGTAAGGATTTTACTTGTGTTATAATGTTAGAAACTCACGAATATGCTTTGTGGTTATACTATGATGGTAGAGTTGTATTGACTATGAGTTCTATTATGCTATATACATATTGACTTGGCTTAACTTGAGTAGGTTGGTCTTGTGTTGAATATGCTTGTATCATAAAAAGTATATGATTGTTGCCTTATATGTGTTCTTGGGTTGCGCATAAGGTTTTTCAAAGTAACTTGGCATGGTTTTATCAAATGACCCTTTTTAGCATGATTTCTATGTTGTGTGTGCATATGTTTCTATAGTACAAGTGATGTGCTAACCCCTATTTCTCCCTTTTCACCAACATTTTAGATTCCGATCGTTGAAGGGTTCGTGACCACTTTTGAAGGAAAACTTGGATCATTTCTCCAAGTGTGGGTATGTCCTCAAGTTCCGAGGATGATGCCTTTCTCTCACTCTACCTATGTTACATTGTTATAGTCTAAAGACGATCATTTCACTCTTGTTGTTTCAAGATATTGTTGTAAGCCCTAAGTGGCATTTATACATTTTTGTAAGGTCTATTCCAATATTGTTCTATTCCGTTTAATTGGTTTAATATGACACATCCCTATTATGGCTATATTATGTATGTTATCTATATGTGGCAAAAAAGTAGAATACTATGTAATATTCTTATACGAGGAGTCTAAGTAAACTCACTATGAATATATTATGTGTAAGCGAGAGGTCTAAGTAAACCTCATGAAGTAGATGTAGATGAAAAGTTTTAATTTTCCGCACTTTTAAACCTATGAATGTAATGATGAATGCTAAGAGTCTAGTTTTAGTCCTCTTTGAGGACGATGACGCCGGTTACATTTAGGGGGTGCTCCCCGTATGTGACATACCCAATATTTGGCACCTATCACAACCCTTCACAAAAGCCATAGAATCTTTAAGCAAAGAGGTCCGAAAAAACCCAGATTGTAATACCTTATGAGTAGTGCGCTCTCCTTCATGGTGACCTCTATATGGGATTGCATGACAACTTTCAAGAACTTTGTGAACCTCAGCTTCCGGAATGCACCTTCTCACTACCCTGTCAACACCTTGTTTGAACAAGAAAGGTTCATCCCAGTTGTAGAACATGGCATCATGACTTAGCTTTTTCTTTTGTTGGGTGGTTGCACCTGGCGGATGATCTCCACTCACTATTATATTCACAATGTACGCATACTATGGCACTTGAGAGATATCCTAAACCATCAATTTCTCATTCGGAAACTCTTTACGGATTCACTCACCCTCATTCACATGTGAGAAGTCTTCCAACCTTGATAAATGGTCAGCTATCTGATTTTCTGTACCTTTCCTATCTTTGATCTCAAGGTAAAATTCTTGGATAAGCAATATCCAACGAATCAGACTTGGTATATCATCCTTCTTATTGAATAGGTACCTAATAGTCGCATTGTCATTGAACACAATTACTTTGGTACCTACCAAATACGATCTAAACTTGTCGAAGGCGAACACTAGAGCTAGCATCTGCTTCCCAGTCACTATTTAGTTTGCTTGTGTGGAGTCAAGGGTCTTTCTCTGTCCTAACACTGCACCCACTGCTACATCACTAGCATCACACATGAGTTCAAATGGTAGCTCCCAATATGGTGCAATTAGAATAGGAGCCTCAATTAAGCTCCATTTCAACAACTCAAAAACTCTTAAACACAATGCATCAAAATCAAACTTCACCTTCTTCTCCAAAAGACTACACATTGGTCATGCAATCTTGGAAAAATCCTTGATGAATCGCCGATAAAAACCTGTATGACCCAAGAAAACTACGCACTCCTTTTACAGAAATAGGAGGGGGCAATTTCTCAATGACTTCTACTTTGGCCTTATCCACTTCCAATCTAAGAAGCAATATTCCTCTTGCTCTGCTAGTCGGTCAAACATTTGATCAATGAATGGAACGGGGTAGTGTTAATACTCCTGCCCTGCTAGTCGGTCAAGTATCTGATCAATGAATGGAACGGGGTAGTGATATTTTTGGGTAGCATCATTTAATTTCCGGTGATCCATACAAATACGCTATCCGGTCACTATTCTAGTAGGATCAACTCATTCTTTTCATTCCTTACCACAGTCATACCTCCCTTTTTGGGAACACATTGTACTGGACTCACCCACTTGCTATAAGATATTGGGTATACAATTCCAGCATCTAACCACTTTATAACCTCTTTCCTTACCACTTCTTTCATCATAGGATTTAGACGGCGTTGTTGTTGTGCTTTAGGTTTGTAGTCCTCTTCCATGTAAATTCTATGCATGCACAACGGCAGACTAATCCCATGAATATCAGCCATTTTCCAACCAATTGATTTCTTCTTTTGCTTCAATATCCTCAATGCAGACTCAACATGTAAATCATACAAATTTGTAGAAAGTATAACATGCAAAATTTCATTAGTACCCAAATAAGCATACCTTAGGTAAGCCGACAAAACTCTTAGTTCCAACTTAGGGGCTTCTGCTATTGATGGTTTTGGTAGAGGGCCCAACTAGCGATCTAATGACTCCACTTGAATCCTACGAGTGTCTACTAAAGCTAGATTTAAGCATGAATCAATCTCTTGAGCTTCAATATCTCCCTCTAACTCATGACCCCCTAACACTTTCTCTAAAGGATCTTGATGCATAAGTACATGTGATTCTACCATTTGATCAACCACAGTAATAGCCGAAAACTCTTCATAAATAGAAGGAAATTTTAAAGCGCGGTAGACATCAAATACTCCACCTTATCATGTGCTCTCATGGTTAGTTGGCCAACTTATACATCAATCAATGCCCTGCCCGTGGCCAAAAAAGGCCGTCCCAAGATGAATGGGACCTCAGAATCGGTTTCAAATTCTAACACCACAAAATCTACTAGAAAAAATAATGAACCTACTTGCACTAATACATCTTCTACCACTTCTTCCGGCCTAGCGATGGATCTATCCACGAGTTGGAGAATAACAATGGTTCTTTTAGGACTACCCAACCCAAGCTTTTGAACAAAGATAAGGGCATCAGATTTATACTTGCCCCTAAATTACATAACCCCCAGGCATGAACACTTTGCCTAATAGTGATTTGCACTATAAAACCACCCGGATCCTTTAACATTTTGGGCAGTCTATTTTGGATCCTTGAGCTACACTCCTCAGTAAGTGCTACAGTTTCATACTCTATGAGCCTTCTCTTGCTTGTTATAATGTCCTTCACATATTTAGCATGCTTCGGGATACCCTGCCAAATTTCAACCAAAGGTAGGTTAATGTACCTGTTCAAGGAGAGAGAAACTTACCAAAACATTTATCTTCATTCTGCTTCTTTAGACTTTGTGGAAACGAGGTGGTAACTTCTTTTGAGGTATGGGTACCTCAAAATTTTGACTTTCTACTACCTCCTCCACTTTCTTTTCTGTGGTTTTTGGTTTAGTGTATCTCTTCTTTGGAGCTAGTTCCTCTAATTGCAGCCCATTTCTAGTGCTTACCGCATACAATTGCTTTGGGTTGGGCTCAGTATCACCAGGCAGCCCACCTTGGGGACGTAAGTTAAAAGAGTTAGCCACTTGCGCTACTTATTTCTCTAAACTCATTTGGGACATGTGGATGTTCCTGATGTGCTCATCCTGCTTATCTATTCTAACACTTAACTTGGTCCCCATTTCAGACATGATATTTTGGAATAGCTCTTCATTGGTCATCCCACCTTTGGATACACTTTGGTTTACGCTTTGGTTGGGATTTTGGTATTGTTGCCCAGCCCCTTGGGTACGATATTGATTTGCACCTTGTGCCTAATTTTGGTTTTGGTTCCCACCCCAAGAAAAGTTAGGATGGTTTCTTCAACTAGGTTGTAACTATTACCATAATTTTGTTGGCCTTTTGGCCCCTTTGCTCAGGGTAATGGGTTCCACTACCACATACCCCACACCAATTTGCTGCTTGTTGTACCACGTTTACCGCTGCTGGATTTAGAGCCAACCGCTTAAATTGTAAAGTCATGCTATGTTGCATTGCATGTATTTTGGCATTCAAAGCAGTAGCTTAGTCTACATCTAATATCCCTGTAGCCTTTTGGGTTGTGTATTTAGAAATGTCCCCCTCATACCCTTGGTTTCCTTCCGACAATTTATCAAGTAAATTGAAGAATGCTTCTCTTGTTATGGATAGTGCTTGCCCTCCCGTTGCACTATTAAGAAAAGAATGATCATTATATTTTAAATCCTCAAAACAAACGTGAGCTAGTACCTCATTCGTCTTCATGTGGTGTGGGCAAACATTAAGAATTTGTTTGAAGCGTGCCCATGCTTAGTACATATCTTCCCCATGCTTTTGAGCAAAGTTTGTTATTTTACCTCTCAGCTTGGCGGTTTTCTCTGATTGGTAGAATCGACTCAAGAACTTCTTTGTTAGACAATCCCAAGTAGTAATGGAGTTTGGTGGTTCAGAATCTAACCATCTTGTGGCTCCTAGCAATGAGTATGGGAACAATGTTAGTCTCACATAGTCAGATGAGACTCCAAGCAAAATATAGGTATCATTGACCACTATGAAGTTCCTAATGTGAAGTTGAGGATCTTCATGGGGGAGACTAGTGAATTGCCCATTAGTATGGAGAATTTGCATCATATTCCTCTTTAATTCAAATCTCCCCCTGGTGGAGGTTTTCTAACAATCGATGCCAAATTAGTGGTGAGTGGGACTACCATATCACGCACTGGTCTTGCTGGAATGGTAGAGACATGAGGGGGTATTTGTTGGTTATCAACATTCTCTGGATTGTTCGGAACCCTTGGGTTATTCACGTCTTTCGAATTGTCTTGATGATCATTACCCCAATCTCGTAGAGGTCCTAGCCCTAATTCTCCTCGATTCATTTTTCTTCGCTGATGTAGAACTCTTTTAGGTTCGTTATAAGGATCAACTAGATCTCCTTTTCAAGCCAGACCTGAAATTCAAATTCCTACAATAACAAGCTAAAATCAAGTAATTAATTCTTGAGTATTTTAATTGTAGACTTAAGAAAATTGAATATAAATCAATTTCTAAGTCCCCGGAGGCGGTGCCAAAAACTTGTGAAGCCCCATTGAGCCTTTAGCCTTATTCATTTGATAAGCCACATGATAAGCCGAAACCCATTGTTTGATACAAAGTCTTTTGATCCTCTTAAGTTCCTTAATGCACTATGTTAAGAAGAAGGGTTGAAATATAAGGTTGAATGAGCTAAGTGTGAATTGCTACATTGTGTGAAAAAGAAAATCCTACTTTGGCCCTGGTCCTTAGTGACAATGTGCACCTCGACTTAAATCGAGGGTGACTAATTTAGGACTATGCTCAAAACATTGACCCTGATCCTACCAAGGATAATCTGCACCTTACTCGGACGAAAAATCTAGAGTTTGGGTGGCTAGTGCAAAAGCATTTCAAAAAAAAAAAGAAAAAAAAAAGAACGAAATAAAAGGGAAAATATGGAGCAATAAAGGGTATTTAGTCATGAAGGGTGTACAGGAAGAAAAGAATAGTTGAAGGATGGTGTAAATGATAACATGTGCATTAGGGAGGAGTAGTCACTATAATGAATTCTATATATTCACTCCATTACCTAAAGCATACATTACAACCAAATGGAAGTCCTCTTGCTTCCTTGAGAAGTACAATGTGAAATTTGAAATACACTAGGGGCAAACATATAACATGTTAAGGAAAGTAGGAACTTCACTTGTGAGCATGAGTTGATTATTTTGAAAAAAATAGGCCTTGTGATGGTGATATTGCTTGAGTGAAAGGTTGTACTAAAAACATAAACAAGTGAGGGCATCTATGACACGTAGAGAAGTATCTAGTTGTAACGACCCTCTAGTACACCCTAGAAGTTAGAGCACTCTTGAGTTGTCATACGGCGTACTCGACCTCTCGGAGGTCTAATACAAGCCTTAGACATCTTTCATTACATAGCTTAGATACTAAGTCTCTTTGCTATATTAAGACACAACTCAACAGAGTAGAATAGGGACACGACCCTTAACAACATAAAACATAATCTGAACTATTACATAATTTGAATAAGAACTTGACATAGGAAATCCTTGAATCTTAAGGATCCCTTTCTTGAACTTGGGGAACATATATCCAAGTTCATCCCTCATAGAAACATCCTCTAGCCATCACCACCTACACTTTGTGTAAAAAAATGAAGAAGAATGATATTAGTACAAGAATGCACTAAGTATGACAACCATGCAAAAACATGATTTAAAAAAGACATTTAGTTAGAAATCATGCATCATGTATTTTTAGTAAACTTCATGAACATTGGCATAACAACACAATATAGTTCATATACATAAAGTAGACATGTACACTATTCATAACAACACATAAGCCACTTATCACATTTTAAGGCACATTCATTACATACAACTCTTTGCTTCTCTTTTACCTTAACTTCTTTCCTTAAGTAAGCCTCAAGTGTACTTAGTACAATGTATCACATTGAGGTCACCTACGATATTCTATCATGGATATGCTATATCAACACCATCACATACAATCAAGGGGTCACAAGCACATCATAAGACATAAGCTTTACATAATAACCACAACCTAAGACAACCCCCAAGTCACACTAGTGAAATGTGTTGGTAGCATCCCATAATACTACTTATACCAAGTGTTCCTAAGAAGTCACCCTAGACTAGGCATAACACATTCATCAAGTCATAACATCTTCATTTGTCACTAAACATAAGGTCACATACTTCATAACATCATAGAAAGACTAATTCACTTACTACACTTTAGTCATAACTCATTTAGTTCACATCATAAGTAAACCATCCTCACAACCCCTTCATAAGATTACTTGTGCAGTCTACACATGGAGTCCCATACCCCCACATATACTAAGTAAACTCACTTAGAAGCCATAAGAGTAATTCACTTGCATATTCATAATCAATATCTTAACACGAACAAAGTCACTTAACATGTGTTCACGCCCTATTTTGACCCTCCCCGATAGGAATTAATTAACGAGCTTCTTAATTCCAAACGATTTGAAATAATTAATTTTATCACTTTTTATAATTTCTAGATAATATATATGTTTTACATAATTATGTTTATGCTTAGTATATTTTATGATTATTCAAAAATTGTCTCAAAAGATTTTGTTTTAATTAATATTTGCTTAATTAATTAGTTATATAATAATTTATTTTTTAAATAAAATTAATTAGTTGGTTATTTTATTACGTTAAGATTAAGAAGCTCATTAATTAATTTATATTAATTTGTCTTATTTAATTTTTAGCCGAATAACCAATTAAACTCAATTCGGCTAACTTGTTAATTTTCATAGGCCATAATGGCAATTCATATGGCTATTTCCTAATTTGCAAAATCTATCAACATGTTGACCCCATTTTCAGCCAAGAAACGGGCCCAAACCCACATCTCCAAATCGGCCCAACTCAATTCTATCAGCCAACCCATCATTTTTTCCAATTTCCAGTCAACATCCTCATCCCACTATTAATTCTCCCAGGCCCATTCTCTTTTCCAAATCACAGCCCACAACCGACCCATTTTAAAAAAAATCGAATAATACGATCCAAATAAAAACAACAACATCACCCGACCCCTGCTACTCTTCTTCTTTATGAGAACCAGAACGCAACTCCAACAAATCGATCCAATTCGAAACCCAAAAATACCAGGGTACCCAGCGACCCGAGTCCAGTCGCGTCGTCCTCTCTCCTCACCTTATTATCCGTACACGAAGCTTCTAGTTGGAGGCATCTCCTTGCAAGATGGTCCTTCACTCAAATCGAATGGTACTCCTTCTCTATCCATTGGAGATTTTTACCAATTTGAGTTGTCATCTTATCGTCCAAGGGATTTGAATTTCGAAATAAAAATCCATTCCATTTTCCCCCTATTTTGCACACTTTATTTCATCTATAAATAGTACCTTCTTCTCCATTATGATGGGTTAAAGGAAAAATTTAGAAAACAGGAAACATTTGGGTGAAAAAAATTGTTGGCAGAAAAGGTTGGAAAAAAGTTGGAGAAAAAGATGAAATCAGTTGGATGTAGACAAAAAAATAGAAGAAAACTTAAACTACCAAATAGAAATAGGCAAAAGGATTTTACACGATAGTGTTTGCTATGCCGGAGTTTTGGGGTCACTTATTTACAATCCAAGTTTCCATTGGAGTTTTTAGTTCGTGGTGTTGGAAGAAGCTCCGTTACTAGCTCGGTTTTCAGTTCGCTACCTCAGAAAAGGTAATATCCTTTTCCCTTTGTTAAGTTCCTCTTCACCTTGTTATGTCCGGTGGTTTGAAGTTTTCTATTTTGAGAATAAATCCTTGTCATTTAATCTTCTGATTTTTTTCTTAATGGTGACATAGAGTTGTTGTTTTAATATTCGAATATAGCTAAATGTTATGTTTCTTTGTGATAAGAGTGTATTGTTATGTTAGTTAGAATCATGGCTCGATATCAACATTAATTTTAGTCATTGGCTCACTACTCTACAGGTTTTATATATTGTTTGTCTAAAGTTTGAAAGAGATTGGTTATTATCTCCCTTATATGTATTAGTTTGAGAATCAAATGTTAGTCCTCTTTTTATAGAAGGTTGATTTTTGTGGCCTGATTTCCTAGTATAGCTTCTCATGCATTTTTTGGGAGTGACTTTTATTGGTTTTAGAGTCCTTAATCTAATTTTCTTAATGATTTATATATTTATGTTTGAATCAACATGGTTTGTCCCAGGAGGCTTACATGTTATTTCAACCTTAGGAAACCATATTTATTAAATGATTTGATTTTAAGTTAAAAGACAATTTGTTCAATATTTTCTTGCTAATTTAGTAGATTATTGGTTGTATTATGTTTTTCTTAGCTAACAAGACTTGATGTTTGGAGGTAGTGGACTCAATCATGCTTGATTTGCTCAGTTTCAACTTTCTCCATTTGTTTATCACATAACTAGTATAATCTTCAAATAAACTCAAAGATTTAGGAATTTTTATTACATTTTGACATAAGACCATGTGTTGTGCTTGATACTCCTAGATAACAATACAATATGGTTGGTTTGTTAAATTAATTCCCTTAATTGAGTAATGCATGTTCTACTTCTTTGTTATTGTATAACTTATTAAATTTGATTTGTGAGTGGCACCATTCATGAAAAATAATAATAATAAATTAAGACCTTCTTCCTTATAATTTAGTCCTATGAGATATGTTTTGTTTTTATGACTTACAATTGGAAACAATAGTGAAGAAACCTTCTTTTTATTTTACTTTATTTATTCACTTGAATAATCTAATGCTATTTATTCCATGTTGCTTATATTGATTCAGTATATTTGCTCTTATGTATTTTATTTTCATTTTTTATGTGTGCATGTGATCTCGTATGAGTTCTCAATGTACTCTTTACCTCTTTGCAATTGAGTTGGGCCATGGAAGCCCAATAAACCTCCCGTCATCGAGTTGACCCCATCATTCCAAAATTTGGAAAGATGTATACATCGTAAATGCGGGAGATCAAAAGTTGAAGAGATTAGGCCTAAAGGCACAAAATTTAATTTTGTATTTTGTTGTTGGGACTAATACCTTTTATTTAATTATTAATCTACCTTATTAGTCTAGGACAGGTACAGAAGGTGATAAAAATCGGACCAAAGGTCCAAAAATAGGTCCAAATACTGGTCCATGTAGATAGAAATCGAATTTGGATCCAACTCTCTCCCTCTCTGTTTACTTTACTGCTTATTCTTGTTCATATTTACTATTAGTTTTAGGGTCGGAAAAATCAAATCCCCGCAAGACGCCGTCATGTTTTAACTATTTAAACTAAATCAGTCGACCTTAAATAGACTTGAAAACAATAAAATCTTGCAAGTCAAAAATTTTACTTAGATAGTAGGATGATGTTTCTAAAAGTTTTTAAATAAAATTTCAATTTAGAATTAAGTAAAATTATTTCAAGCCAAACAAATTAGTTGCAGGATAATCGCAAGTAAGCGAGTATTTTAGGTGTCGTCAAACCCTTCCTAAAATATGAATAAGAACCTACGAACCCCCTTTAAGGTTTTCAATAGATTTTATGTTTAAGCCTTTTTAAAAACAAAGGTTTCTTGATTTTCCTAAAATTGAGTAGTGACTCTAAAACCAAGTTTTAAAACAATAAATATTTTTTCCGAAATAAAACTGAATGACGACTCTGCTGGGGATTTGAATGGTTCTAACCTTAAAATCAACTTGTTTGGATATGTGTATTAATTGTCTACTTGTCTTGTTTATCATATATATTAAACTGTTGCATTCATGGCATAACATATTTCATCAAACGAAAATTATTTTGTTTATCACTTAAAGAACGATTATGCGCGTTCGCAGTCGTTCATTAAACAAATTGTTCTTGGGGTACCCTGGCAAATGTAGTTGGCTACTTGATAGTCAACGGTCATGAACTTTCCCAGCCTAAGTAGTCTGCTTGGGTCACCTATACACTATAAACAAAACCCATTCTTAGTCAAACTAGGATAGAGCAAAGCCAAATCCTGAAATTTAGCGCAGTACCCTGAGATGACCCAAAACCCAATGTGTGTTGGACCCATTAAAGAGACCACCTTAGTCCAAAATGGCCCACGACCTAACCGGAAGATCATATTATTTGTTTAAATTTGAAGGATGTATACATTATTTGAAAAATAATTGTCCCTCGGGGTTGGGAGTAGATTATAGCTTATTCTAGTTGAAGAAAGAGCTTTATAAGCTATAAGTCCATCCAAAGGCTCGACATTTGGAGACGAGAAGAACTCAAGATCGAAGGACCTTATATGGAAACTTAGTTTAGGATTATACCCCTACGTGGGATTATTTGTTTGTATCCCATTTCCTACTATGTATCCCTATTCGGCTTACTTATAAAGTTTGTATAAATTTGGGTTCTGGGGGTAATGGAATGTTTCAAATCATGTATACATCCCTCAAACTGTTAGGCTTACCCTTCGCACAAAAGGGTCACATATTTGTTTAGGACGCGCAATAATTGTTTAAATGTTATAATTGTTTGTTTGAATATGTTGTTATATTTGGAGATATTCTATCCAACTAATTCTCGGGAAAATATATTTTTCTAGAACCCTTAAACACAAAAAGTAAGTCACTATCAAAAGTGCGCCCAAATACTCTTCGAGTCTTTAGTTTCCCAATAAAATTCGAACTTCATTTTTCAAATCTTACTTTCGCATCTCAGAAAAGGTTAAGCCTTTATCTCAAAGTCGGAAAGATATTCAAGTGGGTTGAACTACGTAGGACCTGAATTCTCTTTCGTGATATACGTAGGCAGCCTTTCAAGGTTCGGTCCCCATTTTTGAGAAATTTTGTCTTGTCCAAAGAAATTAGAGTTACATCTCAATAAAAAATCAAAAGTGCAATAATGAAAGACTACAATCGACTTTGTCTCAACTCAATTCGATATCTTTGATTCACTAATTTAAAAGTCAAGTACACAAATTCCTGTCTATTTAGCCATTTCTCTCTATTGGTGGGCCAGTTTATCTCCGAATAAAGCAACTCTTGTGTGTTTACACCTATGTGTGATATCTTATACTATTTATCACCTTCAGGCACTAACTTATTTATCTTTTGAGTATTTTCATTTGTCAGGTATTTAGAACTGATCTGTGTTGATAAGTTGGTTGATCATCCTTATTTCACAAGATCGAAGGCCCCCAAGATTCTGTCCCTGATCAAAGTTTGCAAAAATAAAAGACAGTAATGGGTGATAACAATAATGAGATTGGCCTGAATGATGTTGTCGTGGCTCAACCCCCCGCCGTTGATCAAAATGAATTGATTATGCAGTTGATACAACAAATTTCCGAAATGAGGGTCGAAGTGAAAGAATGCAAGGTTTGTCTTATCCAATTTCATCCTTCAATCCTCCAAGAGATGGAAAACCTCCACTCCACTTTCCTCCCCCAAGCGCGGAAGAGTTCAGAACCCACTCTCTAACCCCTTTCAAAATCCTCCAACCATTGACTTAACTACCCCCAATCCCCATCACGCCACCACCTCGTGTCAAGCACCGCATCCTCCTCAAAATACCAACATTCAAACCTTCCATCTTCCTCAAAACCAAAATACAAACAATGCTCAAACCTTTACCCATCTTCAAAATCAAAATACCAACCCTCAAACTTTCCTCCAAAATTATCAAGCCACTCAAAATACCCAGAATCCCTCCATTGCTCCACCCCTACCTCAAAAGACTACTTTACAAATCCCAATTTCAAATGAACCTTATGCCGACTATTCTGAGCTTGATCACTATAAGAAACATGAGAGAGAGTGGAGGTCAAAAGAAGATGCAGTCAAACTGAATATGAAAGAAGAGATCAGGAAATCCATGAAAGAGTTGAACTATATTCCTAAAGTTGATGGGTTAAGTTACAAGAATTTGTTCATCCATCCAAATCTAGACCTCCCAGAAGGGTTTAAAATCCAAAATTTGACACTTTCGGAGGAACAAGGAATAATTTGGCGCACCTGAGAGCCTATTGTGCACAGCTCGTGGGAGTTAGAAGGAATGAAGCCTTACTAATGCGGCTTTTTAGCCGAAGTTTGAATAGAGAAGCATTGGAATGGTTTACCTCGCATGAAATAAAGCAGTGGTCTAGCTGGAATGCCCAAGCTAAATATTTCATCGAACGGTTCGCCTACAATGTGGAGATCGTTCCTCATCACTATTCTTTGGAGAGAATTAAGAAGAAATACACTGAAAGTTATCGTGAATATACGTATAGATGGAGGAAAAAGCCGCTCGGGTTCAACCTCTTATGTCTGAGAAGGAGACCGTGAAGTGTTCATACGCATTCAAGAACCATAGTATTGGTAGGATAATATTGCTCATTAGAGCAAAATTTGCGGCAATAGTCAAGGTAGGTGAGACTATTAAAGATGGGCTTAAAACTTGAAAGATTTCTCGTGTCGCCGCCCCTACTGAATCTTTAGGATTGTTGAAAAAGAAGAGAGATGATGTGTCTTCTATTTCGTATGCCTCACTTTAGAAAATCCTCAACTTACAAAGGTTATCGAGCTCAAAAAAATTCATATCCATCTTGTTATACCCAATCAAGTTATCAAACCCCATCACCGAATTACCAAATTCCACCTCATAATTACCAAACTCCACCACCAAGTTATCAAATTCCATCTCCTATTCACCAAACTCCACTTTCACATTACCAAAATACCCATCCATATTATCAAGATCCATCAGTTAATTGTTCAAATATCCAACAAAGTTACCAAAATCCACCACCATACTACCCAAGTACCGTTCCTAGCTACCGAGCTTCGCAATATTCAAATTTCCAAACACAAGCACCAACTCATCAAAATCCGCCAAACTATTGTCAAGTACCATCACACTGTCCTCCTCGTCCAAATCATGAGAAGAAGCCTTCTAGAGTCTTTACTCCTTTGGTTGAGAGCTGAACACAACTTTTTGAGAGATTGAAATCAGCTGGCCTGATACAGACAATTGATCCAAAAATATCAATGTCAACTCCAAGCTTTATAGACCCGAACTTCATTGTGCTTACCATTCAGGAGGTGCTGGACATATTATTGAGGGTTGTATCAACTTGAAATATAAAATTCAAGACCTGATAGATCAAAAGGTCGTCACTCTTCAGACCGACACTCCTAATATCAATAACAACCCCATGTCGAATCATGGAGGGGTGAATGTTAATATGGTTAAAGTCGAAGAACATTTGAATGTGGAGAAAGTCATAATCTCAATCGAAAAGATTGAGAAAGTGTAGTCCCTCCAATCAAAGCAGAGAAATCCAAATTTGTGATCATAACAACTCATCAAACTTTTGCTATAGTGCCAAAGGAGGGTCAGAACAAGCAGAAGATTTATCAAGCTTTTCCAAAATCATTGCCTCACTCATACGGGTCTTTTCCAATGCAAAATGCTCTAGGGTAAGGAATCAAAAATTTGTTCACAGAAAGTGATATTGTGCTTGAAGAAATGATTGAGACGCCAGCCATACTAGACTACGAGCCAAAGGAGAAAATTCCTAACTGGATATCCACTCCGCTCTTGACTCCTCGATCATCTTGGTAGAAATAGATAATTTATAGTGTTATTTCTAAAATTGGTGGTGTTCCGAATAAGGCTCGAAACCCATCCTTTACTCTATTTTTGCCTCAATATGTTTTAATCTCCCTCTAATATTTTAGAGAAAAAAAGGACAAAATGATTTATTGTCATGGACAAGTTCTTATTTTCTTATTTCAAATGAAAAACTCATTTATTGTGAAAATTTATTTTACTTGCTTTATATTTATTTATCTAATAGTATCTGCCTATGATTTCAGTGAAAATATTTTCAAATCTGTCAATATTATGTCATGTCACAAGCTAAATGAACAAAATGGGATAGATGCGGACGAGTTTTAGGACTACAATGAGAAGATCATGGTACCCAAACACGTGGTTGAGGAATTCAAACAGTTCAAAGTCACAAAGAGTCGAATTCATAAGAGATTGGATTAGTGAATTAGGAAAATAATGAATGCGTCAAAGAGATCAAAATTGGTGCCTGTCTAACAAAAGCAGAGGAGAGAGGAGTTATCAGTTTGCTTAGCGAGCACATCGATGCATTTGTTTGATGACATTATATGGTTGAGCATGAACATTAGATCTCACAAGTCATCAATCTACTCAAATGTTGTCAAAAGATATCAGGTTTAAAAGCTCGATTTCTATCTTTTTCTTGTAATCACTTTTATTCGTTTGTAATAGTTTATTCTTAGAAATTATACCTTTTGTAATGAACTACGTCTGACCTAAATTCTCAAGAATGATATACGTAGGCACCCTGTGTCGGCCTCGGTCACCCCTTTATCTCTTTTTAATATATCTCTGTATTTGAACTAAGTTCGACCTGAATTCTCAAGAATGAGATACGTAGGCAGCCTATGTCAGCCTCGATCGGTTTCTTTGTAAATTTCGTATACCGCTAACCTTTTTTGGGGAACTACAATTTACCTAATTATTGCCTCAACGGGATACGTAGGCGCCATAACGGTTCGGTCATATCTACGGTAAGATTTCTATTTCTCTTTACAATAGAAACTAGGAGAAAATTTTTGAGTGAGACTCAAAAATTCTCGAGAAGAAGAGTTTTGCACAACAAGTCAAGACTGAAGTTACTTTGAGATTTGCAATTGGGACAGAACTTTTGAGAGGATCTCAAAAATTCCCTGATTTTATCATCAATGGTTAGAGATAAGCCAAGACAGTTAACTGGGGAAAAACTTTTGTCTTACATATCAAGAGACGGGAGATCAGAAAAATCAACTGAAAATAGTAGGACAAGGAGCAGACGACCCAAGAGATCGACACAAATCAGTTTATTTTTAAAATTAACAATTTTTGTATGGATGCAGGTTTATAAGTTTACCTCAAAATCAACAAATTCCTCCATTCGATGAATATGGAGAAGTCAAAAGGGCAAAGAGCTCCCCAAAATTGACAATTGTTTTGTGTGTGCAGGAAAGATTTATGCTGTTTATGTCAAGGATTTGGGAACACGAATGACATTATTTCATTCAATTCCCACCAACATTAAATCCATAATGAACGTTCAATTATGTTCAGAGATGGAACAAACAAAAGTCCAAATGAAAGATATTCGCTGTTTTACGTAAATTAAAGATACCTAGAGGGCGTTGTTTGCGCCATATTATGTGATATTACTACTATAAGGGTCATTTTTATTTGTATTGTCGATTGAGACAATGCTGCCACTCAGAAGATACCTAGAATATCACCTATGTCGCTCTATGAAGCATCATCTCTGCTCGGTATCGATAGACATCATCCTATCAATGGATCTGTCACGACCGGAATCTAGACCCCAGACGAGGCCGACGTCGTTGACCTCTCATAGGTCGCAGACAAGCCTACTTACGTCATTCTGACTTCATCTAGGTTAATTTTAGCAGAAAATTTGAACTTTTTGTTTTCTTATTTCATGCTAAACATTTTAAACTTAACATCATGGGCGTTCACAAATCAACCATCTAATATAGAGATAATCAAATGAAAGAAACAGTGCAATACTGTTATAAATGTATAATTGCCAAAATGGCACCAATAGAGTGTCTGAAATAAAAACGGAAAGAAACACTAGTGGAACATGCTCCACTAGCTAAAGCCTATATCTAAGCTAGATAGTAACGGTAGACATCCTCAAAAGAATGAGGGCCTACCAAGTCCGGATGAAAGCTCCACGTCCGGATAGCTGCAACGTCAACCTGTACGCTCTAGCATCCACCTGTGCCTGCACCTAAAATTGTAGAGTTGTATAGGGTTAGTACATACTTGTACTAAGTATGGGTATATGCAAGCACACACCAAGGACATGCATGAGAAATGATAGCTCTTTCCTAATAATATGATTATGGAAAGTCAAGTCAGTGGACTTGCCAAATTGGGATTAGGAAAGTTAGTGAACTTTCTAAATTCGGATTAGGAAAGTCATGCCATGAGAGTAATATGCATCATCATACTTATCATTTGCACACAACACATAACATCTTACACATAGCACATATCATATAGCATATAACACATAACATCTTTTATAACATTCATTCATATGCCATGAGACCTTGGAATCATGAACTTGACATTAAGACTTTCCAAAATGAGGGCTCAACATATGGGACCTCAACTAGGGAGTCTTCATTAGCAAACACAGAGTCTGCTTCATTCATTCATACGTACTTCATTTCATTTAGTTCATAGGCCAGGGTGAACACCAGCTATACCTAGGATGTAGTTTAAGACTTTCATCGGGTTTGCTGTGCAATGATCAAGAATAACCTAGTGTTATTACTTGAGTCTAGCTCACCTCTTGATTATCCTATTCTAACACCTTTGGTATCATTCATTTTATTATGTGCTTCATTTGAGATTGGCCTCATTCATTCATTGGGAACTTTAACTTTAACCAACATAGATCATGTGAGCATCATGAAATCCAGTGTCTCCCCCACACCGAAAAGAGGTGGAATCACCGGCCAAAGTGACCCAAAACATGCTAGCGTACATGGGAATTCAACCCCGCCAGATCCCTATATTGGCAGTATAGGTTCAAAGACTAGGAGATATAAGGAGACCCATACCCGGCAAGCCAGACAGTCTCAACTCATGAGAGTTACGTGAACCTCCGCCCTTCCCGAAAGAAGGCATCACCGCTCATAGCTAGTCTATCGGTGCTCAGTATAAAATTCCATTACATTCAACTCATACGTCATGGAAGCTGGCTTCTAGTATGAGGACATCATAGCTCATTAGATAATTTCTCATCTAATCATTAGTATTAAGTGTGTTAATCTCAATACTTTCATTAGAGTGTTCATAGAGACTGGTCTCTTCATTATCTTACACTCTCATAGGTGAGTACGTTTTGAGCATCAAAGCCGAGACCCTTGTCAAAATCACATACTTGCACACACTGGCACATAATTTCGAACACCCATTGATTGTTATTTTCATGATTTCACGTACATAAACATATTCAAATTCAGCACAAAAACATCACACATACCTAAATCTACCAACAAACATACCCAACCTACGAATCATTGGGAGCTAGTGACAGGGACATGCAACGGGGAAACAACCCTAGTTTTCGAACTGAATAACTGAGCCTTAAGGGGTCTCTTGGGAAAGGGACCAAGAGAGAAGAAACCCATACCTTATTTGACTGCGCAAACATTGAAGTTGCTGCCCAAACCTTTCTCCAAAACCACGTCCAGCTCACCGAAAGTTTCACCACCAACTCGACGAAAATCTCCCCTTGCCTTAACGTTTTTGATTAGCTTGTTTTCTTAGAATTTTTCGTGAGTTCTTCAAGTGTGAAAAACTTTTGTTATATTTTCTGTTCTTCAACATTATTTGGCAGAGAGAAAACAAGAGAGTTTGAACGTGAAAATGTGATAGACGTGAGAGAGTGAAACGTGTGAAGTGGTTTAGGCTTAGATAATGACTTAGTCAATTTAGGACTCTCCTTAATACTTAAAATCTAATTTAATTAATTATACGTTAAAAAACCAATTTTCCCTTTCAAAAAATCAGATTTTAAACAATAATTAAATCACCAATTTGTTGCTTCCATTGGGGCTCAAACTCGGGTTACACTGTTTTGCGAAAATGGGTCATTTCGGGTCGACCCAACTCGAACTGATTCTTTAATTAAATTAATTAATTAATTCCTTAGGGTAATTACAATATTACCCTTGGCTTGAAAAAGACCATTTTACCCCTGGACCCTCAAAACTTAAGATTTTCTCTTTTTAAGTCCGGTAAAGACTCCTTCGATTAAATCTTCATTTTCGAGATCCCTACGTTGTTGGTTCGAACCTTTACAAGCTCAACTAACTCCCCAAGTTAGTTGGCTTGGCCGTAGTAAGGGTTCTGAGGTCTGGTTCTACGCGCATCAATCCGTGTGAACCTTGATCTAATCGCAAGCATTCTTGACACCTTAAGCATTTCTTATCTTATTCATTTTTAGGGTTGTTACATTATCCCCCCCTTAGGAACATTCATCCCCGAATGACACTATCACTTATATATCGTAATGCCAGTCAAATCAAAACATAATCACTATGCACAGTCAAGCAATAGCAATAAAATATGGAGAGATAAGGAAACATAGACTTAAGAGTAGGAAGTCTAACCTCAAGAGCTGAAAAGATAAGGGTAGAGGGATCTCATGTCGACCTCAGCCTCCCACGTAGCACCCTCAATAAGATGATTTCTCCACAATACCTTCACTGTGGCAATCTCCTTGTTCCTCAGTCTCCTGACCTGTCTGTCTAAGATCTCAACAGGTACCTCCTCATAAGACAAGTCTTCATCAACCCCCAAACCTTCAACAGGTAGAATCGATGCTGGATCCCCTAGGCACTTCTTCAACATAGAGACATGAAAGACTGGATGAACAGAATCTAGCTCCGCAGGCAATGCTAACTCATAGGCCACCTCGCCCACATGCTGTAGGATCTCATATGGCCCAACATACCTCAGACTCAGCTTCCCTTTTCTACCAAATCTCATCACCCTTTTCATAGGTGATATCTTCAAGTAAACCTGGTCACCAACATCAAATTCTAAGGGTCACTTTCTGTTGTCTGCATATGACTTCTGTCGGCTGTAAGCAGTAGCCAACCTGTCCCTAATCACTCTGACCTTCTCTAAGGCCTCATGAATGATCTCTGGACCCAAAATGGATGACTCTCCAACCTCAAACCACCCAACTGGAGATCTACACCTCCTACCATACAGTGCCTCAAACGGTGCCATCCCAATGCTGGAGTGATAGCTATTATTATACGAGAACTCTATCAATGGCAGATGGTCATCCCAGCTACCTCTGAAGTCAATCACACACGCTTTCAACATGTCCTCCAATGTCTGAATGGTGCGCTCTGCCTCCCCATCAGTCTGAGGATGAAAGGCAGTACTAAGCTTTACCTGCGTGCCCAAGCTCTTCTGGAAAGATCTCCAAAAATGTGAAGTAAACTGAGCTCCTCTATCTGAAATGATAGACAAAGGAATCCCATGCCATCTCACAATCTCATCAATATAGAGTCTCGCATAATCCTCGGCTCTGTAAGTAGACTTCACAGGGATAAAGTGGGCAGACTTAGTCAATCTGTCCACAATAACCCATATGGAGTCATGCTGCCTCCTAGTCCTCGGAAGACCAACCACGAAGTCCATATTAATGGCCTCCCACTTCCAAGTCAGAACCTCAATAATCTGAGTCAGACCGCCAGGCTTAAGATGCTCTGCCTTAACCTGCTGACAATTAGGACACTTGGCCACATATTCTGCAATGTCCTTCTTCATGCCATCCCACCAATAAATCTGCTTAAGATCATGATACATCTTGGTGGAACCTGGATGTATGGAATATCTAGAACCATGGGCCTCTGCAACAATCCTGGTCCGCAAATCATCCACATCTGGTACACACAGCCTGTCCTGATACCTAAGTATGCCATCACCTCCCAAAGCGAAAGACTCATTCATCTTTATCAACACTGAGTCCTTCAGCTCCATCAACACAGGATCTAGATGCTGACCCTGCTTGACTTCAACTACCAAGGATGATTCAGAACTAGGATGAACTGAAACACCCCCACTAGTAGAGTCAACCAATCGCACACCCAGTCTGGCCAGTCTGTGTACATCTTTCACCAACTCCTTCTTCTCATCCTCAACGTGGGTTGTACTTCCCATGCTCATCCTGCTCAAAGCATCAGCTACAACATTAGCCTTACCTGGATGGTAGTGAACATTCATGTCATAATCCTTCAACAGCTCCAACCATCTCGCTGACGTAGATTCAACTCCTCTGTGTGAACACGTACTGGAGACTCTTGTGGTCTGTGAATACATCCACATGCACTCCATACAAGTAGTGCCTCCACACTTCAGTGCAAACACCACAGCTGCCAACTCCAGGTCATGAGTGGGATAATTCTTCTCATGAACCTTGAGCTGTCTGGACGCATAGGCTATCACCTTACCAACCTGCATAAGAACACAACCCAAACCAACCCTAGATGCATCACAATAAACAGTGTAATTCTCACCACACTTAGGCAAAGTAAGCACCGGGGCTGAAGTGAGTCTGTCCTTGAGCTCCTGGAAACTCTCTCACAAGTCTCCGTCCATTCAAACTTGGCTTTCTTCTTAGTCAAAGCTGTCAATGGGGCAGCAATGGAAGAAAAGCCCTCCACAAACCTGCGGTAGTAACCAGCCAATCCCAAAAAGCTACGGATGTCAGTGGGAGTAAGAGGCTTTGGCCAGTTCTTCACAGCCTCAGTCTTCCTGGGATCCACCTCCACGCCCTGATCGGACACAACATGACCCAGGAAGGTCACTGATCTAAGCCAAAATTCACACTTGCTGAATTTGGCATATACTGATGTTGTCTAAGTACCTGCAAGGTTAGTCTCAAATGTTGTTCATGCTCTTCCTTGGTCCTAGAGTAGATGAGAATGTCATCAATGAATACTATGACGAAAGAGTCAAGGTATTCACGGAAGACTGGTTCATGAGGTCCATAAATGCAGCAGGTGCATTCGTGAGACCAAATGACATGACTAAGAACTCATAGTGACCATAACGGGTACGAAAGGCTGTCTTTGGGATATCTCCATCCCTAACCCTAAGCTGATGATACCCTGAACGAAGATCAATCTTAGAGAAGAAACTAGACCCTTGGAGCTGATCGAACAAATCATCTATTCTGGGAAGTGGATACTTATTCTTTATAGTGACTTTGTTGAGCTGCCGATAATCGATACACATTCTAAGGGTTCCATCTTTCTTTTTCACAAACAACACTGGAGCGCCCCAAGGGGATATGCTCGGCTGAATGAAACCCTTATCAGTGAGATCTTTTAACTGCAGCTTCAACTCTTTGAGTTCAGCTGGAGCCATTCTGTAAGGAGGAATTGAAATTGGTTTAGTATGGGTTCTAAGTCGATACCAAAATCAATCTCTCGAGGGGAGGGACTCCAGGCAAATCATCAGGAAATACATCTAGGAACTCATTCACTACAGGCACTGAGTCTATGGAAGGAATGTCATGATCTAAATGTTAACACTCACAAGATGACACAATAACCCCTTGGACATCATTTTATTGGCCTTAAGGTTCGAAATCAAGAGGTTAGGACGACTCGAGTTGTACCCCTCCCAGACTAATCAACGGAAATCACCACTCTACTACGACAATCCAAGCAAGCATAACAACTGTGAAGCCAGTCCATGCCAAGAATAACATCAAAATCATGCATGGGTAACTCAACCAAGTCTGCACACATAGTCTTACCACTTACAACTATTGGGCAATCCTTGTATACTTTATCAGTTCTTACATTTTCTCCTAAAGGTGCACTAACCACTATAGGATCATGCAGAACTTCAGGCAATATCTCAAAAGTGAGAGCAAGCAAAGGAGTTACAAAGGAAAGCGTAGACCCTGGATCAAGTAAAGCATAAACAGAAGTAGAGAATACTTACAGCATACCTGTGACCACATCAGCGGACTTCTCCTGCTCCTCCCTGCCCTTCAGGGCATAGAACCTGTTCCTCTTAGGAGGGTCAGCTGATGCTGCACCCTGTGGATTAGGCCTAGGCTGAGCATTACCTCCAGCCTGACTCTGTTCTGTGGGCAGTCTCTAACCATGTGCCCACTCTTACCGCAACCGAAGCAAGCATTAGTGCCCTGTCTGCACTCTCCACTGTGAGCACGGCCACACTTAACACAGTTCTTTTTAGGACGCTGCATCTCACCTCCATTGCCCTTCTTGGGCTCAGGTCTGCCCCCTCTAGGTGTTGTACTCCTCTGAAAGTTAGAGTTCCCAGAACTCTGTTGCCCCTTCTTGAACCTGGGCTGCTCACGGACGCCAAAATTGTTTCTGTGGCCTCCATGGCTGGGACCTGCCTAATCTTGAGTCTTAGGCCTCCTAGCATCACGCATACCCCTCTTTTTTCGGCTGTCATCTACCTGATGGACATGCACCATCAACCTGGAGAGGTCCATATTATCATGGAGCATCGCAGACCGACACTCCTCTTCCAGATCTCCATTAATTCCTGTGAGGAACCTGCTCATCTCATCCCTGCTGTTAGACACAAGGGAAGTAGCATACCTGGATAATTTAACAAACTTCAGTACTCATCTCATCCTTGCTGTTAGATACTAAGAAAAGTAGCATACCTGGATAATTTAATAAATTTCAGGGAATACTCCCTGACTGTCATAGATCCCTACTTAAGGTTGATGAACTCCTCAACCTTGGCTTCCCTTATCTCTCTAGGAAAGAATCTCTCCAGAAAGGCTGTATTAAACAGCTCCCAAGAGACTGGAACTCCGCCCAAAGCTCGGCTATCCTGCCACATCTTGCACCAAGTCTGTGCAACATCCTTGAGCTGATAGGAAGCCAGCTCAGCCTTCTCAGTATCTGTGGCCCCCATAGCCACCAAAATCTTATGCACTTTGTCCACAAACTCTGGGGATCCTCTGAAGTCTTGGACCCTGTGAAAATAGGAGGATTCATCCTCGTGAAGTCTATCAGCCTGTCAGCCATAATACGAACCGGTGGGTTCTCCCTCTGAACATCCTGCCGGTTCACCTGGGCAGTCATAGCCTGTGCCTGCATAGTAATGGCCTGTGCCATCTGGGCCAAAGATGCCCTTACCTCAGCATCAGTCAACCCAGCTGGGTTAACAGGCATATCTACTCCTTCAGTTGGAGCCTGTGGGGAAACCTGATTGTTCCCAGCAGCTGCTCCTCCTCTCCTCTGACCAACGTTCCTCCGAGTATTCATTATCTGAAAATAATAAGAATTGATGTTAGACACGCTCATAACACCAAGAAATCAGACATTAGGAAAAGCACGATAAGATCAGAAGAAGGGAAATTTTCCTACGTATCATGCAGTCTCTAATTCAATATAGTGGTGCACTTCACTACCATGACTTAGAAACTACTCAATGTGGTTGATGTGAACTCATTATTCTCGAAACTTAACCTAGTGCTCTGATACCAACTTTATCACGACCGTAATCTAGACCCCAGACGAGGCCGGCGTCATTGACCTCTCATAGGTCGCAGACAAGCCTACTTACGTCATTCTTACTTCATCTAGGTTAATTTTAGCAGAAAATTTAAACTTTTTGTTTTCTTATTTCATGCTAAACATTTTAAACTTAACATCATGGGCGTTCACAAATCAACCATCTAATATAAAGATAATCAAATGAAAGAAACAGTGCAATACTGTAATAAATGTATAATTGCCAAAATGGCACCAATAGAGTGTCTGAAATAAAAACGGAAAGAAACACTAGTGGAACATGCTCCACTAGCTAAAGCCTATATCTAAGCTAGATAGTAACGGTAGACATCCTCGAAAGCATGAGGACCTACCAAGTCCGGATGAAAGCTCCACGTCCGGATAGCTGCAACGTCAACCTGTACGCTCTAGCATCCACCTGTGCCTGCACCTAAAATTGTAGAGTTGTATAGGGTTAGTACACACTTGTACTAAGTATGGGTATATGCAAGCACACACCAAGGACATGCATGAGAAAGGATAGCTCTTTCCTAACAATATAATTATGGAAAGTCAAGTCAGTGGACTTGCCAAATTGGGATTAGGAAAGTTAGTGAACTTTCCAAAATTCGGATTAGGAAAGTCATGCCATGAGAGTAACATGCATCATCATACTTAAAATTTGCATACAGCACATAACATCTTACACATAGCACATATCATATAGCATACAACACATAACATCTTTTATAACATTCATTCATATGCCATGAGACCTTGGAATCATGAACTTGACATTAAGACTTTCCAAAATGAGGGCTCAACATATGGGACCTCAACTAGGGAGTCTTCATTAGCAAACACAGAGTCTGCTTCATTCATTCATACGTACTTCATTTCATTTCGTTCATAGGCCAGGGTGAACACCAACTATACCTATGATGTAGTTTAAGACTTTCATCGGGTTTGCTGTGCAATGATCAAGAATAACCTAGTGTCATTACTTGAGTCTAGCTCACCTCTTGATTATCCTATCCTAACACCTTTGGTATCATTCATTTCATTATGTGCTTCATTTGAGGCTGGCCTCATTCATTCATTGGGAACTTTAACTTTAACTGACATAGATCATGTGAGCATCATGAAATCCAGTGTCTCCCCCACACCGAAAAGAGGTGGAATCACCGGACAAAGTGACCCAAAACATGCTAGCGTACATGGGAATTTAACCCCGCCAGATCCCTATATTGGGAGTATAGGTTCAAAGACTAGGAGATATAAGGAGACCCATACCCGGCAAGCCGGACAGTCTCGTCTCATGAGAGTTACGTGAACCTCCGCCCTTTCCGAAAGAAGGCATCACCGCTCATAGCTAGTCTATCGGTGCTCAGTATAAAATTCCATTACATTCAACTCATAAGTCATGGAAGCTGGCTTCTAGTATGAGGACATCATAGCTCATTAGATGATTTCTCATCTCATCATTAGTATTAAGTGTGTTAATCTCAATACTTTCATTAGTGTGTTCATAGAGACTGGTCTCTTCATTATCTTACACTCTCATAGGTGAGTACGTTTTGGTAACGTTTACTTAAGCTCATTTGAGATTGCTCTTATCCTTTGCATTAGCCTCATATCATGTTGTCACCACATTCATTATCATTAGCACATTTGCTCTTCATAATTACTCACCCCTTATTACATGAATGTTCATTTCATCATATGCTAATGCACTTGACCATTTAGTGTGTTTCACACCCTTACTTAACCCTTCTAGGGTTTCATCATTTCATTGTTCATTTCATCATTTCATTGTTCATTTCATCATTTCATTACATAGATCTTAGGTTCACTTACTTTTAAACGTATGTGACTTATGGGTCTATACATACAAGCCATGTGGTTTCATTCATAGTTCGTTAAGTGAATCATACATTCTTAAGATTATGTAGTACAAGACTTATGTATCTTGTATATGTGCCAAGATCTTGATTTCAATCTAAGTAGGTGGCATTATTCTCAAACATTTAATTCACGTATGACTTATGTATCAATACAGAAAATTGGGCAAGGGAACCCAAGTTCGAATCACTTGAACAACATTTACATTTTTCATTGATTTTATTTTTAGTTTTCATGACATTGGGACTCTAGATCGAACCCCAACATCAACATTCTATCTTTAATTTTCTCCTTGGTTTTCCTCTTAATTTGGCCGAAGGGTTGTGGGTTTGAACTCCCACAACCCCTTTTTATTTTTCCTTAAAATCTTCTTGTCCCATTTCGCCTAAACCAAGAGGTTGTGGGATCAAACCCCCACATCCTCTTTTATTTATTCTTAATTTTCGCTGGGAATTGGGAGGTTGTGGGTTCGAACCCCCACAGCCTCCTTGTTTTTACTTTTAATTTTGCTAGAGGCTGTGAGGTGGTGGGTTCAAACCCCCACAGCCTCCTATTTTATTTTTAATTAAAATCCACTAGGCTAGGCGTTTTGGCAGTGAGGTTGTGGGATCGAGCCCCCACATCCTCACTTTATGTTTCTTAATTATTTCGCCTTCTCCTTTCCAGCCTTGAGGTCATGGGTTCGATTCCCACGCCTCACATTTTCCTTTCTTTAATTTTTCTTCTCTCATTCGCAGCATGGAGGCCGTGGGTTAGATTCCCACGCCTCCCATTTATTTATTTAATTCTTGTTCTCTTCTTCCTCGACCAGTAGGCCCGATTTCGATTCCCCCAGCCCCCATTTTCTTTTCCTTTTTTGCGAATTACAATTGCCACTAGGGTGAGGTCACTGGTTCGAATCCTAGTGACCTCATTCCTTTTACTTTTACTTAAATTTCCAGATTTTGTTCATCAACATTTTACCTCAATTAAACTTACAAGATACTGGAAATTCTAGCCATTTTTCAGCTCATATTCATTGACATTTTTGCTTGATTCATAGGGTACGTTTATAGACCCTTTAAACACATTTTAAGGTGCATCTTTCATAGGTTCAATTGGCTACAAGATTGTTACTCAATCAGCCACATTTCCTTTAATGAACATCACGATTTTCATGGATTTATGCACGAAAAATAACAACCACAACATTATCAAATTTGAGCATCAAAGCCGAGACCCTTGTCACGATCACATACTTGCACACACTGGCACATAATTTCGAACACCCATTGATTGTTATTTTCATGATTTCACGTACATAAACATATTCACATTCAGCACAAAAACAGCACACATACCTAAATCTACCAGCAAACATACCCAACCTATGAATCATTGGGAGCTAGTGACAGGGACATGCAACGGGGAAACAAACCTAGTTTTTGGACTGAATAACTGAGCCTTAAGGGGTCTCTTGGGAAAGGGACCAAGAGAGAAGAAACCCATACCTTATTTGATTGTGCAAACGTTGAAGTTGCTGCCCAAACTTTCTAAAAAACCACATCCAACTCACCGAAAGTTTCACCACCAACTCTACGGAAATCTCCCCTTGCCTTAACGTTTTTGATTAGCTTGTTTTACTTTTTCGTGAGTTCTTCAAGTGTGAAAAACTTTTGTTATATTTTCTGTTCTTCAACATTATTTGGCAGAGAGAAAACAAGAGAGTTTGAACGTGAGAATGTGATAGACGTGAGAGAGTGAAACGTGTTAAGTGGTTTAGGCTTAGATAATGACTTAGTCAATTTAGGACTCTCCTTAATACTTAAAATCTAATTTAATTAATTATACGTGAAAGGACCATTTTTCCCTTTCAAAAAATCAGATTTTAAACAATAATTAAATCACCAATTTGTCGCTTCCATTGGGGCTCGAACTCGGGTGACACTGTTTTGCAAAAACGGGTCATTTCGGGTCGACCCAACCCGAACCGGTTCTTTAATTTAATTTCTTAGGGTAATTACGATATTACCCTTGGCCTGGAAAAGACCATTTTACCCCTGGACCCTCAAAACTTAAGATTTCCTCTTTTTAAGTCCGGTAAAGACTCCTTCGATTAAATCTTCGTATTAGAGAGCCCTACATGGTTGGTTCCAACCTTTCCAAGCTCAACTAACTCCCCAAGTTAGTTTTCTTGGCAGTAGTAAGGGTTCTGCGGTCTGGTTCTACGCGCATCAATCCGTGTGAACCTTGATCTAATCGCAAGCATTCTTGACACCTTAAGCATTTCTTATCTTATTCATTTTTAGGGTTGTTACAGGATCAATATCATCCTACCAATGGATCTTCATCAACATTATCCAACCAATGGATCATAATCATTATCCTAGCGATGGAACATAATCATTATCCTACCAATGGATCGTCATCCTTTTACCTACAGATCATTATCAGCATCATCCTACCGATAGATATTGATACGCTCAAATTACACCTCCCTAAAGAAGTATAAGCGATCGTAATCAAGTAGAGAACCCAACTAGTAGGTTGGGATCGATCCCACGAGAAAAATGGTTTAGACTTAACTTCAATTCACAATCACATCTATTTAGTCAAGGTCTTTTCGAAAGCAAGTAATAAAAAAAAGGGGTTTTATGAAACAAGTTTCTTAAACAATCCTAAGTTAAAAAGTGAGAAAAAGTAAAAAATTGAGTTTTTATCAAGTTGTGAGACTATCTAGGGTATATGTATGTTCCCCATAGGTTCATAACGTCGTATTCCTAGCTATAGCAATTCTTCCCTCGTGTTTTGCATGTAAAGTGGTAAGTTATTTATCCCTAAATCCTTGGTCCGACATCTAGATAATTTCACCCCGTACTTTGGTCCAGCTACGTGTGTATACTTTATTAACCCTTACGTTTACCTCATATTAGACATCATAATCGATGTATGACTTAGTTATTACTTTGCACCAATCGACACTAGACTATTAGAGAGTATCCCACTAAATCTATGTTGATAATTCTTTTCTTATTAACTACCTCCTTGGTCCGACAAGTAGTAACAAGGAAAGTTCTAACGCGTGCACTCATTAAAAAGACTTCTAGGCGAAAGAATTATCAATACATGCAAGAACCTATTTGAGAATTGCTTATTTGCTAGGTTTACTTTGTTAATTACCCATGGTTCCCACAACCCTAGTTTTGGATTTAGTTACCCATGCCAGCAAGATCACAATTCATAGTTTTTAATGAAGAATTCATGAACTTACTTAACAATAAGAAGAAACCTAGAAATTCAACTTGAAATTGCACAAAAATTCTTCAACACGAATTCGAAAATTAATTAATTGCTAAAAGTTTGCAACCAATAATCTCCAACACAAAATAGAATAAAACCAAGAGTATCTAACCTCAAAAACGAGGTTTTAATCCCCTATTTATAGAAAACATTGTTCTAAAAAATGACTTAAAATAAGGAAAGTTTGTTCAGTTGATGTGGCTTCAATCGACGACCCTACTGACGCACCGTCGTTGGAATGATGGTCCGTCAACTGCCTCCATCAATCCAGACTTGGAATTATTTTTCTTCATCATCTCAGCATCCTTTCTGAATCAAACAACGGATCTGTAGTACAGTCCGTCGACTCATCTACGGTACGCCGATGCTCCTCTGTCGCTCCACACTTAGAATCTCAAAAAGTCAGGTACTGGAACCTTCTCTAAGCCAATCGACGATTCACCAGTATGGTCCGTCGATCAATTGAAGGTCATTTGCTCTCGTGGTTCCACACTTAGTCATATTTCCCTGATCTTCTTCCTTAGCCTGAACTGCACATCGACGGCACCACCTACGGACCATCGATTGAACGACGGGTCGTCGATGTCCTTTGTAGGTTGTCTTCTGCACTTTTTCAGCTACTTTCTGTGTTTTTTTCAAACTGAACATCTTTAATGCAAAACAAACATAAAAACATGTTAAAACTACTACAAAAAGGCTCTAGACACACACAACTCTTAAGCAAAATGCATTGAAAACACTGTATGACCACGGTAGATCAACACCCTCAACTTAAATTCGTTGTTTGTCCTCAAGCAACGCACAATGACTCAAAACAACATTTGTACAAAAGTATACGCTTTTAACCTCTAGCAATCACATGGCTATCAACCCCCAAGTCTTTCTTTGATTTAGTGCAGGCTCACTCTTTTAGGTTCAACAAGCTAACTCATGCGGATCACATCATGCCACAAACTCACCATGCCTAGACACCTCTACCATTTTGCCTCTCACCAAGGTACCAACTTGTACCGCAACTAGTGCCCTCACTTTCAAAGAAATTCTCATTTTTCACATAGTGATCATGAATTCGGGTACAAGGATCTTTGTTCAACGCTCACGGTCAAGAACAATTTCAAATATAGTTAGTACTCTTCGCCATAGGCTTTCCCTTATTTTCACTGCTTAGGTTCACCATACTAGACTCTAGGATCACGGTAGGGCTTTCTTAGCTTATAACGTAGGCTCAGGGTCGGGTGTGGTACATTTGGGTATATTTTTAGTGACTTTTTGCTCTCCTTGACATTACCGCTAAACTTCCTACCTCTTTTCATTAAATTAAGCATCCTACCTTTTTTCATTACCCTTGACACCCTATTTTTCTTATGTTTTCTTCATTGCCTTGCTTCCCTATTTTTGGATGTGACTCTTACTTCTTTTGCATTTTTTTCTCATTGAAATCTCTTTTCTTTCTTTTATTTTATTTTTTTCCTTTCTTTTTCAATCAATTGATAATTTCACTGAGTCACATCTTTTGATCACTTTCTCTTTTCTTTTTAACATCCAACTCTTTTCGTACCCATTTGTGGGTCCTTACTCGTATTAGAAACCCTCAACTCACGGTTTTTCCATGAGTTGACGTACACAATACCCAAAGTCGGGTCAGGGCCAAGATGAGGTAATTTTCTGCATTAGCCACCCTCAACTTAGGCTTTTGGCCTAATTCGAGGTGCACATGTTCAAAGAGGGACCGGGGCCAAAACATTAGACCCTGGGAAGGTGAGTTGGTGATAAAAAAAAATAGGTCTATTATAGGCTCAACAGTTTTGGATCAAAAAGGATAATTTTTTCGTTTGGTTAACTTCATTTTAGGCTAGATGTTTGCTAATTCGAACAAGGGCCTATGATCCTTTCCTAGCTTCTAGCACTGATTCCCTTCGCAGGACTAACCGGGCAAGTTCTAGTTAGGCACTAACTGTTGAACATTCCGATTTCCTCACACTCTTTTGGCACCTCATTACACTATAACATTATCAGCTTTCCTACTTTATGTGTTAGTTAAATGTTATGCAGTGGGTGCCTATCTATTTCATGCTTAGAGCCAACACATTCAACTTGTTTTCACCTATACATGCAAGCACTATCCAGGAGGGGGTATCATTTTGTCATCCATCATGCTTCATTTTTCATGATTTTCTACTTTGTACAAATTACGACATGCCGGTTCAACAGAAAAGTAAATAGTCTCTTGGGGGAAAGAATATAGGCAAGAAAACCCCAAGAGAAGATTGTGAGTTGGGTTACTCAGACTTCACCCTACCACTCACTTTCCATTGATCCCACCCCCAACAAAAAAAACTTACAATTGTCCTCAATGCAATAAAATCAAAAGGATAGGGTGGTAGGTGAAGCAAACTTGTGGTGCAAAGCACCGAATAACTATCAACATGGGTGGGTCCGGTTTCTTGGAACCCCCAAGATCAACACTTGGGTCACCCTCAGTGGTGCCCACTTCAATCTCTGCACCATCAGTGGTGCTCCTCTCACCGGTCACTGGTATGGAACTAGATGCCCCAACAACCATCTCTTGTTCCCTCCTATAACGTAGCTCCTCATCCACCAGGGAAGCCTGCCTAGCCCGCTCTAGCTCTTTCCTGTCTCTCTTTTTAGCACGGGCCTCATCACCGGCCTCAGTGGTGTGGCTGGAACGGTGCCTCTTGGTACGCACACGTGGCTCAGCAGAAGGTTTGAACAAGGCGTCAAGCACTATGTCCTCTGCAAGCTCGATGGGTGCACTCTCCGGCTCAGTCCCCATCATCTCTAGAATGGCGTCCATATTCGCTCGGAAACTAGCCACCGCAGCCTGAAGAGTGTTGATGTCTATGGTAGGGGTTGGTCATGCTAGCACCCGTAGCTCGAAGGCGTCAAGGCACTGGTTAACCGCCTAAATTTTCTGCTCGGTCTGCCGGGCCACCCTCTTCTTTATTCGGTCCTCAGGCTCGATAATGGATTTCTGCATCCAAGTAGCAACAACGCGAGTTCTAACATGTGCACTCGTTAAAAAGACTTCTAGGTGAAATAATTATCAATACATGCAAGAACCTATTTGAGAATTTCTTATTCGATAGGTTTACTTTGTTAATTACTCATGGTTCCCACAACCCTAGTTGTGGATTTAGTTACTCATTCAAGCAAGATCACAATTTATAGTTCTTAATGAAGAATTCATCAACTTACTTAACAATAAGAAGAAACCCAAAAATTCAACTTCAAATTGCACAAAAATTCTTCAACACAAATCCGGAAATTAATTAATTGCTAAAAGTTTGCAACCAATAATCTCCAACACAAAATAGAACAAAACCAAGAGTATCTAACCTCAAAACGAGGTTTTATTCCCCTATTTATAGAAAACATTATCCTAAAAAAAGGAATTAAAATAAGGAAAGTTTGTTCAGTTGACGCGGCTTCAATTAATGACCCTAATGACGGACCGTCGATGGAATGACGGTCTGTCGACTGCCTCCGTCAGTCCAGGTTTAGAATTATTTTTCTTCACAGCTCAACATCCTTTCTGAATCAAACGACGGACCTGCAGTATGGTCCATTGACTCATCGACGGTCCGTCGATGCTCTTCCGTCGCTCCACACTTAGAATCTTGAAAAGTTAGGTACTGGAACCTTCTCTGAACCAATCGACGGTTCACCAGTACGGTCCGTCAATCAATCGACGGTCGTTTGCTCTCGTGGTTCCACACTTAGTCAGATTTCCCTGATCTTCTCTTTTAGCGTGAATTTCACATCGACGGTCACCACCTACAGACCATCGATTGAATGGCGGGCCGTCGATGGCCTTCGTAGGTCATCTTCTGCACTTTTCAGCCACCTTTTACGTTTTCAAACCGAACATCTTTCCTGCAAAACAAACATAAAACATATTAAAACTACTACAAAAAGGCTCTAGACACACACAACGCTTAAGCAAAATGCATTGAAAACACCGTGTGACCACGGTACATCAGATATTTATCATCTTCATTATCATTATCATACCTATGGATGAATATCATCCTACCGATGCATATTAATTAGCATTATCCTACCGATGGATCATTAGTATTATCCTACCAATGGATTAACATTATCTGCAAGACTCTTATCATAATAAACTACTTAGGAACTCTTTGGTTTCAAGCTTGAGTAGGAATAGAAGAAAAATATAGGAATATCTACAACCTTACTATTCAAATGATCATCCCCCACTTGGGGTAAACCTATTTAAGAGCAACATATCTCATTCAAGGGAACTTGGACTTACCAATCCTTCTAGTCAAGCACAACATCACCCTCTTGGGATCAAGCTAATGCAACACTTCTTAACAACACCTCCTTCAATATCACAAAAAGGAACCATTTCTCCCTTGCTATTCACTCACACTCCACTAGGTGAGGAATTCAAGAGATCACACATGAGTAGCTAACTTACTCCACTCCATAACCATCACTCCAAATGATTCATAACATAGGGAAGTTCAAAGGAACTCTAAGTAGGTCCATTAAGGGCATTCATAACCTTACTATCTAGGCACATTATCCCCCACTTGGGGTAAGCCTAATCACATATTCATTACCTCATGCCCTTATAAATCAAGTTCAAAGCAAATCAAGAACAACCTACAAGGGTCGTCACCTTTTGGTGGAAACTTCAAACCAACCATGTCTAGGTGAAACTAAGCACTTCCTCAAATGACCATACTTAAGATCAAACTTAAAACACAACTAACCACTTCAAAGTAGGTCAACATCAATTCTCTCTTTCTCTTTGAGAGTTAAGGGGTACATACTACCCTCGAAGTCACTTTAGGGCAAAACATAATTACAACTCATGGAACAAAACCCTTTCTCCATTTTTGTCATTCTTAAAATAGGCTCATAAGGGAACTAATCAACTAGTCATAAGGGTTCTCTCATTAGCTAGCATACTTCACAATCATCTTACATGGTTTAACACCCATCTTCCCTCCTTAGGAACAAGTCTATACAAAAGACTCCAACCCACACAAGGGCAACTACAAGGCATTTCTCAATTAACAAGGCAACATCATTCTTTCACTATTTACCACATTTACCCATAAGCATTTCAAGCCTATTTCATAATATTACACTATCCTCATACATAACCATATACAACCCATCATTCCAAAGGGAACTCCATCCAACTACAACATCTCTTAACAAGCTAGAACCATATCATATAATAACTTCTCAACATAATATCTCCATTCTCATAAATCACATATGTAGCCCTAATTGGCATCTTATCAAAACATATCAATATTCACCTTCACTTGTACTCATCAAACCATAAAACCAAAGTAAGTATCAAAAACTCACCTTTTCTCCCTCAAGCATTGATACATCATCCCGTCCGAGCAATCACATCTAAAACACCACAGGATAAGAAACATAAGAGAGAAATCATATAGAGTTAAGTACTATGGCACGACATGAGAATAGTGAATAAAGGAAACTCTATCGTCCTACAGCCCTTCGCTCATAGATGTGTCGCGACTCACCACCGATGAACGAGACTCTACTAGATGTGGCAACATGAGACTTCGGACCCTAAAACAACTTTTTATAACCTTATGCTCTGATACCAAGTTTGTAACTTTTCATAGCACACCATGTGCTAGAAAAACACATCATATATATAAATATATATATATATATATATATATATATATATATATATATATATATAATCATAAGTACATAGTTTAGACACTAAGTCTCTTTGCCATCTTAAGACACAACTCAATAGAGTAGAATAGGGACACGACACTTAACAACATAAAACATATTCTAAACTATTACATAATTTGAATAAGAACTTGACATAGGAAATCCTTGAATCTTAAGGATACCTTTCTTGAACTTGAGGAACATCTATCCATGCTCATCCCTCATAGAAACATCCTCTAGCCATCACCACCTACACTTTGTGTAAAAAGATTAAGAATAATGGTATTAGTACATGAATGCACTAAGTATGACAACCATGAAAAAACATGCATTTAAAGAGGACATTTAGTTAGAAATCATGCATCATGTCTTTTTAGTAAACTTCATGAACATTGGCATAACAACACAATATAGTTCATATACATAAACTAGACATGTACACTATTCATAACAACACATAAGCCACTTATCACATTTTACGGCACATTCATTACATACAACTCTTTGCTTCTCTTTTACCTTAACTTCTTTTCTTAAGCAACCCTCAAGTGTACTTAGTACAATGTATCACATTGAGGTCATCTAAGATATTCTATCATGGATATGCTATATCAACACCATCACATATAATAGGGGGATCACAAGCACATCATAAGACATAAGCTTCACATAATAACCACAACCTAAGACAACCCCAAAGTCACACTAGTGCAATGTGTAGGTAGCATCTCATAATACTACTTACACCAAGTGTTTCTAAGAAGTCACCCTAGACTAGACATAACACATTCATTAAGCCATAACATTTTCATTTGAAACTAAACATAAGGTCACATACTTCATAACATCATAGAAAGACTTATTCACTTACTACACTTTAGTCATAACTCATTTAGTTCACATCATAAGTGAACCATCCTCACAACCCCTTCATAAGCTTACTTCTGCAATGTACACATGGAGTCCCATACCCCCACATATACTAAGTGAAATCACTTAAAATCCATAAGAGTAATTCACATGCATATTCATAATCCATGTCTTAACATGAACAAAGTCACTTAACATGCATTCATACAAATATTACATAACATAAGTCTTTACTTCATAAGAGCCTCTAATCATATCCTTTCTGGAAGTCCACTAGTGCAATGCATGGGTAGGGTCCATAGTCCTACCTATACTAAGTAAACTTCTTAAGAAGTTACAATTAGAGTTCATAATCTTATCTTAGTTCATTTATTAACCTATGGGATACATAGCCATAACTGACGTAGACCATGTGAGCTACATAGAATCCAGTGTTCTTCTCCCACACCGAAAAGAGAGGGTTAACACTTGCATAAGGTGTAACCAATCATACATATCTATATATGTGGATCCAATATATATAACCTACGGGTGCACATAGTTATGGAACATGAAGATTGCTACTATAAACCTTGACTTGATAGATGTGGAGGTTTCCATCTCATGAGACAACACTTCTGTTGGGAACCCGGACTTGCTAGACGTGAAGGTTTGCCTGTGGGAATCCGGACTTACTAGACGTCAAGCTCACACACTCACTTTTCATGTTCACTCGGTGCTAGGCTAAACTCCCTTTTTAAACATATTTAAGCCTTTAGCATTAGTTCATAAGGCGTAATTTAGGAGCTTGCTCCTTTATACATCATATAGCTCAAAGGTTTCTAAGATGAGAATGTCCTTTCATAATTGAACTTACTTCATGTGAGAATGTCCTTTCACATGTTTATACAATCATGTGTGGGTGCATACAGTGTGAGATCTACCATCACATAAACACCTCTAGATACACATGTTCATAACTTCATTAATCATATACTTACATGCATATAAATAGGTAATGATGCATAGGAGAACCATCCTATCCTTAGTCATCATGAATCTACTCTACTCATAGTCATGCATGAAGTATGTGTGTGCACATTGGCAATATGATCACATAATGGATACAACATAACATTGAGCAAGCCACCCTTTAAATATCACCACACATGTACAACATTCCACAAGTCTCAATCCATACACACATATAGAGTATTAAGGACTATAGACTACACACACTCACATTACATCATAGGGCACAAGAACATATTCAACATTAGAATAAAATAATCCTACTATACTTTGATCACACGTTCATATATGGTTCATATAGGTAGGGGTCATACTACAAGAGTATTCCTCATCATTGGACATAAAGACCACACCTAACCCTAACATGATCATTCATATATACACAACATCATCCATACACCTAGGTCATGCAACTAGTGTGGAAGACTATACACATAACGTCACATAGCATCAATTCACTTAGACATGATACTAGTTTCAAGGCTACATCCTTCAACTTCCTAAACATGGAAATCATCATATCAATTCACCTTACATCTAATGCCCTTAATGCCATAATCATAAGACATAAATATGTACAACAATGTAAACACCGCCACCATAAGTGGACCATACCAATCAACACAATTCAATGTACATTCTAAGCTAACTAGAAGAAATAGGTCAACTTACCAAATCTCCAAGATAATAATCATCCTTGATCATTCCTCCACAATTCATATTCAATTGATATAGATAGTAATAGCAATAATCAATTCAATACAATCTAATCACAATTCTATAAACATGAAATCAAGATCACAAGACCCACATTATATGTTAACTTTGAGAAATTAGGAGGATCATGAGTTATTCATAAAATTGGATAGAAATTAATCATAAAATCAGTAGCTAAACATATATTCATCATTAGAATACTTTTGAAATCAATTTGAGAATGAACCCATGGCTAGACTGAAAGATAGGATTTTTGACTTAAGATTCATATTGAAAAACCTTTGAAAGAACTCTTTAAATGAAAGGTTATCTAAAGATGAAAGATTACCATACCATATAAATGAGAAATCCCATGAAAATCGGAGAAGAAATCTCCAAGAATCCACCTCCAAAGCTTGTTCTTGAGCTTGGTCTTTAATTGAGGTTTTGGGGTTTTTTTGGAAGAGATGAGGGTTTTGGGTTTTTGATTTCTCAATGGGTATTGGGGTTTTGACTTGGTAAAGGAAATAAATAGGTCATAGAAACAGTTTATAACCGACTCCCAAAGTTACCAAAATACCCCCATACTTTTTGGGACTTTTAGACATGTCAAAATTGTCTTTAAAACGATGCAACAGAATCTGAGAAATGGTTGCGCGTCGCGGAGGCAACTTCTAATTTTGCCTCACTAAATTATTGAGGCAGTGGACCTCGTGTAGGGTGCGCAAAGTACAGGCACACTCAGTTCCAGGCGCGTGGCACGTGACAATATCCACATCTTGCCTCTGCACGCTGCCTTGTGCAGCTTCCTTATCCAACGTTTTGGTCCTCCTCAAGGACCCTTAGGGTTGTACTCGGGGAGTTGTACCCAAACATTTTTACCCTAAACATGTTGATTAAGGTACTAGGGTCACCTCTACTATTTTTAGACTCCATACAACACATAAAAACAAGGCAAACATAAAAGGACACACTAGTACGTCTAAAGACTAACTTTCGAACGTCTTAGACGTTTGACCTCCAAACCTCTTCAAATAAATTATACAAGTTTTAAGCACTTTATTAACATGTTATTAACCATATTAGGCACAGTGAATCTCTAGACACGTTAGATCATTTTTAGGGTCTTGGCACTAGTTAATGTGTTGGTATGAGTTTGCATTAGCCCGAAATGAGTCATTCTTTAATCATGTGTTGTACTTGGCATATGTGTAGAAAATTATTGCATGCAATGTAAAACTACAAAATCATGATTAAAAAGGTTTTGTTGATTTTTAAGGTGAGTTGATAAAGCCAAGGGGTTGTGAAATAGAGTTGATAGTCTAAAGATTGTTTGAGGACAAACAAAAGTCTAAGTGTGGGGTGGTGATCTTAGGCATATTTATATGCCTAAGTAGTCAATAATTGCCCATGTTTTGGTGTTGTTAAAGGATGATCTTTAGTTATTAGCTTAATTTTGTGGTTTATTGCATTGATTAAGCACTTACATACATGATTAGTGATTTCAGCAGCTCTCGGAGAAATTGGAGCTGGAGCGAAGAAAAAAAACAAGGAAAAGAGACGGACGTAAAAAAATGGCTAAGTGTGGAAGCACTTAGGCGCACCACATCAAGGCCTGTCACTCGGAGCCAATGTCGAGGTGCACTGGCAGGCGCGCCGTGCCAAGGCCTGTCGCTCAGAGCCAATGTTGAGGGGCACTGGCAGGAGCGTCGCGCCAAGGTCTGTTGCTCAGATACTGTGTTGGGCGTGATTGTGGCGCGCCGCACCAAGATGTGTTGAATTCCCAGATGCTTCTAGGCGCGATGGAGGTGCGTCGCCCTAAGCAAATTCCGACTTTCCAAGTTTTAAACATTAACAAAGAATTTTAATTTAAATAGGATTTGTTTTGAACTTTATCTACTACTATAAATAGATCCTAGGGCTGCTATTGTAAGGGTTCGACATTTGTTTAGTGTGAAAGAACAAGAATCAAGTTTGTAATCATTATAACTCTTCTATTTTACGGATTTGTTCATGAACAATTATCTTTTCTTGATTGTTAATAGAATGAGTAGCTAAGGCTCCCTAGTTCTGGGGCTGTAGCTATAAATTGATTGTTGAGTATTTGAGGCTTTATGAATTAATCTTCAGTTGTCAATTCAAATTACTTTTATATTCTTGTTTTACAATTTCTTGACTAGCCATCTAGAGATAAGTTTAGTATCTAATCTTGAATTGACCATATGAGAGATTAGATAGACCATAGAATATAGAGAGCTCGGTTCGCCTGTTAAACTGAGGAGATTAGTGTTGAAGAGCGACGCCCGGAAGACGAACACCTTGCTTGGTTACAAAATAGGATGAAATATAAATGCTCGCCAGTTAGTCTATTTATCCCCGCTCAATGATGTAGTAAGATAGCTAATTGGGGTAGGCGACGAGAGGTGATTAATCCAGATCATACTATTAACCCTATAAACCAGTAATTTGACAACTGAAGTTAGTTCTAAGCCGATCTTATAATGCATGACATTTATTATATGTTTCATCTCTAGAATTTATTTTAATCTTACCTGATACATTACATCAAAGTTGTTTACCATTGTTTACTTTAAATTTAGTCCATAGTAGTCTTACATAACTATAAAACAATCAACCTGTGAAGTAATTACTTTTCTCAATAGTTGTGGAATTAAGTGTGAATATAAGTTGATCATATGTCCCTTGGGAACAATAACTCGTTTCTAAAAGAAACTATGTTACTTGTATGACCACGTACACTTGTGTGTGCAATTAGGAGCAACAGTGGGCAATGCAAGCATTGTTTTGACTCATTTAGTGATAGCTTATTACTCAGAATAGAGATTAATTGGTTAATCTCGTGTGTGTTGTAAAATGGGTTTTACTTTGGCTTGTGAAATTTAGTAAAAGCAGTTTACAAATCCTATAAGACAGGTCGTGGTTTTACTTCCTTGAGCAAAGAGGTTTCTACGTAAAGTTGTGTGTGCTATCATTACTTTCAGTATTTATTTTATGTTCAAGCGTAATTGTGTTAAGGACCTGGTCCTATCAAAATTAGTGGACACATACATTCCAACAAGTACCACTCATAATACTAGTAGCTGCAACAAAAGTTTATAGAAGTAGGAGTGAGTACCATCCACTTGTATTCACAAGGTTAGGCAGACTGTGTAAAGTATAATACAAATACTTATAAAATAAACTATGGATCACTTTTACTTACATACAGAAAGTCGTACATCGACAATGGTGCCGTAATAATTAGTTGTTTTCCATCGCATGCAAGGAATATGTTTACTTGGGTCTAGAAATATGATTATTATTCATTGTGATTGTGATGTGTGATTCCTGATTGACTCATATACCACGCCTAGTACAAAATATTAACGGTTGACTCGGGTACCATGCCTGATACAAAATAGTCTTTTGGTTGGCTTCAGAGTAACCATGCATGGTACATACTAACGATAGGCTCGATTACCGCGCATGTTAAGAAATAACAATTCATGATTTGCTCAGGTAACACTTCAGTACATACTAATGCTAGACTCAGATACCACACCTAGTACATTAACTATTTTTATGTGAATTTCATAAGTGAACCGAGTTTCTTTTTTATAAATTGATTGTTACATGCTGGTCCATGAGTGGCTGAGATTTATGTTTAAATGTTTGGATGGTCCTTTTTGTATATCGAGAATGCATGTTAAACTCTTTAGATGATGTCTTAAAGATTTTTAGTGGTCTAAGTTACTTGAAACATGTGATGAATTGGGTATAGCTTGTTGTAATGTTGCGAATCATGTGAGTGTTGTTAAGTCAAGATGTTGACCGGGGGTTTGACTTATTCACTAGTTATTACTGTATAGTCAGTCTTCATGGTCTGAGACATATCTGATAAAGGTGGACTTGAGTCAAGGTGAGTCAGTGAGAGTCTTGCAGTTTACCAAATTGGTCAAGGGCCAATGTGTTGACATGAGATCTTGAGGGAGAGTAGTAGACTAGCTAATAATATTAGTAATGGTCTTGTATTCAAAAAATCTCTTTGTGATTTAAATGTTGGGTTATGATATGATATGAGGGTGGAATGATCTAGATGGCGGAGTTCCCAGCGGAAGGAGGTAGGGGGACTTGAGATAGAGCATATGAGTTCAAAGGTAATACTACTTGTAGTAAAAGTGTTGACTGAGTGGATTCGGGTCGATCGATAATGCCTACCATTACGTGTTGTTTGTACTGATACTACTCTTTTATGCCACTTGACATCAGGAAAAGTGATATTTCTTAAGTGAAGACAAAGATGATATCTCTGATAATATCTACCTCTCTTTATTTATGGTGGAGTTGTGAATTATTAATTTTAAATATTTTATGCTCTTAGAAGCTCTTGCATGGTTAGACTAGTTCTTTGGGAGGCATCAATGTATTTTCTCAAAAATACTTATGATAATCAATTAAGAGTATTTTTGTATTTAATTTTGTGTTTAGCTTACAATCTGTTCACTTCCACATTTCATATTTCAATTTGGAGGTAAGAGTTCTCTTATCTAGAAGATGGAGTAGGCATCCGCACGTCCCAGTAAATTAGATCGTAGCATATTAATTTTTTTCCTTTTAGGGTACTTCGATTTGTGAACTTTGATCAATTTCCATTTGCCCTTTGAATTTGAAGCACAACTTTCCATTAATGATTCAAGATTTCAATTTTGTTATCGTTTGCCACCAAAGAAAATATAGCAGAAAAACATTAATCATTTTTAGATTTTCACTTTCCGTAAAAATAAATTGTTTTGAGTGAATTATATATAAAAAGGATCAAGATAATGAGAGGATATCATATCAAAGGTTTTAAGTTGTTTAGAGAAAGTTGTCCGGTAGGTAAAAATAATAATGAATTGTTGATCCAAAAAAGTCATGAAATTGAAAATCCTTTGTATAAACTTTCTTTTCTATTGGTTAAAGAATCTAATTAGGATGACAAAAATTGTCTTCTATATACTTAATAGATTATTTTTTTTTTAGAAAATAGTTCACCTAAATTTTTTATAATTTCCAATATAAACTTTACATTAAAAAGCATAGAACAAATATTATATAAACTGTAACACTCGGAGAAGTCTAAAGCCTAATCTAGAGCCTAACATGACGGTCTAAGAGTTGTAACATTGTTTTAAGGTCAAAAATAATGTGTATAAGTCATTTAAAGTTTTAGAATCAAAACGTCAAGAGACGTCCATGACGTTCGGAAACTAGTTCAAGAGGTGCTAGTGTGCCTTACCCTATTTGACTAGGTTTTAGGAGTCGAAAGTCGACGAAATTTGGTAGTAAGGTGTATAATACGTATTAAAGTTGGTTTATAGTCGAAACGTATGGATACGACTCCCCAAGTACCAACCAAAGGGTCCTTGAGGAGAACCCTTGCATTATGGCAAAAAGCTGTCAAATGACAGTGTCTACCAACGATGCCCATCGACAAGGCATGGTCCAATCAACGGGGCATCGATTTCCACCGTTGTTGGAAACTTAGAAAGTTTGGCAAAGGGTCCATTTTTTACACTCTCTGAACAAAATGACGGTTGTGCAGGACGGTTGGTCCAATGCACCATCGACTGACTTACGGCCCGTAGGTCGGGTCTCGTAGGTTAGGTCCTTGTTTTATTGCCTTGTTTTAAGTTGGTTCAATTAATTAATTAGGTGGTTAGTTAATTAGTTAGAGGTTAAGGGAGGTCTAATTAATTTAGTTAAGGACTTATATAAATACCCCAATCCTAATTAAACTAACCCAACCCTCATATTTCTCAAAACCCAATTGCTCTTCCTTCTCTCTTCTTTCTCTCTCCCAAATAGAAGAACTCCATTGAAGGGATAATTCAATGTATAGGGCAGCAAGAAGGGGGGTATTCTTTATCATTCTTCATCAATTAACAAGGTATGAGATTCCTTTCACCTTTGAGATTCTTTCCCCAAAGGGTTCTCCAAAATTGATTTCAAAAATATGAGTTTCGAGTGGGTTTTCTTCTATTATGAATTTGATCTTCTAAATTGCTTTGTGTATGATTTATTTAGATTACTATGATTAGATTATAGTGTATTATGATTCAGTTATGCTAGTTCTTGTTGAATTAACCTCGGTTGTGAAGTAGATCATGAATTTGATCCAAATCCCTAACCCTAGGTTATGAACTAGTGATGAATTGTTGTGTAGTGATTCAATTGACTTCCTTATTGTGTTGATTACTATTGTGCAATGATACTACACCCATTGTTGGGTTGAATTGGATAGTTGATGGTAAAGCCTTGGATGATGGCTTGTGAAGGAGATGGGGTAAGTCTTGTGATCTGAATCCTTTACTTCAATTATGATTACTTGTGTTTAGTGATGAAGTTGTGTCGAAGTATACCTTATGATAAGATTGATTAGGGTTGATATGATGTTGAATTGAAATGTCTTGATTTATGGCTTGTGAGTTGTTGGGTAGGATGTAATGATATAAGAATGGTGATGAATTTGCATATGTGCCTTATCATGATATGATTATGTAAAGTGTGCTAACCTCACATATGTGAATTGTATTGAAAGGACAATACTCATGAAATTCTCTTTGAGCTATGATTATGACTATATAAGATGTAGACCCTATGACCTAAACTAAGTTATGATTATTAATGAAAGACATTAAAAAAGGGACTCTAAGCTTAGCACCGGGTGAACTAGAGTGAGGAGTGTCCCTTCCCACATAGGGTAGGTAGGTCACTAGTGTATTCATGAGATTGGAGACTATAATGAATGTAGCATAAAGAGGGTCCCAACTTGTCATGCCCCGAGCTACCCCCGAGACGCGGACACAAAACGTAGGCCCACAAGTGATCCCAAGCTAACCCTGCTGGCATGATCATGAGCATACTAAAGAATAATAAACTGTTGCCGAATCTTAATCATACTTAAAATGAAAAGATGGGGAATACCCATATGTTAAATCTGAGATATATGAAAAATGATGAGTTTAATACAAAGAAAATATCAACTCAACGCTAAGCTGAAACTAACTATGTCTGAAAATAGCCTCTAAACTGGACTAGAAATATTGGGACAAGCCCCAGCTAAATCTAGCAAAACTGAAACTAGAAGACTAGGTACTGAAAAGAAACTCATAACTATTGTCCTCGGAGACTGAGGACTCACCACTAAATTTGTTGAACTGGAGATCGAAAATCGATCTATGCGTGATCTGGATGCTGAGAACCTGAACCTACATCACGAGAAGATGTAGCGCACGTATGCATCAGTACTTGAAAGGTACTGAGCATATAGGATAGAATAAAGCTGAAACAAAACATAACTGAACAAGCACAAAAGCAAGTATAATAATCTGAACATGATATGTTGAATTATGAGCTAACTGGATGCAATGACGAATTTATAACATGCTGAAACTGAATACTGAATAATACTGATAAATGGTCAATGCAGAGAGTCTGACTGAACTGTGGGAGCTACTAATAACCGACAATAAAACCACATGAGTTAAATGTGGAGTCCGATATATACGCCACATCGAGAGGACCCAATATACCCTGCCAAAGGTATAAAGGCATGCTGGCGTGATCACTAAACTGATGCCCACAAAGGGGACTTACAACCTACTTGGCTAGTAGTTCTGGGACTATTGGGTACGCTGAACCCTAGTCCAACTTGATATTATGCTACTCCCATTGATTTATGTAATTAACTGATTATGACTGAGTTTTTGTAAGTACTGGATAGCTCAAAACTAAACATGCAAACTGAGAATGCAACAATTAATCTGGTAATTATGCATTTATAACTGAGATATACAGTATATCTGAAGTAATTGAAATATCTAACCTAGCATGTGTAATTCAAGAACTAAAGAAATACATAGCTAGGGTTCTGAAATTCATGCGATAAACTGAATAATAACATGATAATCTGATTTGGAACATATAACTAATAAATTCATGAAGTTCTGTTGAAGTTCAAGAAACCCTAGGTATAATCATGATATAGGAATCAAGAATCTGACTGAAAACTAGGACCCAATGGGTGAAAGCAACCCGCTAGTGAAATCCCACATACCTGGTGATGAAATTCACAGAAAAATACTTAGATTTTGTGGCTGGAACTGATGGAAACTTGTTGCGTTCTTGAACTAGGGTTCTTGAGATTTTTCTCCTTTTTTGCTTCTAACTTTTGATTAATGATTTTGACTTAGGTACGTTTTAGTTATGTTTGTAGGCTTAAACTGACTAAAATCTGATGATTTAGGGTCAAAATGGCGTATCTTAAGGTTTAAACAAAGTGGGAAAAGACCAAAAGACCCATGGGTAAGTTGCTTTCGGACCAAACGTCGACCAGGACTGACGGTCCGTCGTTCCATCGATGGTCCGTAGGTTGGGCCTGTTCGACAGGCCTTTACTAAAATGGGCATAACTTTTTGCTCAGAGGTCTTATTTTAGCAAGATCGGTGGCTATGGAAATCTAATTCAATTATATATCTGTGGGTGTCATAGGACACCTAATTATTTTGTGCTAAGAGTTATGACATTTGAAGTTGACCCAACACATTTCCCCCTTAACTGTCTGCTAGTTCCCACCTACGGTCAGACCTACGGACCGTGCTGGTCATCCGTGGTCTTTTCAGAGAGTGGGTGAATGGGGTGTCGATCAACGGACTCAGACTACGGACCGTAGTCTGACCTACGGACCGTAGTCCGTCCGTCGTCGACACTTACCAATTTCTGGATTGAGATTTTGGGGTTTCTGACCCATCGACGATGTGCAGGAGGACCGTGGGTCAGGCTACGGTCCGTCGATGCACCGTTGTTGCACCTGTAAGATTTTCTGAAAAACTGGTTTTTGGTCTGTTTTGGATACGGGGTGTTACATTATCTCCCCCTTGGAACATTCATCCTCGAATGAAGACTAAACTAACTCGAATAGAGGGAGAGAGCTGCAAACCCTACTACTAAACACTGAGAACTGAGTTTCAAACTGAATTGAGTTCCGAGAACATGCAAATACGCTGAAAATGCAAGTACAAACTGAGGGAACATGATTCTAAGACTGAATTCACGCATGAATGACTGGAAAACTAAAGAGGAACTATTATCTCAAGCTGGAGTGGAATCGGAAGGAAAAAGGTGAGGATACTTGGCTTTCATGGCTGCTTCTGCTTCCCAAATAGCTCCCTCTACAGACTGACTCCTCCACAAAACCTTGACTGAAGCGACTTCTTTGTTTCTCAACCTTCTAACCTGACGGTCAAGAATCTCAATTGGTACATCTTCATAAGAAAGACTATCTTTCACCGCCAAACTCTCTAATGGCACTATAGAGGCTAGGTCACCCACACACTTCTTCAAGAGTGAGATGTGGAAGACCGGATGCACTGCTGCTAAGTGTGCTGGTAACTCTAACTCATATGCCACCTTGCCAATCCTTTTCAAAATCTTGTAAGGGCCTACATATCTAGGACTTACCTTCCCTTTCTTGCCAAATCTCATCACCCCTTTCATAGGTGAGACTTTCAGAAAAACCCAATCATCAACTTGGAACTCTAGTTCCCTTCTCCTTACATCTGCATAAGATTTCTGACGACTCTGGGCTGTCTTAAGTCTATCTCTAATGAGTTGCACTTTCTCCATAGCATAAAAGACTGAATCTGGCCCTATCAAAGCTGCTTCACCTACTTCAAACCAACCAACAGGAGATCTACATCTACGCCCATACAAAGCCTCATAAGGGGCCATCTGAATGCTGGAATGGTAGCTATTGTTGTAGGCAAACTCAATCAGAGGAAGGTGATCATCCCAACTACCTTTGAAATCGATCACACAAGCTCTCAACATATCCTCTAGGGTCTGAATAGTACGCTCTGCCTGTCCATCCGTCTGCGGATGAAATGTTGTGCTAAGGTTAACTTGAGTACCAAGACCCTTCTGAAATGACTTCCAGAAATGAGAGGTAAACTGAGGACCTCTATCTGAGATGATAGACAAAGGAACCCATGCAACCTCACAATTTCATTAATGTAAAGCTTGGCATAGTCCTCTGCCGAATCTGTAGTCTTGACCGCCAAAAAGCGAGAAGACTTAGTCATCCTATCAACTATCACCCAAATGGAGTCATGTTGTCTGCGAGTACGCGGTAACCCTGTGATGAAATCCATATTGATCACTTCCCACTTCCAAGTAGGAATGTCGATCTCTTGAGTCATACCCCCTGGTTTCTGATGTTCTACCTTGACTTGCTGCAATTGGGGCACTTACTCACAAAATCTGCTATATCCCTCTTCATGCCATTCCACCAATAGACTTCCCGCAGATCGCGGTACATCTTAGTGGCACCTGGTGAATAGAATATCTGGAGTTATGGGCTTCTGCAAGAATATGTTGTCTCAACTCGCCCACATCAGGAACACACAATCTACCCTGGTAGCGAAGTACACCATCTCCCCCTTGGGAGAAAACCTCCACTCTCTGATTGTGGACTGCACCTTTAGTTCAAGCAAGATTGGATCACTGTCTTGCTTTTCCTTAACCTCCACTACCAAAGAAGATTCTGCCCCATTCTGAACTGTTACACCATTGTCTGATATGCTCATAAGGCGAACTCCCAAGCGAGCAAGCCTGTGAACATCCTTCACTAGCTCCTTTCTTTCTTCCTCAACATGGGCTACACTACCCATAGATAGTCTACTAAGAGCGTCTGCTACTACATTCGCCTTACCAGGATGATAATGAACACTCACATCATAATCCTTAAGGAACTCAAGCCATCTCCTCTGGCGAAGATTCAACTTTTTCTAGGTGAACACATACTGAAGGCTCTTATGGTCAGTGAACACATCTACGTGAACACCATACAAGTAGTGTCTCCATATCTTGAGTGCAAACACCACTGCTGCAAGCTCGAGGTCATGAGTTGGATAGTTCTTCTCATGCACCTTAAGTTGTCTAGAAGCATAAGCTATAACCTTATCTTGATGCATCAATACACAACCAAGGCCAACTCTGGATGCATCGCAATAGATCACATAACCATCTGAACCCTTTGGTAGAGTCAAGACAGGAGTTGTAGTCAATCTAGTCTTCAATTCTGCAAAGCTTTTCTCATAATCATCTGACCATTGAAACTTGACCATCTTCCAAGTCAACCTAGTCAATGGTGAGGCTATGGATAAAAATCCTTCCACGAACCTTCTGTAATAACCCGCTAGACCTAAGAAACTTCTGATATCTGTAGCAGAGGTAGGTCTGGGCCATTGTTTCACTGCTTCTATCTTCTGTGAATCCACTTGGATCCCTTCGCTAGATACAATGTGACCAAGAAAATCAACAGATTGTAACCAGAACTCACATTTGCTAAACTTAGTGAATAACTGGCGATCTTTGAGAGTCTGCAGAACAAATCTCAAATGACTCGCATGTTCTTCCTCATTCCTAGAGTAAATGAGGATATCATCAATGAAGACGATGACAAACAAGTCCAAGTACTGTTTGAACACACTGTTCATCAAATCCATGAAAGCTGCAGGAGCATTGGTTAGTCCAAACGACATAACTACAAATTCATAATGACCATACCGAGTTGTGAAGGCTATTTTTGAAATGTCACTATCTCTGACTCTAAGCTGATGATAACCCGATCTGAGGTCTATCTTTGAGAAATGACTAGCACCCTGAAGTTGGTCAAACAAGTCATCAATCCTGGGGATGGGATACTTATTCTTGATTGTGACCTTGTTCAACTGTCTATAGTCAATACACATTCTGAGAGAACCATCTTTCTTCTTTACGAACAACACTGGTGCACCCCATGGTGAAATGCTAGGTCTGATGAAACCCTTATCTAGAAGGTCTTTCAACTGCTCTTTCAATTCCTTAAGCTCTGCTGGAGCCATTCTGTAAGGAGGAATAAAAATAGGCTGGGTATCTGGAAGGAGATCAATTCCAAAGTCGATTTCCCTTTCGGGAGAACTCGGAAGATCTTCTGGAAACACTTCTGGAAATTCACTGACTACTGGAACTGACTCAAGAGTTGGGGTTTCAGAGCTAGAATCCTTAACCCGAACTAGATGATAGAGATAACCCTTAGAGATCATCTTTCTGGCCTTAAGGTAAGAAATAAATCGACCCATAGGCGCTAAGCTACTATCCTTCCATTCTAACATTGGTTCATCTGGAAACTGGAAACGAACAATCCCAGTTCTACAATGGACTGAGGCATAACATGAATGTAACCAATCCATGCCTAGAACGACATCAAAGTCTACCATTTCTAACTCTACTAGATCTGTTGAGGTGACTTTCTGAGAAATTGTGACAGGGAAATTTCTGTATACCCGTCTAGCTATAACTGGGTCACCGACTGAGTAAAGACTGAGAAAGTTTCAGAGAGAGTTTCTGGATTGACACTGAATTGGACTGATATGTAAGGAGTTACAAAAGAAAGAGTAGCCCCTGGATCTAACAATGCATAAACATCAAGGTCAAAGACTCATAACGTACCAGTGACTACATCAGGAGAACCTTCCTGATCCTGGCGACCCTGAAGAGCATACAACATGTTCTGGCGCTGACTGTCACCTGTACCAGATGAGTTACCCTACTGAGTCGGGCAATTTGCTGGTGCTGATGAAGTTGTAGACTGAGTTCTACCATTTCTGCCTCCTTGACCCTGTCGAAGGACAATCCCTCAACCTATGAACAGACTGACCGCACCTAAAACATTCTTCTTTTCCTGCAAGACACTCGCCCGGATGGTTCTTACCACACTTAGGGAAAGTGGGTTAAGTCTTGGTGCCTGAAACACTTCCCTGAGACTTAGAGCCTAGTGCTCTAACCTTCTGGTCAAACCTGTTCTTGGAGGATGGAACACTAGTTGATGAAGGGGCTGGAGAAGAGAACTTCTGTTGACTCTGCGAGCGATTTCCACCACCCGATTTCTGCTGAGAATAGTCATAGTTCTTAGTCCTAGCCTTCTTATTCTCTTTGTCCTATTCTCTAAGCTTATCACCCTCAACCTGTTGAGCATGAGTCATAAGCCTAGAGATGTTCATATCTCCCAGTAACATAGCATTTCTGAACTCTGTTTTCACCAAATCCAACACTTCATACAAGAACTTATTCATCTGAACCCTGGAGTCAGCAACCATGTAAGGAGCATACCTGGAGAGTTGGTTAAGCTTCAGCCCATACTCTTGGATTGTCATGTTTCCCTGCCTCAAGTTCATGAATTCTTGAGCCTTTGATTCTCTCAACTCTATTGGAAAAACCTGTCAAAAAAAGTCTCACTGAAGCACTCCCAAGTAATAAGAGCTGCATTTGCACCTCTATTCTCCTTCCACTGAGTGTACCAGATATGAGCCACGTCTTTCAGCTGGTATGACGTCAACTCAACCCGATCATTCCCAATAACCTGCATCACCTCAAAGATCTTCTTGATTTCGTCCAAGAAATTCTGAGGATCCTCATTAGTCTGCGATCCTAAAAGCTCAGGCGAATTCATCCTAACAAAGTCACGGACCCTTGCTGCTGATGATCCACCATTTTCATTCAGAGAAGCATGAACTTGATTGTTCTGGTGGGTCATACTCTGAGCCAACATCTGTATGGCATTCCTAAACTCAACATTGGAGACTTCTTGATCTGGGATTGGAGGAGCTGCGTTTGCATTCCTGGCATTCGCATTCCTAGCGTTACTTCTAGGATGAGGCATGATCTGAAACGTAGAATGTCAAGTTAGAATAGGATTAGATCATACCTTACGCACGATAAGAGTAACAACAAAGTGAAGTTTTCCTAAAACACTTCATAGCCTCCCTCTCATTTGATGTGGTGCACTTCACACCCATGAAAAGACTCTACTTAGTGCGGCTTTTCAGACATCCTAGGACTCTTGAACCTAGTGCTCTGATACCAAGTTTTGTCACGCCTCGATCTACCTTCGAGACGCGGACACGGAACCTAGGAGCACAACTGATCCCAAGCTAACCCTGCTGGCATGATCATGAGCATACTAAAGAATAATAAACTGTTGCGGAATCTAAATCATACTTAAAATGAAAAGATGGGGAATACTCATATGCTAAATCTAAGATATATGAAAAATGATGAGTTTAATACAAAGAAAATATCAACTCAACGCTAAGCTGAAACTAACTATGTCTGAAAATAGCCTCTAAACTGGACTAGAAATACTGGGACAAGCCCCATATAAATCTAGCAAAACTGAAACTAGAAGACTAAGTACTAAAAGAAACTCATAACTATTGTCCTCGGAGAATGAGGACTCACCACTAAATCTGCTGAAATGGAGATCGGAAATCGATCTATGCATGATCTGGATGCTGAGAACCTGAGCCTACATCACGAGAAGATGTAGCGCACGTATGCGTCAGTACTTGAAAGGTACTGAGCATATAGGATAGAATAAAGCTGAAACAAAACATAACTGAACAAGCACAAAAGCAAGTATAATAATCTGAACATGATATGCTGAATTCTGAGCTAACTGGATGCAATGACCAATTTATAACATGCTGAAACTGAATACTGAATAATACTAATAAATGGTCAATGCAGAGAGTCTGACTAAACAGTGGGAGCTACTAATAACCGACAATAAAACCACATGAGCTAAATGTGGAGTCCGATGTATACGCCCCATCGAGAGGATCCAATATACCCTGCCAAAGGTATAAAGGCATGCTGGCGTGATCACTAAACTGATGCCCACAGAGGGGACTTACAACCTACTTGGCTAGTAGTTCTGGGAATATTGGGTACGCTGAACCCTAGTCCAACTCAGTATTATGCTACTCCCATTGATTTATGTAATTAACTGATTATGACTGAGTTTCTGTAAGTACTGGATAGCTCAAAACTAAACATGCAAACTAAGAATGCAACAATTAATCTGGTAATTATGCATTTATAACTGAGGCATGTATATCTGAAGTAACTAAAATATCTGACCTAGCATGTGTAATTCAAGAACTAAAGAATTACATAGTTAGGGTTTTCAAATTCATATGATAAACTGAATAATAACATAATAATCTGATTTGGAACATATAACTAATAAATTCATGAAGTTCTATTGAAGTTCTAGAAATCCTAGGTCTAATCATGATATGGGAATCAAGAATCTGACTGAAAACTAGGGACCCAATGGGTGAAAGCAACCCACTAGTGAAATCCCACATACCTGGTGATGAAATTCACAAAAAAATACTTAGAATTTGTGGCTGGAACTGATGGAAACTTGTTGCGTTCTTGAACTAGGGTTCTTAAGCTATTTCTCCTTTCTTGCTTCTAATTCTCTAACTTTTGATTAATTATTTTGACTTAGGTACATTTTAGTTATGTTTCTAGGATTAAACTGACTAAAATCTGATGATTTAGGGTCAAAATGACGTATCTTAAGGTTTAAACGAAGTGAGAAAAGACCAAAAGACCCTGAGTAAGTTGCTGTCGGACCAAACGATGACCAGGACTAACGGTCCGTCGTTCCATCACGTCCGTCGTTTGGTCCGTAGGTTGGGCCTGTTCGATAAGCCTTTACTAAAATGGGCATAACTTTTTATTCGGAGGTCTGATTTTAGCAAGGGTGGTGGCTATGGAAATCTAATTCAATTATCTATCCGTGGGTAGGTAATAGGACACCTAATTAATTTTATGCTAATAATTATGACCATTTGAAGTTGACCAAATTGCATTTCCCCCTTAACTGTTTGCTAGTTCCCACCTACGGTCAGACTTACGGACCATGGGTCCACCTACAGACCATGCTGGTCATCCATAACTCTTGTCAAAGAGTGGGTGAATGGGGTTTCGATCAATGGACTCAGACTACGTACCGTAGTCTGATCTACGGACCGTAAGTCCGTCCGTCGTTCGACACTTAGTCAAATCTTCTGGATTGAGATTTTAGGTGGTTTCTGACCCAATCGACTGATGTGCAGGATGGACCGTGGGTCAGGCTACGGTCTGTAGATGGCCACCGTCTGTTGCACTTGTAGATTTTCTGAAAAATTAGTTTTTGGTCTATTTTGGATATGGGGTGTTACACAATTACATCTCCTAGTTCTTAAACTATGTTGCCCCATAGGAATACTAGTTAGTGGATCCACATAGATATTATGTTCATGTTTTGGTACTACCTTGGCAAGTAGTCCACCTTATTTTGGTGTAGGGTTCCATGACACCGGATTCCATATTAGCTCATGAGGTCTATGTTGGTTAAGGCAAGATGTTCCCAAAAGGTAAAACGAAGTAATAAAGTGAACTCTAACTAGGATGACCTAAGGGGTTTGGCTTAGTCTAGGTAGGGGTATGGGACTCTACCTATACATTGCACTAGTTAGCCTTGAAGGAAGTCGTGGAAAGATGTTCTTATGTGCTTATATGCTTATAAGTGTAAATGATATGTATATGTTGATCTTACATGTTAATGACACTATGTAATATGGACTTCTCTTATAAACATGTAGTTGGTATCTATTGCTAAAGTATGATGATGTCTAATCTTAGTGATATAGTATGAAAAGTTGGGCATTGCTTGTAGCTCTTGTTGGGTTTACTTGGTTGGGTAAGGTTATGAGCCTTACTTAATCATTGCACTAGTGGACTCAATGGGGTGTATGAGTGATGGTCTTGCTTAGATTATAATGTTATGTACTCTATTGCATGCTTGTTGATATTATAACTTGATGATAGAGTTGTCTTGATTATGTGCTCAATTATGTTGATATGCATGTTGACTTGACTAGACTTGGTATTGTTGGTCTTGTACATGGTCTTGACTTAATGGATATGTGCTTATTGACTTTTATTGGTTCTTGAATGTGCATAAGGTATTTTCAAAGTGACTTTGCATGCTTTTGCATAAATGTCCCTTTTTAGCATGATTTCTATGTTGTATGTGCATATGATCCTATACTTAGTACAAGTGATGTGCTAACCCCATTTATCCTTTTTCCCCAATATTTTAGGTTTCGGTCGTTGAAGGGTTCGTGACCACTTTGAAGGAAGGCTTGGAATTATTCTCCAAGTGGGTATGTCCTCAAGTCCGAGAATGATGCCTTGTTATTACTCTAGCTATGGTTATTTGTTATAGTCTGAAGACAATCATTTCATTCATGTTGTTTCAAAATATTATTGTAAGCCCTAAGTGGCATTTCTACATTTGTGTAAGGGCTTGTGCCCAAATGTTTGAGTCCGTTTAGATGGTATATTGTGTGTTGTCTATATGTGGCATAAAAGTAGAAGACTATGTAATCTTCTTATATGAAGGGTCTATTTATACTCGATATGAAGATATTATGTATAAGCGAGAGGTCTAAGTAAACCTCTTGAAGTAGTGTAGGTGAAAAGTTTTAAATTTTCCATATTTTTAACCTATGAATGTAATGATGAATGCTAAGAGGTTAGTCCTCTCCGAGGACGACGACGTCGATTACCTCTAGAGGCACTTCTCGGATATGACAAATTTGGTATCAGAGCATGAGGTGTAATATCCCTAGAAATGATGTCTCATTAAACCACGTCTATGTATATTCTTATTCACAATTGTGAAGCGCGCCACACTTATGAATGAGAGACTATGTGATGCTTAGAAACTCTCATTTTCTTGTAATCCTATGTCGTGCCTTTAGAGTCTTAATATGTGCTTTCACGTAAACCGTGTATCGTAGTTATAGGTATGAATACTCGAAGAGCAGCGGCAAGAAGGGTCGAAGAAGGCATTGCTAATATTGGAGATAATGACAACCAATCTCCTCCACAAGACAACTAAGTTCCTCCACTTGAAGAAGTTGTTGTGGGTGATCAAGTTCGGTTGTTCCTCCACCGATGACCGATGGTGATATAAGGGTTGTTTTTTTCAATTTGGCCCAATCCATGTCCTATCAAGATAATGTCGTCACTTCTCAAGTCCAATCCATGACGGCCCAAGTGAATAGGGAGGTTGGACCTCGAGTGCCTCAACATGCTAACACTATGGCCTCTCGTTTGAGAGACTTTACTAGAATGAGTCCACCTATGTTCTTTGGGTCGAGATAGGATGAGGAACCTCAATATTTCCTTGATGAGGTCTATAAGATTCTCTATGCTATGGGTGTGACTTCAATTGAGAAGGCCGATTCGGCGGCCTATCAACTTAAAGATGTGGCCCAAACTTGGTATGTGCAATGGAGGGATAATAGGGCACTTAAGGGTGTTCCCGTGACTTGGGAGATCTTCAAGAGGGCTTTACTTGATAGGTTCTTTCCTAGAGAGTTGAGGGAAGATAATGTGGAAGAATTCATCAACCTTCGTTAATGAGGTATGAGTGTACTCGACTATTCCTTGAAATTCACTAAATTGTCTAAGTATGCTCCATCATTGGTGTCTAACCCAAGGGATGAGACGAGTCATTTCTTACGGAGGTGTACAAAGACTTGGTTGTGGAAGAAACTAGGCTATGCTTCATGATAATATGAATATCTCTCACTCATGGTGCTAGTGGAAGAAACTAGGTTAAAGAGGAAGAATACAGAGGCCAAGAAGGCAAGGTCTTATGAAGCTGGTTCTTCTAAGGGTAGGCTTGACATTAAAGACAATTCTAGGTTCAAGAAGAGGTTTTCTAATCAAGTTCCTACCAAATTTCCCAAGGCTCGTGATGATAGGGTGTCTAACCCTAAGTCTCAAAAGGGAAGAGGTACTAGTTCACCAAGCAAGAAGCCAACTTGTGGAAAATGTGGCAAGAAGCATTATGGTGATTGCCTTGTTGGGACAGACAATTGCTTTGGGTGTGGCAAGAGTGGCCACAAGGTTAGGTATTGCCCTAATTTGAAGGGGCAAGACAAAGGTAGCGGTTAAACTCAAGCTAGTGGTTCTAATGTGGATGCTCCAAAGAAGAATTGCTTTTATGCACTTCACTCTAGGGGTGAACAAGAGAGTTCTCCCAATGTGGTGACCGGTATTTTACAAGTCTTCTCTATTAATGTATATACTTTACTTGATCCGGTTGCTACATTATCTTTTGTTACTCCCTTGATAGCTAGGAAGTTTGATTTTTGCCCGATATCATAAATGAACCTTTCATGGTAACTACCCCGGTAGGTGAGTCGGTGGTTGCAAAGAGAATATATAGAAATTGTCCTATAATGTTGCCCAATAGAGTTACTCATGTCGAATTAGTAGAACTTGATATGGTCGATTTTGATGTCATTTTGGGGATGGATTGGTTGCATGATTGTTTTGTTTCCATAGATTGTAGAACAAGAATTGTCAAGTTCAATTTTCCAAATGAACCCGTCTTAGAGTGAAGGGGGGAAATTCTATTCCTAGAGGTCGTATCATCTCTTGTCTTAAGGCTCGTAAAATGATCTCAAAAGGGTGTTTATATCATATTGTGAGAGTCAAAGACTTAGACTCCAAAAATCCTCCCATTGAGTCGATCCCCGTAGTAAGGGAATTTCCAAAGGTCTTTCCTAATGATCTCCCCGGAATCCCTCCTGAACGGGAAATTGATTTTGGTATTGACTTGTTATCGGATACCAACCCCATTTCAATTCCTCCTTATCGGATGGCTCCGGCCGAATTGAAAGAGTTAAAGGCTCAACTCAAGGACTTACTAGACAAAGGATTCATTAGATCTTGTATTGTTCCATGGGTGCTCTGGTATTGTTTGTGAAGAAGAAAGATGGGTCCCTTAAAATGTGCATTGATTATCTCCAACTCAATAAATTCATTATTAAGAACAAGTATCCTCTCCCTCGGATTGACGACTTGTTTGATCAAATCCAAGGGGCAAGCTACTTTTCTAAGATTAACTTGAGATTGGGGTATCACAAACTTAGGGTGAGAGGTGAGGATATACCAAAAATGACATTCCTAACTAGATATGGGCATTATGAGTTGTTAGTAATGTCCTTTTGGTCTCACTAATGCCCCGGCAGCGTTTATGTACCTCATGAATAGGGTGTTTCAAAGTTACCTAGATTCATTTGTCATTGTCTTCATTGACGGCATCTTGGTATATTCAAAAAATGAGGGTGAACATATGGACCACTTGAGAGTGGTGTTGCAAGTGCTTAAGGAAAACCAACTATTTTCCAGGTATAGCAAATGTGAGTTTTGGTTGAGGTTGGTGACGTTTCTTGGTCATATCATCTCTAGTGAGGGAGTTGAGGTTGATCCAAGGAAAGTGGAGGCGGTGAAAAATTGGCCTAGACCCTTGACTCCAACAGACATTAGAAGCTTTTTGGGTTTATCAGGATATTATAGGAGGTATGTGGATAGTTTTGCGTCCATTATATCTCCCTTGACTACCTTGACCCAAAAGAGTGTGAAATTTGTCGGAGGCATGTGAAAGAAGCTTCTAAATCTTGAAAGAAAGGCTTACCTCCGCTCTGGTGTTGACTGTACCGGAGGGAACCAAGGGCTTCGTTGTATATTTTGATGCATCTCGAGTGGGCTTAGGGTTTGTCCTTATGCAACATGGGAAAGTAGTATCTTATGCTTCTAGACAACTTAAGGTGCATGAGAAGAATTATCCAACTCATGATCTTGAGTTAGCGGCCGTGGTTTTTACCTTGAAAATATGGAGGCATAATTCGTATAGTGTTCATGTTGATGTTTATACCGACCATAAGAGTCTGCAATATGTGTTCACTCAAAAGGAGTTAAATCTCTGACAACGAAGGTGGTTGGAATTGTTGAAAGATTACGAAATGAGTAATTTCTATCACCCCGGCAAGGCCAATGTGGTTCCAAATGCTCTAAGTCGTATGAACATGGGTAGTGTGTCTCATGTAGAAGGAGCCAAGAAAGACCTAATGAGAGATGTTCATAGGTTGGCTCATTTGGGTGTTAGATTGGAAGATGCTCCAAATGGTGGTTTCATGGTCCATTATAACTCTGAATCGTCTTTGGTGGTTGACGTGAAGTCTAAGCAACACCTTGATCAACCATTGATGGAGTTGAACGAGTCGGTTATTGGTAAGCTTAATGAGTCATTCTCCATAGGGGGGATGGTGTCTTGAGGTATCAAGGAAGGTTGTGTGTTCCCAATGTTGATGATTTGAGAAACCGGATTCTTGAGGAAGCTCATGGTTCCCGTTATTCATCCGGGTTCTACAAAGATGTATCATGACCTTAAAGAAGTGTTTTGGTGGGAAGACTTAAAAAGGGACATAGCGGAATTTGTTGCAAAATGTCCAAATTGGCAACAAGTCAAAGCCGAGCACCAAAAGCCAAGTGGTTTCTTCAAGAAATCCAAGTTCTCACTTGGAAGAGGGAAGACATTAATATAGACTTTGTGGTAGGTTTGCCTCAGACGCAGAAGAAACATGACTCCATATGGGTCGTTGTGGATAGGTTGACCAAATCTGCTCATTTTATTCCCGTCAAGTACACCTACTCGGTGGAGGATTATGCAAGGATCTTCATAGATGATATTGTGTGTCGCCATGGTATTCTGTTATCCATCATATCGGATATAGGTGCACAATTCACATCTAGGTTTTGGAGGTCATTCCAAAAGGGGTTGGGTACCGAGGTGAAGCTAAGCACCGCTTTTCATCCCCAAAAGAATGGTCAAGCGGAGCATACTATTTAAACCCTTGAGTACGTGCTTAGAGATTGTATAATTGATTTCAAGGTAAATTGGGATAAACTCTTGCCTTTGGTGGAGTTTTCTTATAATAATAGTTACCATTCAACGATATCTATGGATTCTTTTGAGGCCTTGTATGGTAGGAGATGTATATCTCCAATTGGATGGTTTGAAGTGGGCGAGTCTTCACTCCTAAGTCCCAAATTGATCTATAAGACTTTGGAGAAAGTTCATATAATAAGGAACCGGTTGCAAACAGCCTATAATCGGCAAAAGTCTTACGCCGACCATAGGACTAGAGACTTAGAATTTAAAGAGGGCGATAAAGTGTATCTAAAAATTTCACCCATGAAGGGAGTGGTGAGATTTGGCAAGAAAGGGAAGTTGAGTCCTCGTTATATGGGTCCCTATGAAATTTCGCAAAGGGTTGGTAAGGTTGCATAGGAGTTGAGATTACCTAGTGAATTGGCTTCGATTCATCTGGTGTTCCATATCTCCATGCTTAGAAGTGTATCGGTGATCTCGAGTCCATGCTTCCTATTGAGGGTCTAGGTGTACAAGAGAACCTCTGTTGTGAGAAGGTTCTGGTTGAAATCCTTGATAGACAAGTAAAGAAGTTAAGAAACAAGAAGGTGGCTTTCGTAAAGGTGTTATGGAAGAACCACCTAGTTAAGGGTGCAACATGGGAGGCCGAGGCCAACATGAAGTCCTGCTACCCTCATCTATTTGATAGATAAGGTTAGTTGTTCCTATTTATAGTGAAAGTAATGAGTGTATTTGAAGTTGCCTTGATTTTTTGAAAAATATTGAAATATATGCATTGTTACAGTGAATAAGCATGCCTAAGAATGAAACTTATTTGAAAAATACTCTTTGTTTTAGTTTGCACTTAGTTTGTGCGTTTGGTATGTTGTTGCCTTAATGAAATGATATTGAGTATGTTGATAGATTGAGTTTGGGCATAATTGACTCTTTGATGATATGTTGAGCTCATGTTGTTGTGAGAAGGAAATTCCTCATGTTGCGATTTTGAGCCCTTATGTGTAGTAATTGAAGTTTTGAATTGCTATGTGTAAATGCCATGATTGAGTTGTGACTCATGTTGATTATGTATGTTGTTTGTTGGGCTGCTAGTATTGAGTCTATCCTTTCCCTTTAAAATATTTTTAATGTCAATGGGGGACGAATGTTCCTAAGGGGGGGATATTGTAACAATCCGGAAAAGTCTAAACCCTAATCTAGAGCCTAACATAAGGGTCTAAGAGTTGTAACGTTGTTTTAAGGTCAAAAATAATGTTAATAAGTCATTTAGAAAGTTTTAGAATTAAAACGTCAAGAGACGTCTATGGCGTTCGGAAACTAGTTCAAGAGGTTCTAGTGTGCCTTACCCTATTTGACTAGGTTTTAGGAGTCGGAATTCAACGGAATTTGGTAGTAAGGTGTCTAATACGTATTAAAGTTGGTTTATAGTTTAAACGTTTGGGTACAACTCCCCAAGGACTAATCAAAGGGTCCTTGAGGGATCCTTTGCATTATGGCAAAAAGTTGTCAAATGGACAGTGTCTACCAACGATGCCCATTGACGGGGCGTGATCCAATCGACGGGGCGTCGATGGCCACCGTCGTTGGAAACTTAACCCTTTTGGAAAAGGGTCCATTTTGTCACTCTCTGACCAAAACTACGGTTGTGCAGTACGGTTAATCGAATGCACCATCGACTGACCTACGGCCCGTAGGTCGGGGTCTCATAGATCAGGTCATTGTTTTACTGCCTTGTTTTAAGTTGGTTAAATTAATTAATTAGGTGGTTAGTTAATTAGTTAGGGGTTAAGAGAGGTCTAATAAAGTTAGTTAAGGACTTATATAAAGACCTCAATCTTAATTAAACTAACCCAACCCTCATATTTCCCAAAACCCAATTGTTCTTCCTTCTCTCTTCTTTCTCTCTCCCAAATAAAAAAGCTCCATTGAAGGGAAAAGCCAAGGTATAGAGCATAAAATAGGGGGGGTTTCTTCATCATTCTTCATCAATTAACAAGGTATGGGATTTCTTTCACCTTTGGGATTTTTTCCCCAAAGGATTCTTCCAAAATCGATTTCAAACAAAAATGAGTTTCAAGTGCGTTTACTTCTATTACGAATTTGATCTTCTAAATTTCTTTGTTTATGATTTCTTTAGATGATTATGATTATACTATAGTATATCATTATTCAATTATGCTATTTATTGATGAATTAACCTAGGTTGTGAAGTAGATCATGAATTTGACCTAAATCCCTAACCCTAGGTTATGAACTAGTGATGAATTGTTGTGCAGTGATTCAATTGAGTTACTTATTGTGTTGATTATTATTGTGTGATGATACTACACACATTGTTGGGTTGAATTGGATGGTTGATGGTAAAACCTTGGATGATGGCTTGTGAAGGAGATGAGGTAATTCTTGTGATCTCAATCCTTTACTTCAATTATGATTAGTTATATTGAAGTATACCTTATGATAAGATTGATTAGGGTTGGTATGATGTTGCATTGAAATGTCTTGATTTATGGCTTGTGAGTTGTTGGCTAGGATGTAATGATATAAGGATGGTGATGAATTTGCCTATGTGCCTTATCATGATATGATTATGTAAAGTGTGCTAACCTCACGTGTGTGAATTTTATTGAAAGAACAATGCTCATGCAATTATCTTTGAGCTATGACAATTACTATATAAGGGGTAGACCCTATCCCTAAACTATGTTATGATTATTAATGAAAGACATTTCAAAAGGGACTCTAAGCTTAGCACCGAGTGAACTATAGTGAGGATTATCCCTTCCCACATAGGGAAGGTAGGTCATTAATGTACTCATGAGATTGGAGACTATAATGCATGTAGCATAAAGAGGGCCCAACTATATCTCTTAGTTCTTGAACTATGTTTCTCCCATAGGAATACTAGTTAGTGGATCCACATAGATGCTATGTTCATGTTTTGGTAATACCTTGGCAAGTAGTCCACCTTCTTTCGGTGTAGGGTTCCATGACACCGGATTCCACATTAGTTCATGTGGTCTATGTCGGTTAAGGAAAGATATTCCCAAAAGGTAAAACGAAGTAATAAAGTGAACTCTAACTAGGATGACCTAAGGGGTTTGGTTAGTCTAGGTAGGGGTATGGGACTCTACCTATACATTGCACTAGTTAGCCTTGAATGAAGTCTTGGAAAGATGTTCTTATGTGCTTATATGCTTATAAGTGTAAATGATATGTAAATCTTCATCTTACATGTTAACGACACTATGTAATATGGACTTCACTTATGAACATGTGGTTGGTATCTATGCTTATAAGTGTAAATGATATGTAAATGTTGATCTTATATGTCTAATCTTAATGATATAGTATGAAAAGTTGGGCATTGCTTGTAGCTTTTGTTGGGTTTACTTGGTTGGGTAAGGTTATGGGGTCTTACTTAGTCATTGCACTAGTGGACTCAATGGGGGTGTATGAGTGATGGTCTTGCTTAGGTTATGATGTTATGTACTTTATTGCATGTTTGTTGATATTATAACTTGATGATAGAGTTGTCTTGATTATGTGCTCAATTATGTTGATATGCATGTTGACTTGACTAGACTTGGTATTGTTGGTCTTGTACATGGTCTTGACTTAATGGATATGTGCTTATTGACTTGTATTGGTTCTTGAATGTGCATAAGGTATTTCAAAGTGACTTTGCATGTTTTTGCATAAATGTCCCTTTTTAGCATGATTTCTATGTTGTATGTGCATATGATCCTATACTTAGTACAAGTGATGTGCTAACCCCATTTCTCCCTTTTTCCCCAACATTTTAGGTTCCGGTCGTTGAAGGGTTCGTGACCACTTTGAAGGAAGGCTTGGAATCATTCTCCAAGTGGGTATGTCCTCAAGTCCGAGAATGATGCCTTGTTATTACTCTAGCTATAGTTATTTGTTAGAGTCTAAAGACAATCATTTCATCATGTTGTTTCAAGAATTGTTGTAAGCCCTAAGTGATATTTCTACATTTGTGTAAGGGTTTGTGCCCTTATGTTTGACTCTGTTTAGATGGTTTAATATGAGACATCACTTTTAAACTATATTGTGTATGTTGTCTATATGTGGCATAAAAGTAGAAGACTATGTAATCTTCTTATACGAAGGGTCTATGTATACTCGATATGAATATATTATGTGTAAGCGAGAGGTCTAAGTAAACCTCATGAAGTAGTGTAGATAAAAAGTTTTAAATTTTCTGCATTTTTATCCTATGAATGTAATGATGAATGCTAAGAGGCTAGTCTTAGTCCTCTCCGAGGACGAAGACACCGGTTACGTCTAGGGGGTACTTCCTAGATGTGACATAACCAATTTACCTAAAATAGTAGTCGTTGCATATTAAAAGTATTCTTAATAACTTTAAATTCAAATATTATGTTAATGTAATATATATGTTATTTACTTTTTATTAATTAGATGTTGAATCTACTCTTTTTATTATTATTTATTTTACAATTCTAGTACGTGAAAAATGTGTGTTCCAGTTGGTATTGTATCTTGAGGAGCAAAAGATTAATTAGTTGAGTCATAAACTATTGAAAAGTTAATTTGATAGACGTTTTTCAATTTTCTTAGTGTGGAAAATAATAAGAGAGAATACATAACAAACTTCTGAACTTGTCCACTAAATTTACTTTAGTATTTTAATTTTACAAATAATTATTTATCCCCCTAATCTCATTTCAAGTGAATTACAATCCACCCAAAAATCTGATGTGGCAAATATAAAAAAGGCAAGTGAAAACGTAAAAAATCAAAATAAACAAACAAATATGCCTTTTTTTTATTTCCTGTCACGCCCCGAGCCTACTCCCTGGACGTGACCACCACTTGAAGACCATTGCTGGCCTTGAGCGGACCCTTAACATGACTTACTTACTGAACGGAAGACTTAAACATAAGAGATATAGCTCATGAAATAACTAAAAAGGTAATAACTTAGCAAAAACGGCAACTTAAGTCTTAAACATATACAAATGAAATGAATAAGAAAAAAAAACTAATACTATCTGTCTATGAAGCATCTAAAATAAAGATGGATGTTGGGACAGGAACCCCAATCATCCTAACAACTAAAATCTAAGCAAAACAGTGATAAAAGATGTCCTCCGGGATGAAAGGAGGCTCACCAACTAACTCAAAGCTGCTCACTAGATCAACGGTATACCGGATGCTGACCTAGTTACCTATGTCTGCATCATAAGACGATGCAAGCCAACTGGCATCAGTACATTGAGTGTACGAGTATGCGAGTTGGAATGATAAAACAACTTAAGCTTGAAAAGAGTAAGGAGGAACACTTACCTTGGATTTGCTCAACCCATGAAATACCATGACTCGATATAACTAACTCATTTCAATATAAAGCAATATAAAAGCAAGTGCAATATATAAGAAAAGTTGTTTGAAAAGATGTTGTAACTCTGAATGTATACGAGGATACAATTAACTCTGAGATGTATGTAAAAATACAAATAAGCTGATGTATATAAATAAATACATTTAACTTTTGATGGAGTTTCTATAACCGACTACCATCACTTAAAAGTTATAGCGATGATACATCGATCTACCTCACGCTACCAGCACATCCTATACCCGGCCAATGGTATAAGACATGAACTCCTAATGGATTCACTAGTCTACTGTGAAAAGGGTTCATCTAAAAGGTATGACCCTTTTCTATCCATGGTGGCTACATGGTTTTATGGAGATGTGAGTAATTTGAACTCATGCTCGTCCCAAATTCGGTGCTCAATACTACTTCCAAAATATACTGGTTCTTATGTTTTTACAACATACTTCTTCTGTGATTTGAGATTAATGCTCAAAACTTAGCTCAAAGGCTATCTTGGAAATCTTAGTTTCCCTGCTTGCTTCATTTTATAAAGCTATTACTCTTTCCTGAAAACTAGCCCGAAGGCTCTTTGGAAATCTCAATTTCCGTTCTTATTTAAATGTGAAAACATTTTTTAAATCTCTTTGGGAATACTTAGTCCCTATATACTTTCGAAGGAATAAACTTCAACTTTACTCTTTACTCTTTACTCTTTACTTAGCTTGAAACTTGAGTCTTAAAAACAAAGTTAAAACGTTGTTAAAGACCCTTGAGAACTCTTAAGAACTTTGTTTTGACTTGACTCTTAACTTCTTTGACTTTGATCTTAACTTTCCTTGAATTGGATTATGGATTCAAGGTTAATGGTCTCATGTTTATGGATGATTTCATGATGTTTATATGTACCTTAGAGTGTTGGAATCAACTAAGAAACATGGGTACATCACTTAGGAACTAGTACGAAAAGGTGGGGAAAGAATGGGGTGAACTGGTGTCCTTGGCGCTCGGAGAGGCGTGGGGCGCCAGGCCCCAAACTTCAGAGACCAAGTTGGGTCAATTTGGCTGGCGCGATGCCCCAAGTCCCTACGGACAGAGATCGTCCGGTGGGGCTATGGGAGGCGCAGCGCCCAAGGCCCTACGGACAGGCGCTCTCGACTTTTCTCCTCTGTTTTCATCTCTAAACCCTCTAATCTTCCATGGTTCTTTCACCAAACACTTAGGATCATTATTACCCTCAATACCCAATAGATTTAACTCAGAAAACAATCCGAAAACATGAATCGAATCAACACTAGGCATTCAACAACTCAACCAATAAGAATTCAACAATGTTCTTCAAGAACTTTACTTTTTATCATTCAACCAACTTAAAAATCAATGAATGGAAACAAGTTTTATGTGTGGGTTAACTGACCCAACACTAAAAGATCTCACATACCTTGATAGGGATCACCCCCGATGAAATTCACTCGCAATCTTGACGTTCTTGGCGAATTCTTGAATTCTCTCCCTTTCTTCTTCTTTTCTCTCTTCTCCAAGCCCTAAGCGTAAAGTCTACTTTTCCAAACTGAACTAAACTTATTTTTTACTCCATTAAATCCCTAAAAATGAAATAGGAAATTAATTGGTTAAAAGACTAGTTTGCCTTTCCCTAAATCCGGATTGGGACTTTCCTCAATCCAACAACCTAACTTCTGAAAGGCATAACTCACTCATACGATATCGAAATTGTGTAAACTCGGCGGTATTGGAAAGAAATCTCCAAGGTCTTTCCAACTATATCAAGAACTGCCTTTAACTCATCCTGAGCTTGAATTTATGGCTGTTTAAAAATGACCGAAACTCACTTCTTAACTTAGACATTTCCAGATTTCTCCCTTTTCTTTCCAAAAATGAATATTTTTAGTTTCTTAGATATTTCAAATTGTGAGATGTTACATTTCCAACCAATTAGGTTCCATATTCCTCACACTCCACCACCCACCATATTTATCCACCACAACCCCATATATATGTTCTTCGAACCCCCCACCCGCACCCTTGTTTCCCCTAATTCAAACCATGTCGCGACCCACACTTGCCTCACCCCTTTCTTCTTCTTCTTCTTCTTCGAGCTCCCATCCCTGCCACCTTCTTTCCTTTTTTTTTAGAAACACCCCCACACATTTCTTCATTCATATTACTCTTGCTTATTATTAAAAGTGATGAATAAGAAAACAATGAAAAAAAGCAACTTATTATTGTTGCTTCTGATTTTACTTATGGAAGAGTTTGTTGATTGTGATGAGCTTGAAGCTTTTTTTGATAAAAAATTATAATTTCTTCATCTCAAATTAGTATTTTTTTTAATTTGTATTATTTATTTATTTATTTTGATAATGTGCTTTAAAAATTGAATGTTTTCTAGTCTTGGATCCATAGAGTTTGATTTTATTTTTATAATGTTGGATTAATTCTCAATTTTTTGCTATTGTTTACCTTTCTAAAATTGTATAAATAAAAAGACTTAAAAAATAATTTTAAAAAACTCAAAATTTAAATAATTTTCGAGGTGGCGTTGACGTGGCATTGATTTAACAATAAAATGACGCGTGTGTAATACACTTGCCATTGTGAGACTGGTATTGTAGTATAAGGATTGAAAAAAAATAACTTCGAAGATGTCAAGGGGGTACTTAAACGTACATGTAGTTTAAGTGCTAAAGTAATTTGTACTGTCAAGTTCGGGAGGGGAGAGGGTTATGTTTTTTCTCAAATAATAATGAAAAAAGAAGTCGATCTCCATCTCATTTTTTATTGATTCATTCATTCTTCTCTTATATTCTATAAATTTATTTATGACAAATGCAAAATTTATATGCTAAGGCATGTATACTAAACTAGTATTTGAAAATAAGGTGCTAATTTTTAGTTTACATTTTTCAGAGTTTGTTTGACCTTACTATTAAAAATAGCTTATTTATAAAAGAATTTTTTTTGTTTTAAAAATATCTTTTTGAAAAATATTAATTTGTTTTTGGTTAATTCATTTGAAAAGTACTTTTGATAAACAAATTGTGTTTGACTAATATTTTTTTAAAATGCTTTTGAGAGTCAAATTACGAAAAAGGTACGTATCAATGTACTTTTAATATTAAGATTATTCTATTGAGAGAAATCTAGACATTGAAATTTTGTGGGACTCTACAAAATGTGTTTAATTCGAGTTGAGACTCTACAAGGTGTGTTCAATTCAAACTAGGATTATTTTAGAGGCTGCTCAACCCTAAACCCTAGTTCATGTCTATAGAAAGTGTGCTATATTCCCTTGAAAATTCATATCGAATATTTCAGAAATTCATGTAATATTCGTAAGGAGATCAAATTTAAATCATTCTAGTTCGAGAAATACGCCAAAAATGATCCTCGAATCATGGATATATCTTATGAGAGAAGAATCAATAGATAAATATTTTATGGGAGAGAAATATAGGGAGGAACAAATTGTACCAGCACTATGTTTATCAATAAAATATATTTCTTCATATTTTTTTGTGATTGCAATTTATTTCTTGTCACCTTAAAATTTGTTGCAAACAACTTGGCACGCCTTGTGTGTGATCGAATCTACCCTTCATCTCTTCTCTAACAGATCATATATGCAAATATGATGCCACAAAACTGCAAAGATGAAAGATGAGTACTTCAAGTGTCACGCCACAAACCTACACCCTGGGCGAGACTGACAGTCGAGAACAATTGCTGGCCCCAAGCAAATCCTTCGCCTGGCTAAACTCTCAGCGGAAGACTTATAAATAAGATGACTTAAAAGATAAACTTTACTCAACTGTCTCAAAACATATCTCAGAATGTCTTAGAAACAAACATTCAACTAGCCAAAGAGGCAACTCAAGTCTCAACATAAACAACTGAAAATGAAAAGACTCATGTATTACTGTCTATCTATTTATGAAGCCTCTAAAACTATGAGGGATGTCGGTACAAGATCTCTGCTCATCCTTACAAAACTGAAATTACAAAACATAATAAAGTGATCCTTCGAAAGCAAGGAGTCTCACCAAACAACTCTGGAACTCAACTAGATCAACGAGACGTCGGACTTGTATCTACATCATTTGAATGGCGTCAGTACATGTAATGTACGGGCATGTAAGGAAAATCAAAACAAGACATAAGATTGAACTGGAACTGAAAGAAACACTTACCTCATCGGGATACTCAACTCATTTCAATATAAAACAGTAGTAAAGAATGCAGTATAAAGAAAAGCTTTAAAGCAGTAGATAACAACTCTTCGTATTGAAAAACACAATATACTCAGTTTGTATGCAAGGATACAAAGTAAACTCTATTTGTATATAAAAATACAAAAATAAACTTTTTAAGAGATTCTATAACCGACAACCATTACTATGAGCTAAGTGATGAACAACGTCTAGCCCACGCTGCCAAAACTATCATATACTTTACCGAGGTATAGAGTCTACTACTAAGTGGATCCACTAGTCTATGCTAAAAGCATTAAGGAATTATTTAAAAAAATCGTCCCCATATCGGTGTTCAATACTACTCCAAAAATGTAACTAGCTCATATGTTTAAAAAGATAACTCTTTTTATGGTTTGAGATTCTTACTCAAACATCTTTCTCTTAAAAGAGATGGTATTCAAAATTGTTCAAAAACTCTTTTGGAAATCAGTGTTTTCTCTCATCTTATGTTAAAATATTTACCCTTGGAAATAGTTAGTTCTCATATATCATTTTTGAAGAAAATAAACTCAACTCTACTCTTTCTCAAACTCAAATGCTCAAGTCTTAAAACAAGTTTAAAACGATTGTAAAAGACTTATTAAAAGGACTTGAAAGAACTCTTAGCTCTACCTTGAATTTGAATTATGAAATTCAAGATTATGATCCATGATATGAACAATCTTTCGATGTTTAGATGTAGTTTAGAGTGATTAGAATCAATAGGGAGCAAAGTTATACTTAAAAGGGACTTAAACAGAGAAAACAATGGAAATGGCCTGGGGGCAGGCGACCTTGGGGCACTGTTGGCGCGGGTGCCAGCCCTTAAGGTTTTGGAACACTAATCTGGCACACTGTTGGGGCTTCCTGGAAATTTCTATGAATTTTTCATCTCGTTTTCAGATCTTAGAACACTTTTAATTGATTTTTTTCTCATATTTTCCCTAGATTCAATTATCCAATACAAGTACTCAAGAATCTAATCGAAAACAATCCTTAACACATTACGATTATCTTAAGAACTCATCAAACTCATTCTAAATCAAGAAAGGAAACAACACTTTCAAGAACACTTATAAAGAACTCAAATACTCCAACTTTAAGAATGAAATGCGCTAAAAATAACATGATTGGCGTGTGGGTGACCGAACCCAACACTATGAGAACTCACATATCTCTTAGGATTGAATCCTTGGCGAAAATCTACAACAAAACTCAAGAACTTGACGAACGCCTTGAACTCTTCTCATTTTCCCCTCTTCTTTAACTCTTCTCAAAACCCTAGCGTAAATATTTAGATCTCTAAATATTTATTAATTTTGAGTTAATCTGATTGGGTAAGGAAAATACCAAAATACCCTTCACTAATTTGGGTAACTTTCCTTAACTAGATAACCTAACTTCAAACGAGCATATCTCAGTCGTACGAGCTCAAAAAGTAGCAAACTCAATGGTGTTGGAAAGATATTTCCAAGACCTTTCATTTGATATCTTATGGGCTACCTAACTCATCATGTACTGAAAGTTGTGGTCGTTTGAAGTCGACCCAAAACTCATATCTTAGCATAACTTGCAAAATTTCAGATTTTTGGTTATTTCCGAATTTGCGCTTTCTAAATCTAGCTTATTCTAACACCGGGTGTTACATCAAGCCTGTCTTTGATTTTGGACACGTCTACACTCCGACAAGCCTTGAGGTAGGAGACCTTTGTAGACATTACAATTTTGTGAGACTTTACAAGGCGTGTTTAATTTGAGTTGGACTCTACAATGTGTGTTCAATTCCAACTAGAATTCTTGGAGGCTACTCAACCCTAAACACTAGTTCATGTCTATATAAATGGTACTATATCCCCTTGAATAAGCATCTTAAATATTTTGCAAATTCATGGAATATAATATTCATAAGAAGATAAATTCAACTAATCCTAGTTTGAGAAACACGCCATAAATGACCCTCGAATCACGGATAAATATCTTATAAGAGAAGAATCAATGAATAAATTAAATATCTTATGAGAGAAGATTCAAGCGTGGAACAAAATTGTACTCGAACTATGTTTATCAATAAATTTACGTTTCGTCATACATATTTTTTGTGATTGCAATTTATTTTCTGTCACCTTAAAATTTGTTGTAAACAAGAAACTATTTTAAATATCTATTAGAAAAATTTTAATTTTAATTAAATTAAAATCTTGATTTTTCAATTTTTCAATCAATGTTATACATACATACATAAACATATAATCAAATAAAATGATGCCTTAAATGTATTTTGAAATATCAAGCAAAATAAATTTAAAAATGATTTCACAAATTAAACCACTATATATGAAAAATTCACCACAAAAATAAATAAAGTCCTTCATTTTTTAATCCTGCAAAAATATTATTGTTACTTTTATTTAGTTCTGTAAAATAAAAAGTAAAATAATACATAGAATATAATATATAAATAATAATGTATAAACATAAAATACAATAAAAATTTATTACATAAAATATAAAAAAAATAAAAATTGAATGAAACTTAACCAAACTTATGAGATATGCTAATTGATTGATAAGCAATATATTGACAAATATGCAAATATGAAAGTGGTATTTTGGTCCTTAAAAAAAATAATTTTCTGTTTTTGCTTTTTTAAGAAGCTCAAATTTTTTACTTCTTCCTAACTGCAGCAAAATTCTTTCTGCTTTCATTTATTAAAAATAGTTTAAGGTTTGCCAAATAACTTAATTTTTTTCTAAAATATTTTTTTTTTATTAAAAACACTTTTTTGACATCCTAACAACAATGTCAAACAAGCGCTAACTCTAGTTTTATTTTATGGACAAAGGAAATGTGAAATTATAGTTTTATGACTAAATGGAGTAAATGAAATGTTCATGTTTAGAATTAAGATAAGACTTATAAATTTTATAGTCAAATGGAGTAAATGAAATGTTCATGTTTAGAATTAAGATAAGACTTATAAATATTTATAGAGTCAAATGGAGTAAATTTATTTTAACATCAATTACACTTAAAGCTTACCCTCTACCATTTCGCCAAGTTCATCTCAAATATTTTTCTTAGAAGAATGTGGAAGTTGAAAGTTGGTGAGGGAGGTAGTCCATGGCTTCGAACGTTAAACAGTCACATAGGGCGACAAGTATGGGAGTTTGATCCGAACCTCGGGTCTACGGAAGACGTGGAAGAGATTGAGAAGTTTCGCGCAGAGTTTTACAAAAATCGTTTTGACACTAAACACAGCTCTGATCTTCTTATGCGTTATCAGGTGAAGTGAATTCTTACGACATGCTTTGTCGTTCATGTTCTTCTTATGGCATACACACGTATCACATGTCAATCGATAAAAATATATATAAGAAGATTAAAATTATATAAATATATATATGGTAATTGATGTTAAAATAAATTTTATATCTATTTAAATGATATTAATATGCAGTATTTCGAATATGTTTATTGTCTCACCTGATCTTCCTTTATTAATGACTTGTTGGTTTTTGTTGATCTTTATCGTTGATTTGATTGTTTTATCATGTCTAAACAAAATACTACTTTATATAAAATTAAAATCTTAATTGATTTTAAATTCTTAGTCATCAGGACAACCAACATCATTAATATAGGAAATAATCAAATTATAATTTTCTCATAGAAAATTATTTTTAAATGATAAAAGTCAATCAACATTCAAATTAGGATTTCATAGTTTTATAACAGTGTATATTTTTTTAACCAAAAATAAAATAAAATAGTGTATATTTGATAATGATGACTAAAGAAATTGAATAGAACAAATAACAAGAACACTCAATTAATAGGAATTTTTCAAAAGATATGTCGTACTTTTTTTTATTATGGTATCCTTTCTAACTCCTCAATATCTTTGTCTTTTGTCCTCAAATATAGTCAAATTTAATATTGTCCAAAAAATGGGTCAATCATATTATATTAATTAGATAACATATATTTGAACTCATTATAAAGTTAAATTAAGATGGTGTATAAAATTTAAATTCATTTTATTTTTTGAAATATTAAGCTTTAAAATTAGGATGATGTATAAAATTTGAACTCATTTTAATTTTTTTTTAATATTAAGAAAAGGGGAAATAATTATTTTAGTCTCTGTGTTATTGTATTATTATTTCTATTTTAATCCTTGTGATATTTAATTGAAAGTATTTAACCTTCAATTTAGTAATGTGTGTGTTTTTAGTCCTACTACTAACAGAGCACAAACAATATAATAGATTGTTAAACATTTCAAAGGACAATTTGGGTATTTACAATTTAATTGCGATTTACTCCATGAATTCTTCTTGTATTGTTTTTGTGGTTAGTGGTTAGTTATCAATAATTACACACAATATGTTGACAACTAATACAATTAAATGCTCAGAATTGACTTTGAATTTGTTATTATCGAAGCTTATATATAATCAAGGATCGTACCTGTTTTTCAGAAAATATAATCATGGCTAGGTGATTGTATTTTGCTTTGACATCTAAAGTCTATTATCATCTTTTCACATTTTGAAGCTTTTTTCAAGTCTAACAATTGTTTCTTCAAAATTTTCGATTGATACTTCTTTATTATTGTGAAATTATTTGTTTCATTCCTCAAACATAATTGTGTTAAATCCAGCAATAATCACAACTAGTTACGCTAATCTAATAGTAATTTGTGAACATTGTGATGATATAGAAGATGGTGGGGGTAAGTCGAGAATCGTAGACCACAAGCCCTCGTTGCAAATGCTTCAAAATTTACTGTATCTAAATCTTGTAACTTTGCAATTTTAGTATCTAATAGAAGTAACAAAAAAAATAAAGTCTCACAAATAACATTTCGATAGCCCACCCTTTCCCTTGCCCCCAATAGCTCCCATCCCCACACCTATGACACTCTCACCTCCCATAGTATAGAGAGAGTATGATGCACTAAATTTTTACTATGCGTGAGATCCTATGCGTGAGATCCAGAGAAGGATCAAATTATAATGATCTATTGTACAATCTTATCTTAAATTTATGTAAGTTTAAGGTTATACTATCTAAATTATATATAAGTTTTTAAATATTAGTAAATAAACACTTTGCCCCCCCACCCCACCCCCACCTCCACCCGCCATACCAAACACATTAAATATTTACCTACAAATCAAGGAGGGATAATAAAGTTAGTTGGTGGCATGGCAATAATCGAAGCTCTATCTCTTAAGAGAAAGTTGGCTGAAGCAGATATATCTTCGCTAGTAAGAGTATTATCAAAAAAAAAATTGTAGAAATATTTTCTAATTATACTTTAATTTAATTAATATACAATTCAAAGAAGAGTTGGGTGAAACAGGCATGTACATTAACGTACTTGCTTCAACAAGAATATTATCAAATAAAGAGAACTTAAAAAATATCTTTTATTCAAGCGAGACATGTTTCCATTAATGTTTCTGCTTCAGCAAAAATATTTTTAGAAAAAAGCTTTTTCAAAATATTTTTTAGTTCTACTTCAATTTAATTAATATGCAATTTTTATGAAATTATGGGAATAAATAGTCTAATTTTTAAGATGAAATTTTAACAATATTTTTAAAAAAATAAATTGGAGTAGAGATTGTAATGTGAAAATAGACCCTTTCACCAACTAAGTTAGATTTCAAGTAACCAACCAATAAGCTATGCTAAGGTAGTGCATTCAAATCTTCAAATTGAAAAAAACATGGGTAATTAATGTGAGCATGAAAAAAGTTGGAAGAAGTTAAAAATTGTTTTGAAAGGTTTTCGTTGTTGTTATAATTGTTATTGTTATTGTTATTGTTATTGTTATTGTTGTTATAATTGTTAGCGAAAATGCACAAGTACTCTTAGACTATGATCGAAATTTCAGAGACACACCTTAATTAAACTAAGGTTCTATTACCTCTTCAACTTATTTTTTTATAATTTTGTGCATCTTTTATCTTACGTGGCACACTCCGTGAGTACTCCACGAAATTGAGGCGCGTGGGAGATATTTGAATGCCACATAAGCTAAAAAGGCGCACAAAATTACAAAAAAAAAGTTCAGGAAGGTAATAGGACCTAGTTTAGTTAAGGTGTGTCTTTGAGATTTCGGTAATAGTCTAAGAGATACTTGTGCATATTTCCTAATTGTTATTGTTTGTGCCTGCGGAAATACTGGGGAAGGATGCTGCCGATTTGTAAGTTGTAAGTTGCTATTATAGTTAGGGATAACAAATGAGCGGATCTGAGTCTGAGTCTGTTGAAAGTAAATTAGGTGAAAATGAATAAAATATTCGATTCGACTCATTTTTAATATAAATAAAAATGAATAAACCTAATGGATAATATGGGTATCCATAATACCAATATTATCCATTGTTTCTTCTTACGTAGACATACACGAGCTTTAATTACATTTTTTAGATGTGTTTGGTACACAGGAAAATATTTTCATTATTTTTTTGTTCAAAATATCTTTTTGGAAAGAGGAAAGTGCTGAAAAAACTCTAAACTCGGTGTGAATCATCAGTTTCATTGTTGACAGGTTTAAAAACACTGTTTTACATGATTAGCTGAACATTATGCAACATGAGTCAAATATCTCCATTCTGAATAGTTGTTATCACTTATAGATTCTTGTCTGTTTTATTTTCTGAATTTCAGTTTTCAAAGGAGAACCCTGTGGGTACAATTCTGCCCAAAGTTCAAGTTGAAGATATTGGAGATATAACAGAAGATAATGTAGCCACCACCTTGAGAAGAGCCATCAGTTTTTATTCTACTCTACAAGCTCATGATGGTCATTGGGCAGCAGATTGTGGAGGACCAATGTTTCTATTGCCTGGTTTGGTAATTTCTTTATTAGATATGTGGTTGGTCAATCTCATTATACATACCAGCCAGATATAAGCACTTCACTTTCTTTATTCTTATTTTGTTGATCTAATGGTATAGGTTATTGCTTTATCTGTTACTGGGGCACTGAATGCAGTGTTATCCGAAGAGCATAAGCGAGAGATATGTCGTTATCTCTACAATCATCAGGCATGTACAATTACATTTCATCTTATATTAATTGAAAAATAGTTCTCTAGTCGAGATGTTTATTCTAAATATTTATTATTAAATGACAGAACTGTGATGGTGGGTGGGGTTTGCATATTGAAAGCAATAGTACCATGTTTGGTTCAGTTCTGAGCTATGTTACTCTGAGGTTGCTTGGTGAAAAGGCTAATGGTGGAGAAGGGGCAATGGAGAAGGGCTGCAAATGGATTTTAGACCATGGTAGTGCCACTGCAATAACCTCGTGGGGGAAAATGTGGCTCTCAGTTCAGTAAACTTAACTTTTACTTGCTTATTTATACATTTGTGGTCACATGCATTTACAGTCTTGATGATTTTTAATTTGTTTCTCTACTAATCATTCATCAGGTGCTTGGAGTATTTGATTGGTCTGGGAACAATCCACTTCCTCCAGAGATGTGGCTTCTTCCTTATATCCTTCCGTTTCATCCAGGTTAGTCTGTAGTTTTATCTATTCATTACTTGTCAATTTATAAATCTCAAATCCAGAGCAAATCTTTTTTGTTTGGATACAGATAAAATAGAAGGCTTGATTTACTTCCTACATTCTTCATGAAAATAAAGTGACAAATCTATATCGACTGATTAGGTTGGCAAGCCATACTGTCAAGAAAATAACCTCTTTGTTACCAAATGTAATTGAAGTTCAGTAAGAAGCTTATCTTCCGATAGGCTATTTGTTGGCTGTCTGTTCTCTTGTTTCCTGGAAATGCTAAGCTGTCAAACGATGTTGCTAGTCATACGATTCATTTTCAGAAACATCTGCATCTTGTCTTATGTAAGAAAAGAGAACATTTATTGTGTTCACTCTTGTAGGAAGGATGTGGTGCCATTGTCGGATGGTTTATCTGCCAATGTCCTACTTATACGGTAAAAGGTTTGTTGGACCAATCACACCAACAGTTTCATCTTTGAGAAAGGAGCTCTTCACAGTCCCTTATCATAAAATAAACTGGAATAAAGCACGCAATGAATGTGCAAAGGTTAGTATGACTGCAATACATGCCATTATTAATCATGCATTTTTCTGTTACTGTACTAACTTCTGTAGGAGGAAATATAATATTTATCCTAGCACAGCTTAAATAACTTACAAGTGATCTTGAGCATATTTATCTTCACTCCACTTTAGGATAACACATATTGTTTGATTTAGCTCATGCTGTTGAAATTTTTCTTTTTCTTTTACCTTTTTTGATACATAGACTGTTCTGCATCTACACTTAATCAAGTTACCTCTTTTAGTGTTAAATCCTTGTTTCACTCAATATTTTCTGAGGACTTTTATGGTGATTGATTGACTTCATCCATGGTCCAATTCGCTAATTTTGTTTTGTTTCTAGTAGACTAGTTTTCAGCGTCGAACCTTTAAAATGTATGATCAGGTTACTCCTTTTAGCTGTTTCGACTTGGCTCACGGAATATGTTTTGAGTAGATGCGTACCTCCCCCAATTGGTCCAATTTCATCATATAACAGGGAAGTGAGCTACTATTACCCCAAGTTCATGATGTTAATTTGCTCCACATCAAAAGAAATCCTGTATAATAATAAGCAGCAGATGTAAAGCCATGTGGATTTCGACTTCTTTACTCTTCTTTTCCTTATAGTTTTAATCATGTTATGTAATTTTTCACAGGAAGACCTCTACTACCCTCACCCTCTAGTACAGGACATCCTTTGGACAACTCTTGACAAGCTCATCGAACCTTTGTTTATGCATTGGCCTGGGAAAAAGTTGAGGGAAAAAGCTCTTAGCACTGTAATGGACCACATACATTATGAAGATGAAAATACTCGCTATATATGCTTAGGGCCCGTGAACAAGGTACTAAAAAATAACTTCTTTTTATCTGCTCTAATTGGTGATTGAAGAAAAAGTTTATTCAATATAAGGATTATCGCTTGATGCTACATGAACCAAGTATGCATTTTATATGTTCCATAAAGCTAGAACTTTTGGAGTTTGGCCAGCATTGCACTTGTCATAGTCGTGTTTTTTTCCCTCCAACTGAGGGAAAATAATGTAGTTCAAAAAGACATTGTAATATTATGAAGTACCTTGAAAGGTCCTTTGTTGGTGTTGGAGGAAAAAAGAAGTCATACTAAACCTACAAATGTCATAAAGGACATGTATGAAGAAGCCATCACTAGCATGAGAACTATAATAGAAGTAACAATGGAGTTTTCTCCATTATTGTGGTTTACAGTAGGAATCGACATTTAGCCTGTACTTGTTTATCCCTTTTGGTGGATGAGTTAATCAATGCAACACAACACAACACAAGATGAGATCCCATGGTGAAAAAATGTGGTCGAAGAGTATAAAAAAAAAAAACAGAAGTCGAATAAAAATGAGCACTAATAGTCTGGTGGTAGAATGATACCATGCCACGGTACAGACCTGTGTTCCATTCCTCGAGGGACTCCGTTGGTCTTTTTTTTAACCGAGGCACTCCCTTGGTACTTGTTTAATCTTTCCCCATGTTTTTCAAAAAATTCAATTCTTTTAAATTTAATTAACTTCTGGAGGCCATCAGAAAATCCCAACATTGTCTGTTAGTTTTCCTCACTGAAGTGATAATTTCTAACAGAACTCTGTTCATCGGTTTTTTTAATCAGAAATCGGTGGTTTTTTCCCTCAGAAAAATGTGTATTTGTAGTAGTGATTGAATCAAAATTGAATTGAAATGGATAAGTTTTACTGGGGGTGTTATGTGACAGAATGATGCCTAACAAAGTGAAAGACAGTAATAAGACCAACTGTATCATATGGGAGCAAGTGTTGGGCTGCCAAAGTCCTACACATCCGCAAGATGAGTATCGCAAATGCAGATACTAAGAAGAATATGCGATCACAGATTATTATACAAGATTATTAATGACCACATTCATGAGAAGGTTCAAGTAGCACACATAGAGGATAAAAATGAGAGGAGGTCGCTCATGGTCATGTCTTGTGTCGACCGCGAGATGCATCGCTCCGTTGTGATACCATGATGAGAAGAGGTGTTAAAGTAGCCGAGGTAGACGTAAAATCATTTGGAAGAAAGTTGTCTTGATCCATACAGTAGCGAGGATAGGGCACAATCGAGGAAAAAGACCTATATAGGAAATACCTAGTAGTTGAAAATATGTTTTTGTCATGTTAGAACTTTTAATTCACACATTGTTCTTTCAAAGAGTTGTTTCAGATTTATGAACATTAGAAAATATAAGGAATTTCTTGAACTTCCAATTTTATCGAGGACATGATCCTGGATAAGAGGATATGGAGGTTGAGGATTAGTGTAGAAGGTTAGTAGGTAGTCGCACTGTCTAGATTTCCTTATCAGTGTAATTAGTAAATTTTTCTCCTACTTTGTTATACTTCTTATTATTACCTGCTGTTACTTTTTCTTTGATTATCGTATTATTTGTTGGTGTAACTGGTATTCTTTCATGTATTCTCTTTTCTTTCTTGTTTTGTTATGATTTACTTGAGCCGAGGGTCTATCGGAAACAGCCTCTCTACCCTTATAAGACAGGGTTAAGGTTGCGTACACACCACCCTCACCAGATCTCACTTGGAGATTCTACTGGGCATGGTATTGTATAATATTTGCCTAAGATCAATTTAAATGGAGTAACATGGTCAGTGAAGATTCATAAAACCAACTGCAACTTATTTGGGACTGTACTGTTGTTTTATAAGTAAGTTCCTGTCTAGTCTTATTTTCTTAGTTAGAGATAGAGTTATAGTAGTTTTAAGAATCTTGAACTTGTTCAGAACTAATTTTCCTATTAATAGGACTCTGGACTCATTTTTGTTTTGGCTTGATGTATAACACTATGAATTGATTTCTCTATAACAATATACCTACTGTAGTCCTACAAGGTGGGGTTTGGAGATGGTAGAGTGTACATAGATCTTGCCGTTACCTTAGAGGTAGAGATATTGTTTCCAGTAGACCCTCAGCTTAAGGAAAAATTGTTCAAAATAGTCCTGAACAAGAAGCAATGGAAGTGCAAAAAAAATTAGATAATAACAAAAACAACATATAGTAACAGGCCAGAAACTACAACAAAACATCATGATAATCGAGGTACAAAGAACAACACATAGTAACAGAAATCGAAGGACAAGAAACTATAGGGGCAATACTACAACTATTAATATGAACAGACAAACTTGTTTTATCTCTCTTTATTATTTTTCTTTCTCATTCTCCTATTTCTCTCTATTCTTATATTGTTCTCCCTTCTCCATTCTGGTGCTACATCATATATTCTTCCCTTTCCTTTTTGTGTTAACTGACCTCTCATGTGCAGGTTTTAAATATGCTTTGTTGCTGGGTTGAAGATTCTAATTCGGAAACTTTTAAGTTGCATCTTCCACGATTATATGATTATCTATGGATTGCTGAAGATGGAATGAAAATGCAGGTCTAGATTCTAATAACATCACTTCATCATATTCATGTCTGTAACTTCTAATTTGCTTGTTCTCCAAAAGTAGGACTGTTCAACTTTATAGATATCTGCATTGGCAGAATTTCTTCAATTCCAACCATAGTTGCTCTGATATTAATTGTTTCGACATTTTTTGCCTTATTTCTAGTATTCAAAAGATGATGTGAATGCCAAATTTCAGGGATATAATGGAAGTCAATCATGGGATACTTCTTTTGCTATTCAAGCAATCATTTCAACAGACCTTGTTGAAGAATATGGTCCAACTTTGCGAAAAGCACATAAGTTCATGAAAGACTCACAGGTAAGGCCTTTGTTCTTTAGCATATACGTGGCACTTTTTCCTTATTTATCTTCTGTTATAGAATATAATCGGTGTACATATTATATCTTCCATATATAGCTAACTTAATTGTAGGAGCAGATTCTTAGTTGATTTACTTTGATTAGTTTCCTTTCATAGAAGCATATGTATTTGTATAAGTATCTTGTCTTGATGAATAGAAAGACACAAGTTATTCTCCATATAATATGTGTTACATGGTATCAGAGCAACTGTCTAAGCTGGGATTTTGGCTTTGCCAAAATCACTATGACTTCGCCGGAAGCTACTGTGGCTTTGGGGAAGTAGTTGAGAGCCCTATCTTTCACCTTTGAATCTGGACACCATTTCTGTGTTGGATAAATTGATTGTCTAAGTGTACTGAATCCATGTTGTGGCATCTGGGTTCGGATTGAAGCTCTGAAATCTGAAGCTGATTGTCTGCCTTTCTCGAGTGAAGCTGGTGCTTCAAAATTCTGGAAATTCAAGAAGGGTGCTAAGAATATTTGTTGGAGATCTGTTTGTGAACTCAAATCTGAAGTTTGAGTCATTCTGGAACTGTTTCGATAAGGTTATTTTGTCGGAACTCGAAACTTTCAAACACCATATCAAAGAAGACGACCTGTCCATCCTTCTATTTTTTTGGGTTGCTGTCCAGAAAATCTGTTGGCTTCTCAGACATTGCTGTCTTTTCCAGTCAACATCCCCTTCATTTCTGATTTTTCAGCTAGATTGGTCTTGGAGCTGTCAGATCTGGTTAGTCATTTTATTCTGCTGATTGTATTGTCTCTTTTTTTTGGGATTATAGTCTGTTTGGGACTTGTTGGTTTCTCCACCAATTCATTTTGGTAGCGTAAGCATTTTGTTGTGAATATGACTGACTGTAATCAGGGAACTCAAAGGTGTGATAAAATGATTTTGATTTCTGCAAAGGAGTTTGCTGAATTCTCTCGATATCAGAAATTATTAAAGGAATCCACATCAGTTAATGCCTTTACTAAATCAGATAAAACATGTCAAAGCTCCCTCTCAGGTTACTGTAGCTGATGGATCAACTTGTAACAGTGTTGGATATGAAACTGTTAAACCAACCTCCACTATTACCTTGTCATCAGTATTAAGTCTACCAAAGTTGGCCTTCAATCTGATTTCTGTTAACAAAGTTACTAGAGACCTTAATTGTTATATTTCGTTCTTTTCGGATCATTGTTTGTTTTGTGATCTTAAGACGAATCAGGTTATTGGTAAAGGACATGTATCTAACGATCTCTATATTTTGGATGAATGGGGGCCTCAATTTGTTGCCTGCTCTAGTGTTGTGTCTCCATTTGAAGCACATTGTCGATTGGGACATCCTTCTCTACCTTTGCTAAAGAAGCTTTGTTCGCAATTCCAGAATATTTCTTCATTAGAATGTGAGTCATGTCGATTTGCTAAACATCATCGCAGCTCATTAAGTCCAAGGGTTAATAAACGGGCTGAGTCAGCTTTTGAATTGGTTCATTCTGATGTTTGGGGACCATACCCTGTTATTTCCAAAGCCGGGCATAAGTATTTTATTACTTTTGTGGATGATTTTTCTCGTATGACTTGGATTTATTTCATGAAGAGTCGCTCAAAAGTGTTTACTCACTTTTGTACCTTCTATGCTGAAGTCAAAACACAATTCAATGCTTTGGTACGTATTTTAAGGAGTGATAATACTAAAGATATATGTCGGAATTATTTCAATCATACATGAAACAACACGGTATTCTCCACCAATCTTCATGTGTTGATACACCCTTTCAAAATGGAGTTGCTGAGAGGAAGAACATGCATCTACTTGAGACAACTCGAGCACTTTTGTTCCAAATGAAGGTTCCTAAACAATTTTGGGAAGATGCAGCCTCTACGGCTTGTTTTTTGATTAATCGTATGCCATCCACGGTTCTTGCTGGTAATGTGCCTTACAGTGTTCTGTTCCCAAACAAGTCACTATTTCCAATAGAACCTAAGGTGTGTTTGGAAGCACTTGTTATGTTCGACCATATGTCACTAAGTTGGATCCAAAGGCATTGAAGTGCGTTTTTTGGGCTATTCTCGTCTTCAAAAGGGATATCGATGTTATTCTGCTGAACTTGGAAAATATTTGGTATCAACTGATGTGGTATTTTCAGAGACTACACCTTTCTTTTGTGCACCTCCCATTTCTACAAGTCAGGGGAGGAAGATGAGTGGTTGGTCTATGAGGTCACCTGTGTTTTGACAGAAGAATCAAATATTGTCCCTCCATCTTTTGGATCATCTATTAAGGATCAATCGAGTACTGTACCGTTAGCTTCTGCACCATCTACGGTAGTAAGACCTCCGACTGTACAAGCTTACTCGAGGAGGCGAGAAGCCAATGATACATGTCCTGCTCAAGGTCCCTTTGTCATCAGATCCTCATTCGCCTGATCTTCCAGAAGATCTTAATCTCACTATCGCTAATCGCAATGGTACATGTAGTTGCAAATCTGCATACTCCATTGCTAATTTTGTTTCCTATGGCCATTGATCCTCTATGTCTAGATCTTTGATTGTTTCTCTAGACTCTATCGTTGTTCCTAATACAGTTAAGGACGCCTTGAGTCACACTGGGTGGTATAATGCAATGCTTGAGGAGATACATGCACTAGATGAGAATCATACTCGGGACTTGGTGGATTTACCAAAAGGAAATAAGGCAGTGGGATGCAATGGGTCTTTGCGGTCAAAGTTAATCCAGATGGCTCTGTGGCTAGACTTAAGGCTCAACTAGTGGCTAAAGGATATGCTCAAACTTATGGGATGGATTATTCGGACACATTTTCTCCTGTGGCTAAACTCACTTTTGTTCGCTTATTTATTTCCTTAGCTGCATCTAAGAATTGGCGGTTGCACCAGCTAGATATCAAGAATGCATTTCTTCATGGCGATTTCCAAGAAGAAGTATATATGGAGCAACCACCTGGATTTGTTGCTTAGGGGAAGTATGTGAAAGTTTGTCACCTAAAGAAATCCTTGTATGGTTTGAAACAAAGCCCTCGTGCTTGGTTTGGCAAATTCAGTGAAGTAGTTCAGGAATTTGGGCTGGAAAAAAAGCATGTGTGATCACTCAATCTTTTTAAACAATCAACAATTGACATTCTTCTTCTTGTGGTATATGTTGATGACATTGTTATTACAGGAAGTGATTATTCCGAGATCTCTTCCCTCAAGTCATTCTTGCATACTAAATTCCACACAAAAGATTTGGGACAACTAAAATACTTTTTGGGAGTAGAAGTAACTAGAAGCAAGAAGGGAATTTTTCTATGTCAAAGAGAAAGTATATCCTTGACCTACTTGTGGAAACTGGAAAGTCCGCAGCCAAACCTTGTAGTACTCCAATGGTCCCAAATGTGCATCTGACCCGAGATGATGGCAGCCCCTTTGATGATCCAGAGAGATATAGGAAATTAGTAGGGAAACTAAACTATCTCACTGTAACGCGTCCAAATATTGCTTTTGTAGTGAGTGTTGTTAGCCAATTCATGTCTTCACCTACAGTAAAACATTGGGAAGCCTTGGAACAGATCTTATGCTACTTGAAAAGATACCCAAGACTTGGAATTTTATATGGTAACCACAGACATACTCACATTGAGTGCTTTGCTGATGCTGATTGGGCTGGATGTAAAACCAATAGACGATCTACTACTGGTTATTGTGTCTTTGTTGGGGTAATTTGGTGTCTGGAGAAGTAAGAAATGAGGTGTTGTATCGCGATCCAGTGCAGAATCTGAATATAGAGCTATGGCGCAGTCCACATGTGAGATCATGTGGATACATCACATATTGACAGAAATTGGAATGAGACATTCTACACCAGCAAAACTCTGGGGTGATAATCAAGTTGCTCTTCATATTGCCTCCAATCCTGTGTATCACGAAAGAACAAAGCATATCGAGGTAAATTGTCACTTTATTCGCAAGAAGATCCAAGATAACTTAATTTCCACCGGTTATGTAAAGACAGGAGAGCAACTAGCTGATTTTTTCACAAAGGCGTTAAATGGAGCTCGAGTTAATTATCTTTGTGACAAGCTTGGAATGATCAACATCTATGCTCCAGCTTGAGGGGAGTGTTATAGAATATAATCGGTGTAAATATTATATCTTCCATATATAACTAACTTAATTGTAGGAGCAGATTCTTAGTTGATTTCCTAGATTTACTTTGATTAGTTTCCTTTCATAGAAGCATATGTATTTGTATAAGTATCTTGTCTTGATGAATAGAAAGACACAAGTTATTCTCCATATAATATGTGTTACAATTTTTATCTCCGGCGTTGGTGTTAATTGCTAGATTCTTTCTTTTGCATAAAGGTGTTAGATGATTGCCCAGGCAATCTTGATTTCTGGTATCGGCATATTTCAAAAGGGGCTTGGCCTTTCTCTACTGCAGATCATGGTTGGTCTATATCAGATTGTACTGCGGAGGGACTAAAAGTAGGCCTTTTTGTTAAACCTTAATGACTCGTTGAGACATTATCATTTGTAGTAATCTAATCTCTCCGTGCCATTTGTATCAGGCATGTCTTCTACTCTCTCAGCTACCTGTGGAAATTGTTGGTGAACCATTGAAGGCAAACCGTTTGTATGATGCTGTGAATGTTATGCTGTCATTACAGGTAAAAACATTTTTTCTTGTAATCGGAAATAATGTTTCTTTTCTCCTTCGATCAACCTTTTGATTAGGGGTTGGCATCAGTTGGCTTGTTTTGGTTTCCCATAAGTCCCATTCAGCCTTTTGGTTTTCTATTTGTCGATTTTGGTAACTGAAACCGAATTGTAGTAGTTTCAGTTCAAAACAGTTATGTTCGGTTAGGTCTTTCAGTTCTTAGCTTGACTAATTGGGATTTTTCCCACACCGAGATATGGGTCTCACAAATAATTTTTGATACTACATTGAGCCGAGTTCATGAAGAGATCACAATGTTGTTCTTCTCTGATAGATTAACAAACAAGAGCGGCCAGTAAAGCTCCACTGTCACATTGGCCACTTTCATGATTGTAGGGATTATCTTCCTATTACAATAACTTGTAAGCAGAAGAAATAATAGAACGTAAAAATGCATCAACAAAAAATCAGAGGAACAACAATATAGTATGAAAGTTTACAGTGATGGGGATGTCTTCATGAGAACTAAATAAGTGTTCCTGCAAGCAACTTTTCCTAGTGTCATCTTCTGCACAATCATACTATGCAAATGTATCAGTTAGGGGTTCACTGTGACAATAAAATTTCTGCCAGTATGAGATGAAAATGATTCTTGATAGTTACAGTTACATCAATTGCATTCGGTTTTTCTAATTCTCATGAAACTGCACATTTCGTTGGATTATTAATGAAGTCTTTTTCTATGATGCAATCTGCAGAATCCTGATGGTGGCATTGGGACATATGAACTGTCAAGGTCGTATCCATGGTTGGAGGTATTCAGTTTGGCAACTAACATTAATTCCATGTCAAAAGATTTTTGTTTTTACATCAAGGAACACACTGATATCTATAATCTACTTAGTTTGTTTTAATTGATCATTCATGTAATCCATTTGCACCAACCTGACTTTTTATTTCTATGCACTAATTTGCCTTTTTATAGCATTTGATGTTTCAGCAAAGTTGATATTATTTTTGCCGTCCGTCCACTAGTTCTATGGCCTAAAGCAAATAGTTGCTTCCTTTTATCAGCTGTCACATTTCTCAAGGACAACAGGATGGTAATCCTCAAAGTTTAGGGTATCTGATGTCAAAGTCCAAAAGTTTCAGACTACCTGATTGTATAAGTACTGGGAACTTAAATGCGTCATGCAGTTATCCAGGGATGTGGGGAACTGCATTATCATGTCTCAACATAATGATAGATCTTAGATAGGACGACTCTAGGAGTCTGAAGTGCGAACTTAGATCCCCGGATTCATTTAGATATATTAGTTGTTTTGCTAATATAGGTAATTTCTGATGAAGAATATAAATAAGGCACGACTTGCATGTTTTCTGATTCTTTTGCCTAGATTAATCCTTATATGCAAGTCATTTGTTAATGCTGCATTGTGTTTTCCTCCTTCAGATAATCAACCCTGCTGAGACTTTCGGTGATATTGTTATTGATTATCCGTAAGGCATCTTTACCTGTATCTTGTTTCATCTACTAAACTACTTGAGGTGTGCGCTAAAAAGTTTAGATGATCTTAACATTAACCCCAATAATATTTGCAGTTACGTAGAGTGTACCTCAGCTATAATGCAAGCTTTGGCAGCATTTAAGAAATTGTACCCTGGGTACCGGAAAGAAGATGTGGAGCGTTGTATTGAAAAAGGTGCCACCTTCATTGAAAAGATACAAGAAGCAGATGGCTCCTGGTTGGTTCTTATTTAAGCCTGTTTCTTTTTTTTTTCCCCTCTTTGGCTAGTAAACCATTAGTATTCACTTAATCTTGAGGTGTATCGTTAGGTATGGATGTTGGGGAGTTTGCTTTACGTATGGCACATGGTTCGGGGTGAAGGGTCTGCTGGATGCTGGGAGGAACTTCAACAATTCTTATAACATCCGTAAGGCCTGTGATTTTCTGTTATCAAAACAAGTAGTGTCTGGTGGATGGGGAGAGAGTTATCTGTCTTGTCAAAACAAGGTAAAAGTCATTCATACCTTGTACTCGATCTTTCTATGCATCGTGGAAAATGCATGTCATGTAAATTTTAACATCAAAACATGTATACAAGTGTTCTCTACAAATAAATATGTGAGTCTTAAGTAAAAATACTAGAAAGATAACATTCTTCAAATTTGCTTCTTGTTTTGTAATACCTTGTATGTCACTTTCTCCGGCTGGATAAAAACTCTTTGATTTAGAACTTGAAATATTATAAATATCATTAAGGAACCACGGAGTTACATATATAATCAACTAATTTGGCAATCGTGTCAGATAGACGAATAGAAAAACGTTACAATCAAATTGATAACCATGTAATTGGGACTATTAACTGTCAACTAATGTACATAACTCTAAATTATTTGCAAATGCTGGAGTTATTTTTGTCTCTCAGTTCTGCGTTGTAATTTTCAATTTTTTTCAACTCTTATAGGTGTATACAAATCTAAAGGGTAACAAATCTCACACTGTTTGTACTGCATGGGCTATGCTTGCTCTTATTGAAGCTGGACAGGTATAAATAATTTTCCACCACAAATATAACTCATTCCAAGGAGCTGCTGGTTAAACCAGCTTGTCTTGTAAGAGTTTTGAGGACCAATAAGCCATTAAATAAATTATGATCTGATTTCTTCTGAACCAAAGCTAACCAATTGATGGTTCTCTATTAGTTTATTACTGCTAAGAACATAGACTTCATGATAGTTGAACTGTTCAACTATCATGAAGTCTATATTCGTAACAGTAATAAACTAATCTGTCATTGAAGGAATATAGACTACTGATTGATGAAAACTGGGATTCTCATTGTTGAAAATTTCAAAGTTATGTTGAGGGAATGGTTAATTATACCTCTGGATGTAATAATCACAGAGATGGAGGCTCTTCATTTTGTTTTGTGATATATGTTTTGTTGTGCAGGGAGAGAGGGATCCAACTCCATTACACCGTGCAGCAAAGGTATTGATAAATTCTCAGCTTGAAAATGGAGATTTTCCTCAGCAGGTAATTTCTGCAGTCAGTCACACTAAGATTTGTAGCTTAAAAACATACATGTTTCTAAATCAACTTCAAAAGTGGTGAAGTATTGAGGAGGTTGGCCTATTTTGTATTTCATTTTAGCCTTTTAATTGTGATAGAAGTGTTCCTCCTCGAATAAAATATGGAAGTTGGAGATGTTTCACAAGTTTATCAGAAAGTTATTACAATGTACCTTTTTCATTGTTTTTGTGTTGGATATTCAAAGAAAAGGAACAGTCAATATCTAGTGGCGGAGCTAGAGTACGGGTTAGTCCAAACCTAGCAGCCATGATCTAAATAGTGTATTTGTCTAAATCAATATTTTCTCGTGAAGACAAGTGGATAAAATGATTCTTATTCTTCACTTCACTCAGTTCGCTTACACAGAATAACTATAGTAATTCAGTATATATAGATACTATTCTACGTGTACATCATCTTAATTTAATTCAACTCTTCTTTTTCCTATACATGAACTAAGTAAATAGCCTTTAGCAAATCTAAAAAAACTTTTCTTCTTCCAAACACGAGGTTCAATTCCTAACAATCCTTCTTGAACCAAACATTCTTAAGTGTCAAAAGTTTTCTTCCTCAACTCTTCCGAGATTGCACATTACCATCCTTTTTGGGAGTTTGGGTAGTTTTCATAATCTTCTTCAGAAGACTCCACCTTATGATCTTCTGAGAAGATACTTCCTCAGATTTACTCATACTGAGATTGAGTTTGCCATATTTACTGATGTACTTAAAAGTTACCATTGTGGTTCTTCTTCATCGCTGTTTCCTTGAAGTATTATCATCTCTATTCGACAAATGTAGTTATAACCTTTTCTGGTTCTACATCCGCGGCCCTTTTTGATTCTACAACAGCATTTTGTCTTTTAGATGAACATAGTTGCGGGGGACCTATTCCTCATATATCTTCTTCTCTTGAAGACAAGTGGAGGAACTGATAATGTTTGCTATAATGTTGAATTTTGCAGGAGATAATGGGGGTGTTCAACAAGAATTGCATGATATCGTATTCTGCATATAGGAACATCTTCCCAATTTGGGCTCTAGGAAAATATCGGTCTCAGCTACTTAAAGCTCCATGAGTGACAGTCAGCTATTTCACAGCTGAAGCTGATCAATGAGTTTCTAGTTGAACACTTGTTGTTTATCAATCTATGATATGAAACTGAACATACAGTACTGAACACTTTTTATTTATCACAAACATGCATGCCTTGTGGATGTTGAACCCGCAACACTATACATATTAGTTATGTTCATTTCTCTATTTTAGTTTTAAATATTTATCTCTATAACATTATTTACTTTATCAGTTATACATGTTGGGATCGAAACATTTATCTCTATAACAAATGCAAATTTTAAACGATGATAAATCAGACAATAACATTTTGATATGCTTCAAATTATGCATCAACATGTTGCCCCTTTTCCGTTTCTGTTCCATGTTTATTTAGGATGTGTTTGGTATGAAGGAAAATGTTTTCCATGGAAAATATTTTCCTAGAAAATGTCAAGGAAAATGTTTTCCTGGAAAACAAGTAGATTTTGGACTTATTTTCTCATTTTGGTTGGTGAATAGAAAATATTTTTCAGAAATGATTTTTAGTGTTTGATTTATGAATGAAAAATATTTTTTAAGAAACATCTTTTATTTTTACTAGAGTAGAATATAATTTATGAAACTGAAAATATTTTTCAGAAACAATTTTTTTTTTGAGGGGGGAGGGCGTGTGGGAGGGTGGGTGTGTATGGGGTAGGTGAAAAAATAAAAATTTCAAGTTGAAATTTTTTTTTAAATATAAAATTAATTTTTGGGGGGCTGGGGGAGGGGGGGGCTGGCGGGTGGGTGGGCAGGGGTTAGGTGAAAAAATAAAATTTTGAAGTTTTAAAATTTTTTAAATACAAAATTAATTTTTTTTTTTGGAGGGGGGGGGCTGGTAGCGGGGAGGGGGCAGGGGTTAGGTGAAAAAATAAAATTTTGAGGTTTAAAATATTTTTTTTTGGGGGGGGGCTGGTAGGGGGTAGGGGGCTGGCGGGGGCGGCTGGTAGGGGGGGTAGGGGGGCTGGGAGGGAGGGAGGAGTTTTAAAATAAAAATATTTTTAAAAACAAACTCAAATTTTTTTGGGAGGTAGGGGGGGCGGTGCTAGGTGGGTGGTGTGGGTGGTGTGGGTCGGTGGGGGGGTCAGGGATTCGGTGGAAAAAAAATTTGAAATTGAAAATATTTTAAAAATTGATGTTTTTGCCCAAAAAAATGTAATTTGAAGTTGGAGAATAGTTTTGGAAAATGTTTTCCTTAATTTTTTAAGTGAAGTCATTTTCCTTAATTTTGAGGAAAATGAGTTGATTTGGAAAACATTTTCCAAGACTTTTGTCCCAACCAAACATGAGAAAATTGAAAAACATTTTCCAGAAAATGTTTTCCTTCATACCAAACACACCCTTGGAAGGAAAAAATTTCTTGCTCGATGGAGTACAAAGTGATGGTGCAATTTGTAGAAATGTTTATGATAACTCAAAACAAAATATAAGAAATTCAATTTATCATCATATCATATCATTATATTATATCATCATATATATATATATATATATATATATATATATATATATATATATATATATATATATATCATATATTATTATAAGTGGGAAGCATCAAAGTACAATATTGAATTACCATATTACCCCTATGTTAAATAAAAATATTTAATTAACAAAATATTTAATAATAATCATATCATATTGTACTTAAAATATATATTTTTACTTAAAATAAATACACTAAAAAGATAATTATTCATTAATAATCTTCTAAAGAAACTGTTGTCTCTTTACATTCTCCACTATGATCCTTGTCTCTTATTTCATATATGTATATTTTCTTGTCTTCTCCACACTATGATCCCTGTCTTCTCCACTATGATCCGTTCTGATGCTGCATTGTGTATGTTCTTTTTAGTTATTTTTTATTTTGTTTCTTACTTCTTACTTATAATATAGTTTATGATGTTTGATTGATGTTTAAGATTTTGATCTCTGATATAAAATAAAATTTATAATTTTGTGTCAATATTATGAGATGATTTTTTTGTCACAGGGAAAATCAATTGATGAGATACTTCTGTGTAGATCATGAGTTGTGCCTATACAAATAGGGTAAGTGACATTTCCTTCTAACATAACTTTTTTGTTAGTACAATTCTCTGTCTGTTTTTTATATATATATATATATATATATTATTATTATTATTTTATTTTGTCAATAGTAGGTCAAATTTATTGAATTTTCATATGCAGATTCATGTGAGTTATTTTTGTGTAAAACTAATTAAGTATTGAATTTTGATAACAATCGTCATAACTCAATAAAAGTCAAAAATGTATTTATAATGAGCTTTGGCATGTTGAGTGATTTGATATTCAGTGTCTATTCGGCTTCACTTTGTTTGAATTTAATTTTTTATTGGAGCTTTCATCAAAAAGAAAGAAGGGAGGACAACAACCCATGTTAAGAAAGAAAGGAATGAATACAATATCATATTTTGGTTATTTTACTCATGAAATTATATTAACTTTCTTTGCTTTAATTTAGTTGATTATTTTAGTTATTTGATCCATAGTTTATCCCTCCCTTTCTCCTTCAGAGTTTATATTACTCGTCACTCACATGTCGTAATATTATTTTTTCTCATGTCTTTTTGTTTCTCAACTACAATTTTAACAATACAGTTCCACAAAATATAAAAGAAATGTTTAATTTCTTTTCTAACTAAAATATATTATAATTGTGATGAATCATATCAAATGAAGTTCGTTTAGAAATGTAATATTGATTGTGGTGGTAGGACAAGGGTTAATTGATGATATGAGTGTATTAAGTCTGTAATCTATGGATTTAATTAACTTAAATTATTTTTTAATCAAAACATAATATCTATATAAAACTGTTAAAATTTGACAAATTCATATCAAATTTTAACTTATAAACTCAAATTGAAATCAATTTAGTACTAATTAAGAATATTTAAGATCCACACTTTAGATATTGGATGTCATTGATTTTTGAATATATTTATTATATATTGATGAAATTTTTAAAAGTACTTATGCTCACTGGAAAGGGGTACACGCGCAACGTGCGTGTCCAAATACTAGTATTATAAATAAGTGGGAAGCTCCAAAGCAAAAAGTTGAATTACCATTTTGCCCTTATGCTAAATTAAAATGTTATTAAATATTTAATTAATTAAACCGTAAATAGTAGAATTTCTATAGTAATTTTAGTTGGTATACATGTGAGTAAATTAAATAGAAAAAAATAAAAATAAAAGTTATCTCTTTAAATAGATACTGTTTTGTCTTCCAAATTAATTTATGTTTTTAATAAATATTTATCTTTAATTTGTTGTAATACTTGATCTTTCTACTTTATAAGTGAATCTTCATATTTCAAAATTATATTTTTTCCTATACATACAAGTTTTTCTATTAGTATTTTCATAGAAAGATTTATATGTAATATAATTTATGTGTGTGGAAGACTAGAGAAGCTTTAATCAAGTGAAGAAAATTTCAAGGTAGAAAAGTTGAACTATCATTTTACCCTTATACAAAATCAAATGTTATTAATTTAATTAATTAAATAGTAAATAGTAGAATTTCTATAATATTTTTAGTATGTGAGTAAATTAAATAGAAAAAAATATATAAAAATAACAGTTATCCCTTTAAATAGATACATGTATGCGTTTCATTTTCCAAATTAATTTATGTTCTTAATTAATATTTGTCTTTAATTTTTGTAACAGTTGACCTTTCAACTTTGTAAGTGAATCTCCATATTTCAAAGCTATATTTTTTCCCCTATAAATACAAATCTTTTAACAGTATTTTCATAGAAATTTAAGATTTATATGTGATACAATTTTTGTGTGTGGAAGACTAGAGAAGCTTTAATCAAGTGAAAAAAATTTCAAGACAAGATGATTTGTGTCAAGATTACAAGGCAAATGTGATTATAGGGATGCATAACACTTCAATTACTAGAATATTGAAGCTTGATGTATTTGTTTTTTTTTACTTATTTGTCGAGATCAGAATTATGATAAGACCCCTTCATTTATGTAGTTGAATATCACTCCCATTAACTTGTCTTTCAAAGATTTTAACTCTTTTTTTTATGGTCAAAGGTTGAATGTTTATTACTATAACTTTGTTTCAATTTGCAGTATCAATAAAAAATAGGAAAAAGATTGTCTTAAAAATTTTCTATTTTTCGTTGGTAGCCTTATGCTAAACTTGCTCCTATATATGATACTTTTTCTTTGTATTTGTAATTTCGTTTTAAGAATATATTTGATTGAATGGTGTATTTTTTGCTTTAGATAAGACAAATACAATCATAAAAATAGTGTATAAGGCATGTGTTAGAAGTCTTGTTGTTTTTAAAGATGGTAAAATAGTGAGGAACAGGTAGTAACAATGCACCTGTAACAACGCGTCAACATGTTCTAGCAAAGGAATTCGAGTATGCATAAGATTACACGCTTTCAATGAATTCAAGTCCAATTGGGAATCGTAATTACAGAGTTATTACCACCACGTTAAGTAAATGTTTTCTTTTCTAAATAAGGAAATTGTTTTTTCTTATTTAATTAAGGAAATTGTGTTTTATTATTAAGGAAAGTTTTGAGGAAGATTTTCTTATTTAATTAAGGAAAGGTTTGAGGAAGTATATCACCTAATCTAAGTTGAGTTCAACAAAGATTACGTGTTGCAGCAGCAAGCGTAGAAACCTAATCCAAGTTATATGCTACAAAGTCTTGATGCGACAGCAAGTTGAAGAAGAACGTATAAGCGGTCTGAATGTGTTTATTTCGATAACTGACAAAGATGCATAATGGACCAAACTTGATTCAAACTTACTGGAAGGAAGATTCCAAACTTAGTGGAAGAAGGATTCCAAACTTACGTATAACTTGATAATTGTTAGAAAGCCGACTTAATATAGGAAAACTATTTCCTAGTTGGATAAGGAAAGAAGTAGCGTAATTTGCTAATTGTTGCGGCAAAAGCAAATAAGAAGTCCAAGTTGAGTTTAACAAGATTTGTGTAGCGGCAAAGATAAAATTGAATCAAACAAGGACATTCTGATTTTGAAATCTATAAATAGGCGATAGATTCGCTTGAAGAAAGTTGAGCACTTATATAGAGAGAAAACTAAAACACTATCAAGAGGTTTGAAAGAGTTTTGATATTAACTTGGGGAGTGTTGCGAGTTAAGTGAGAAGTTGTAAGATTGTATTCAAGAGTCTTGTTTAGATATAAAACCAGGGGTTTTTGTGTTTTTGGGTAGCTAAAAATTAGAGTTTATAATTTCTTAGCTAGGAATTAGAGTTTATAATTACGTAGGTTACATAGGTTGTAATCGTTGTATTGTTTGAAGTTTATAAATAATACAAAGTGTTGCTCGAATTATTTATCGTTAAGTTTCAAACAAATAGAAACACAACGTTGTCTGTACGTGTTTCTTTAAAGAATTCAGGAGGGTAGAATTCCAACAATTGGTATCAGAGCAAGATTATCTTTGAAGAATCTAATAACTCAAGATAAGATCATTATGAATGTTTTATTAAAAAAAATAATAATATATATATATATATATATATATATATATATATATATATATATATATATATATATATATTGAAAAAATAACTAAGTTTCGGAAAATCAATTAATCTTATGATTTAAGTAAAATCGACTTTCCAAATTAACAGAGTCGCCACTTGATTTTTTAATAAAAAATCAAGAAAAACTTACAATTATTTTTCAAAAGATTTAAAACAGATAAAAATCAATTGAAAAGGGTTCGAAGTTCAATGTACATTCCGAGAAGGTGTTAGGCCCTCGAAATGCCCGCTAACTCGCGGTTGACCGGCGATTTGACTAAAAATGACTTTTTTCATTTAATTTTCGAATATTGATTAAAGTAAAGGAAATAAGAAATTTTATTATTATTATCTAATTATTATTTATTTATATATTATTATTTATTTTTTGGAAAAAGGGAAATCATTTAAAGGGAGGAATGACATAAAGGGTAAAATAAAAAAGGATAAAAGCTAAGTGACTTGTAAATATATATATATATATATATATATATATATATATATATATATATATTTTTTTTTTATTTTTTTTCTTTCAAAATATAAGAGAAATGGCAATCTTGGGAATTTAATTAAATCAAAACTATAGAATAAACAAAGATTAATCAAAACAATACAATATGAGTAAAAAGGGAAGAGAATATCCAATTTGGGCCAAACCAAATCTTAGCAACCTGTCCTAAAATGGCCCAAAAATGGGTTCTGCCCATTTCTTAACCTGTTGGGCCTACTAAAAAAAAATTCATTGGGCCTTTGGCCGTATTTCCTTTTCAAAAATCTGTGTATACGTTTTGCGTATATCATGGTATATAGGGTTGTATACCATCGATTTGGACTTTCTAAAACCTGAATTTCTTCAAATATTATATCTCCTGCATTTGTACTGTATTTTTGCATTTTTTGTACCTGTATATCATATCTTTCGACTGTATATCAGTGTATACAGCCGGTATATTCATCTGTTTTAAGCCTTTGGAGACCTGTAAATTTAGTTCCCAGCAAACATATTGCTGGTTTCAACCTGTACGCCATTTTCCAGGGGGCTGGACGACTCGGAGATACGAGGGAGATAAGTCCGTCATGGACTCAAAGAGGATCATGCAAAAAATAATAAAAATAAATAAAAATCGGATGACACCAACAACATCATAATTTATTCAAAAAAAATGAGAGGTAGGAACAAGAATATCACCTTCTCCGGAGCAGCGAACTAGAGACGGTACGAGCAAGGAACTTATCTTCACCACGCGCCTCGGATTCAGACGACGACCTTGAATTATAGGCAATATTTTTTACCCGAACACAACTTGGATGTATTTAATCTATGTATTCTTTGCCTATTTTTATTTTTTTATTTTTATTTTTTTTTGCTTGAACTACTATGAATGTTCAAATTTTATTTTTATTTTTTTTCTTTAACTCCCTTTTCACCCTTTTTCCCTTTTTTTTTTTTCCTTCTATATCAATGAAAAATATATCATGAATAATCAATAATCAATAATGAATAATGAATATTGAATATTGAATATTGAATGTTGAATTGAAAAAATGAATTGAAATGAATTGAATTGAATTCTTGAATTCTTGAATTGAATCATGAATTCCTCCCTCTTGGAAAGAAGAAGAAAAAAGAAGGTATTTATAGAAGATTTTTATGGTAGATTTAGGGGGGAAAATGGAATGGATTTTGGGATGAAATTTGAATTTCAAAATTCAAAATTCAAATTTCAAAAATTCAAAAATTCAAAAATTCAAAAATTCAAAAATTCAAAAATTCAAAATTCAAAATTCAAAATTCAAAATTCAAAATTCAAAATTCAAAATTCAAAAATTCAAAAATTCAAAATTCAAAAATTCAAAATTCAAAATTCAAAATTCAAAATTCAAAATTCAAAATTCAAAATTCAAAATTCAAAATTCAAAATTTCAAAATTCAAAATTCAAAATTCAAAATTCAAAATTCAAAACCTCCCAAAAGTGTAGTTGAGAATTAGTGGGCTGAGAATTGTATTGGGCTGCAGTAATTTGGAGGAAAGAATTGGGCCTAGGAAATTGTAAGGAAATTTGAAAAAGAATGCGCTGCTGAAGGTAATTGTGAAGAATGGGCTGCGAATTATGGAATGGGCTGCGAAAAATTGAATTGGATCTTGGCCCAAATGTTTCTCAAAGTTGAGTTAAGTTGGAAGTCTAAGATGGATTGAATTTAAGAAATAGCCAAATTGTGTTACATTAATAAATTTGGCTAAACCTTAAATAAGACAAATTAATATTAATTAATCAACGAGCTTCTTAATCTTAACAAAAAATAAAATAATTAATTTAATCGTAAACTAATGATTCAAAAATATAACCATGATTTAAACTAAACTAATTAAAAAGACTACTCACTAAATTTAAAATATTTTTGAGATGGTTTTTTGAATAATCATAAAATATACTAAATTATATACATAATTATGTAAAATATATATAATATCTAAAAACTATAAGAAATGGCAAAAATTATTCAAAATAACGCAAACTTTATATTTTTTCTTAAATTTATAAAACTAATTATTTTAAATTGTTTGAGAATTTAAGAAGCTCATGAATTAATTCCTACTGGGGAGGGTCAAAATTGGGTGTCAACAATGAATTCTGCACCTCCTCTTGGGCACGGTAAAGGGCAACACATCAACAGACCACCATTATTTAATGGAGAATACTACTCTTGGTGGAAGACAAGAATGAAAGACTTCATTCAAGGTGAAGATTACGAATTATGGGTTAGAATTACTAATGGACCATTAACTCCTACTATTACTGGTAGTGAAGGAAATAAGGTACCTAAACCTATAGAAAAATACGGAGAAGCTGACTACAAGATGCTAGGGAAGAATGCACAAGCTAAGTTCATTCTCGTATGTGGACTAGGACCTGATGAGTTTAACCGCATCTCTAGTTGTACCTCTGCAAAATAAATATGGGACACTTTAAAAAACGCTCACGAAGGTACAACTCAAGTTCGTAAATTCAGAATTGCCAAACTTTGTTCTGAATATGAAGCCTTCAAGATGAAATCCGGAGAATCACTTCAAGATATGATCACCAGATTTACCACTGTTGTAAACGAGTTAATATCCTTGGGCAAAGTATACACCACTGAGGAACATGTAGACAAAGTACTAAGGACTCTGTCTAGATCATGGAAAATAAAAGTCACTGCAATCAGAGAAGCCAAGGATCTAACCAATATGACTTTGGATGAATTAGTAGGAAATCTCAAAACTTATGAGATGAATATTGACAAAAAAGGTGAAGGAAACAAAGAGAAAAATCTTGGATTTAAAGCAACTGAAAGTGATGAATTAGATATAGATGATGATGATTTGACACTGATAAGAAGAAACTTCAAGAAATGGAAAAAGGGAAGAGTCGAAAAAGAGAAGAAGGAACTTCTCAACAAAAAGAAAAACAAAGAAAAGGAACAAGAAATGTATGCATCTTGGGGAACAGGTTCGAACACGTATGACGAAGATGATGAGGACCTCGCTTTAATGGCCATAGAAGAATCAGAAACTGAACATGAATCAGACTCTAAAGGAATAGAGGTAAATATTTTTTATTTAAAAGATAAACTAGTAAAGTTCTCTAAGAAAAAGCTATCCTTCTTATTACTCACATGGATACAATTCAAGAACCAGTTAAAACCAAGAATCAATTGCTTGCTTCTATGACTAGTTTAAAGTTTGAGTATATTGATCTTAAAAAAGTTAATTCTGATCTCAAGAAAGAAAATCAACTCCCAAAGGAACAGGTACAACAACTTGATTCCTGCACTTTGACTCTCAAATCTAAAATTTTGAAACAAAGTGTTACTGGGAATGAAAAATAAAAAATTAGTGGTGACCAAATCAGATGTGACCAAGATCTAATGAGGTTAAACAATGAACTATCTTCTGAAAGGAAAAATTCTAGGAGAATGAATCTTGAATTGTCTAGGATAAAAACTGATCTGGAAAGAGCTAATAAATGAACAAAATCTTCCATGATAGTAACACATCTAGGTAACAATACTCAGAACATAAGAATTGGAATAGGGTATGAACAACCTATGATTGGAAATTCTTTGTTATGTATTATTTGTGGTAAGTCAGGCCACTATAAGGAAAATTATCCGAAATATAGAGTTGCTGCAGAAAATAAAGCAAGAGGAACTTATAAAACTGTTCAAAGGAACAGGTATACTCAAAGGAAAACTAATCTGCTCAAGTGGGCTCATAGAGATCTTATTCATCCTTTTTATCAATACAAAGGACCCAAGCTAGTCTGAGTTCCTAAATCTAACCTTTGAATTTGCAGAAAAAGTGAGAGGAAGCAGGAAACATCACCAATGAACATGTTGCTTCAGATGCATGATTGAAATTAGAAGAAATTCCTCTCACTTGAAAAAAAAAGGGAATGGATGAATAACATTGATTGTGACAAAAAAAAAGGGTTGAAAAAAAAAAAGACCGAAGAAGCATGTGAAAGAAACAAGTCCAACCTATGCAATATCTAACAATTATGCGCACTCAGATGATCAATCAATCAAAAATATGATCAGCCAAGGAAAACACTTTCAAAAGGAACAATTTGGAACTTGGGGATGATTAAGTTCACATGAGCATCCTTCAATGGATAATGAACATTGCGCATACTGCCCTCTAATCTTGAATTCTATGCTCAGTTTTGTACATTAAGTTGTATGTCTCTATACCACTTTTAAAGTCATGTTACCCATGTACTATAACATTGTATTTGCATCTGACACGGGAGAGAGGTTGGTAAAATTGAAGCAAAATTCAGCATTATCCAGAGATCTAAGGTATGTGCACTACAATTAATATTCATGATTAATTTAAAGTCAATGCACTTGAACCTATTTCTTTCACTTGTTCCAAAAGATATACATTCCCTAACCAAAACAAATATCCTCTTAAAAAGTCTTATCCCAATGTGATGGTCTATGGTTGAGATGAATTTGGTGGAGGACACATCTACTTTGGTGCCTTATAAAATATAGATTGAAAAAGTAGAGTGTGCTGGTTCTTAGGGGGAATCATTTGTATTGAGTAAAGTCTTGGAGGATTTACCTTGTGAGGGGGAATATTTTGGGGACCCTACACTTGAACAAATTTCACTTGTTAGGCTCAACTTGGGTGCATCTAGTGAGGGGAAATCAATGGGAGACCCATCTGTCGAACCTAGTTCTTCTATTGAGAACCATATAAACAGTGATTTTGGATTGATGTCAAAAAGTATTATAGTTGGTGCTGCACCTGATAGTACCACATCCAGGGAACAGATTGAGAGAACATGTTCCTTTACAAATGATATTCAAGAAAATTTGTTCCCCTTATTAACTCTATTGAAATTAAAGATGAGTGAACTATTGTTTCTGCAGAGGGTACATTATTGATTGAACAAGTTCCTTAAAAGTGATATAAAAAAAAAAGATTGAGCTTGCATAGACCAAGGCTACCTTTAAAATTGAGAAGGCTGCTAATTTTGTTAATCCAAAAGATATTTTGCTGCTGAAAAATGACTTTTATTTATCCTCTCATACCCGATCTTTTGATATTACCTAGCCACTCTAGCCTTTGACTTCCAATTGTTTTCATCACAAGTGCTTGATTCTATCTTTAATTTTGATTACATTTGTGGTGTATATGCTTCTTGATTAATGCTAATGTTGGGTTTGAATTTCTGGTTCTTGTCTATCTCCTATGTTTGTGCAAATTTTTTGCTATAGCTAATTGAGTTCTTGATTTTTAAGTGTTTGTGTAAGTGATAGCCCCAGTGTCCATGAGTATCGAATTTGCTTCTCTTAGTATGGTGTATGCCTTCACAATTTTTATTTTTGCCTGATGTCAAAAGGTGGAAGCAACTGCATATGATATTTTGAGTATGTGTTTACTTATCTATTCAATGCAAGAAAATAAAATATGTCATTGTCAAAAAGGGGGAATTTGTTAAAGTCTCGTTGTTTTGAAGTATGAAAATTAAGGAGTTGTAGCAGTAACATCGCAAAAGGGGGAGGATACGTGTCTTATTTGTTGTGTTCGTAATGTATGTTTGTCATTATCAAAAAGGGAAAATTTATTAGAAGTCTTGTTGTTTTGAAAGATGGTAAAATAGAGAGCAACATGTAGTAACAATGCACCTGTAACAACGCGTCAACATGTTCTAGCAAAGAAATTCGAGTCTGCGTAAGAGTACACACTTTCAATGAATTCGAGTCCAACTGGGAATCGTAATTACAGAGATATTACCACCACTTTCTTTTTTAAATAAGGAAATTGTGTTTTCTTATTTAATTAAGGAAATTGTGTTTTCTTATTAAGGAAAGTTTTGAGGAAGATTTTCTCATTTAATCAAGGAAAGGTTTGAGGAAGTATATCACCTAATCTAAGTTGAGTTCAACAAAGATTATGTGTTGCAGCAGCAAGGGTAGAAATCTAATTCAAGTTGTATGCTACAAAGTCTTGATGCGGCAGCAAGTTGAAGAAGAACGTATAAGTTGTTGCGGCTGAACGTGTTTATTTCGACGACTGACAAAGATGCATAATGGAGCAAACTTAATTCAAACTTACTGGAAGGAGAATTCCAAACTTACGTATAGCTTGATAATTGTTAGAAAGCCGATTCAATGTAGGAAAACTACTTCCTAGTTGGATAAGGAAAGAAGTAGCATAATTTGTTAATTGTTGCGGCAAAAACAAATAAGAAGTCCAAATTGAGTTCAACAAGGTTTGTGTAGTGGCAAAGACAAATTTGAATCAAACAAGGACTTGTTGATTTTGAAATTTATAAATAGGGCGATAGATTCGCTTGAAGAAAATTGCGCACTTACATAGAGAGAAAAATCAAAACACTATCAAGAGGTTTGAAAGAGTTTTGATATTAACTTGGGGAGTGTTGCGAGTTAAGTGAGAAGTTGTAATATTGTATCCAAGAGTCTTGTTTACAATCTGAGTTTTGTGAGTAGGAGTTGTTCGACAAGTTGTAAAACTTGAAGAACATTAGAACATATAAAACTGGGTTTTTTTGTGTCTTTGGGTAGCTAGAAATTAGAGTTTATAATTTCTTAGCTAGGAATTAGAGTTTATAATTCTGTAGGTTACAGAGGTTGTAATCGTTGTATTGTTTGAAGTTTATAAATAATACAAAGTGTTGCTCGAATTATTTATCGTTAAGTTTCAAACAAACAGAAACACGTTGTCTGTACGTGTTGCTTTGAAGAATTCAGGAGGGTAGAATTCCAACTGCATGTAAAACAATTAATGCCTACCAGATATTTTATTAAAATTATGAAGAGATCCAAATCCCAAAGTCAAGAAATGATATACCAAAATGCTTAAGTTAGAAGATCTGTTATACTTTGACCAAATATTGCTCCTATTAATTTTTTAACAAAAAAATGTAAAATATATTTTTAAAAACTTTTAATTGTAAAAATATTAATATTGTCATTTTGGCTCTCCACTAAATTACAATATGATTTACTTAATTAAGTATTAATATTTATTATATAATGACATAATTTATATACCAATCGTTGCACTTTAAATCTTTAGTTATTTCATTCTAAAAAGTTTTCTTATTTATAAATTTGAATTACTTAATTGCATCTTACTAAATGAGAATGAGAATTTCATCTTGTACTAATTAATGTCAAACATTTAATCTTCTTGAAATGTATATCTTGTGTAATTATTAATTTAATTTCAACATTTTTACTCTATTCTATGAGACAAGAGAGACATTTTAAGGAAGAATTTCAATATTTTTACTCTATTCTATGAGACAAAAAGGACATTTTAAGGAAGTTAATCATAAGATAGTGTGCTTCCATGTTTGTTTTTACTACTTTATTTTATCTTTTAAAACAAATATAAAATTTCTATTTCAAAATTATAATAAGGAGACTAAATGCAAGAATCTTCTATAAGTTAATATACACTAAAACATCTTTTTTAAAGTTAAATCACGCATTGCCCTTTTATTAATAAGTTTACACACTAAAAATGTTTATCATTTTAATTTTCATATTTTATTGTAATTCAAATACTATTTTTAAAAAATTATGTGATTTTTTTATAGTTCATATTCATCGTTATGGAGTAAACGTGCAACGCACACGCCCATATACTAGTATTATTATAAGTGGGAAGAATTCAAGTTCAAAGTTGAATTACGAAAATGCCCTTCACTTATTTTTTTAAATAAAATCATTTAAAATTAAAATCAATAATTACAATTAAAATAGAAAAAATACATGGTTAGATGTTACAACTTATCATTTTTTACTTTTTAATGACTTAATTGTTAATTATTATTATATAGATAATTGTTCAGTCAAATAAACCCAAAGTTGCTAATGTTTTTAGTCTAACAAAACTCAACAACCGAGTTCTTTGTGTACTAAAATACACCTCCTTTATATGAGTACTTATACTGAAAAGTTGGAATTTACTCATGATCCAGGACTACTTTCTTTCAATAAATATAGTAAGTATTCTTTATTAAATAACTCATGTGTGATGTGCTCTTATTTTCTCTCCTTTTCAGGGTATACACACTATAATTTTCAATTGGTATTTTGTCGACATAGCTATTGTGTGCAAGGTATCATCTCCCGCCTCACAAGTTTTCAATTTACCTCTCTTTTTGCCAATTTGAAGGTAAAATTAAGATTGTGAAGAGAAACATGAGTTCTGCAACATGACTGTGAAGTTTTAAAGACTGATTTGTTCAAATAATATGAATACTAGATGAAAGATTGAAGTCATCACAACTTATGAACCAAGACGTGCATACTTTGGCATGATTTTGAAAATTCGATCGAGTGAAAGCTGGAAGAAATGAATATGCACTAATTCCTTTAAAAAAATCAATATAAAGAATTTTTATGATTGTTAATTGATTTTCTAATTCACTTTGCTTTCAATTGTTAATTAATTTCCCAGGTGAAAGGTTAGAGTTATCTCTCCTTCAGAACCATTGGCAAGCAGGAAAAAAGGGATAATTTAAAGTTCAAATTTAGTTGTAATTTTCCATTGCTTTTCCGTTTGGTCATTCTTGAAATATCTCTTCTTAAAAAAGTGATATGACACTTTTATATGTTCTAAAAATGTATTTATCTTTTTTTCTCATTCTAAAATTATTTAAATGTGAAGTAATTTATTTATTTATTTTTGGATTAAGGGTAAACATTCTTTTCTTAACAAGGATAAAAACTTTTTCATTTTCTTGAATAAGAATTTAATAATTTGATTTGATTTTTTGAACTTTAATCATCAAACTTGAGGAAACATGCCCATATATTTGATTAAGGTGAGAATTAGGTTTGTGTAGTTCCTCTAGATTTAATATTATTATTTTTTTGTCTAATTACCTATTCAATCGATATCTTAATATTCACAAATTGCATGCTTTTTATAATCATAACCTCCAAATGTTGAATTTGAAACCTTAAGATGTCTTTTGCTATTCCTGTGCTTTTATCTGTATAAATTCATACATTTTTTGATTTATTAGACCCCTGCCAAGATTATTCTTTGTCATTATATTATCAAAGTAGTGAAACACTTATATTATTTTGTAATATTTGATTCATTCTTTAGTTTGACTGAATGAAGAAGACTCTACAATTTTGATTGGTTATGAAAGGCGTTGACAAAAATTTCAAAATAATTATGTATTAATTTTGTATTTCGTTTTCTCTATATTGTTATGATTAAAGTTTAGGAAAGGATGTGTGTTGTATATTTTTCCTTCTCTATTCATTTTATGTGTTTTCTCTATACATTAGGCTTTTTTAATATGATTTTCTTGAATTTTTTATTTTTGTATGTCTGAGAATTTTGGGGCTCTGTTAGTCATTTATGACGTAATTGAAAATTTGCTCACTACTAACCAAAGTTCTAAATTTATAAATGTTGTTTTTGTCACCTTTTAAAAATTTATTTGTTTTGTTGTTTTATTACTAATAATATATTTTCATATATACTTAATCGTTGTAATGAATCTATAAAAATTTGCATGGGTCACACGTGCATGCAACGTACGTACTCAGAAACTAGTGTATATAATACATATCAAGACATGTTTAGAAGTAAGAATATATTAATTTATCGAAGTAGTTGTACATATAGGTTAGGGAAAATGCATAAGTACCCCCAACTTATGCCCAAAATTTCAGAGACACACTTATACTATACTAAGGTCCTATTACCCCCGAACTTATCATCATCATATATCATATCATATCATATCATATATTTATATAAAAGAGAATCCTAGGCCCGCCAATCCTCTTTCATGAAAATATGTGACTTTATTGAAAGTTGCGACTTTTATCAAAAGTGGTGACTTTTATGAAAATTATTGACTTTAATGAATAATTGTGACTTTTATAAAAAAAATTGACTTTTATGAAAAATTGCGACTATTAACACTTTATTTGGATCATTGTTACCCATTGTTTCATGATGTATTGTATTGTATTGTATTGTATTGTACTTTATTGTACTCTATTGTATGATAGATACAATGTTTGGCTAGACTGTATTGTTTGTTGTTGTTTAATAACATTCTAATTGTTTGGTTTGATTGTATCGTATTGCAATTTATAAATTTACTAAAATATCTTTAATTATGCTAGGGTATGAGGTTTGACTAAATTTAAATAATCAAGGTAAAGGGTAAAATAGTATTTTGAAATATTATGTAAAGATATAACTGGAAAAAGAAATTAAGTAACAATTGGAACACACCAAATTGGTTGTTCCATAAAATAGGGGTTTTCACTGTTACGTAACAACGAAATTAACAATACAGTACAATACATTTTAATCAACAATCAAAATAAACATTGTAGGTATAGTAACGATACAATACAATACAATACAATGGATAACAATAATCGAAACATAGTGTAAAGCACATGTTAATTATTATATTTAGTTGATTATTGTTTGACATATTCTGGAGCTAGTAGTCTACCACTGCTATATCTCTTCAAGTAGTTTAGCACGTTTAGCACTCATCTTTACGAGGAGTTAGTTTAGCCAATTAGTTAGTCCATTCTTGTATATAAATACAATATTGGATCAATGAAAGATATATCGATCTTTTACTTTTATATGGTATCAGATCCCTAATATACTCTAAAGAGTAAGATCTATTTTTTTCCTTCTTTTCTCTTCCACCCAGCCTCCACAAATGGGAGACGCTACTCGTGTTGTTAATAATGATTACAATGTCGGCGCAATGATCATTCCATTTAACCCTGCATCCCAATTGCCCATAAAATTATATGGAAGTCACAATTTTGCAACGTGGAAGGCACAATTCTCCATGCTTATGCATCGTCATGATCTCTGTTAAAATATGTGCATTCACTACCAGTCAACGGACCAGGTCCCTTGACACAGAAAAACAGTACAGAAGATTAAACAATATGAAGAACACAACACAAGCAGTTTACGTGGAAACCTCCTTACTCAAGGGAGTAAAACCACGACCTGTTGCGCAGGATTTACAACCGTCTTCACTAATCTTCTCAAGCAAAAGTAAAACCCGGTTACAACCAATGTGAGAAAAAGTTATTAATCTCACGATCAAGTAATCTACCTATTACTTGAAGAGCCTAAGCGGATACAACACCGCCCACTAAGCTATCACCCCTAGATAACTTAGAATTTGCTAAGCGGATACCACACCGTCCACTAAACCACCTAACTCTAGATGACTTAGAATTTGACTAAGAAACAAAGCAATGTTGCCCACTAAATCAATTAACCTTAACTGATTTAGACTTTTACAAACCCAAAACAAATATCTAAATCCTTTATAAATTAGGAACAGATTTACAATGTAAGTACATAGACACAAAGCTCTAAACACAACAAAGATTCTTTTTTACTCTATCAGGTCCTTCTGTTGAGTTGAGCAATGTTCTTCCTTGAAGATGGCCTTCTGTTCAAGCTTGTGAATTTTCAGAGAAAATCCAAGTTTAATTTGCCAAGTCTTAAATTTGTGTTTTTTGGAAAGAAATAATATAATTCCCCACAAATTCGTTGAAACCACCCCATTGGCTGAAGGCCTGCTGTTAGAAAAGTTGTGCACCTACCGCACCAGAGGTGGCAACTTTTCTGACAGCTGTCTTTTCACTTTTTCACGTTGCAGTCTTGCGGGGACCAGGTCCCTTGCAAACTTCTTTGATGCTTGAGTTCTTGACAAAGACTTTCTGCTCTCTCTCTTATTGAATGAATGAATTTAATATGGTGTTTCTCATGCTAAAAATATCAACATAAAGAGTTAATACCCATTAGATAAACACCCTCCTCCATTCTGATTGGTGTAGTACGCTGACGCCTCACCAACCTCTGACGTGACAGCTTTACAGTTGTAACCAATTATGTAACTGATGGAGGAAACTCTGCCTGGGACCAGGTCCCTGCATTTGTGAGATACAGAAACATAGAATCTCGTTCGCTCTTCTTATTGGTGTAGGACACTGCACTTTTCACCTACCACATGACATGACAACTTTTACGGTTGTACCTCATTTGTATTTGGACGAGAACACTCTGACAGGGACCAGGTCCCCGCATTTGTGAGGATCATCAAAACGCCTAAATATAAATTTCCCCTTTTTGATGATAGCACACAAATATACCTCACACTGAGTTTATCATTCATCTCACTGTCAGCAGTTCCAATAACAAGGATCTGGTTCCTTGTTAGATCGATAAGTTTGTTAAATCATCAAAACTTCATATCAAGTTCGAGCTAACATCTCAACTCAGCTTCGAACTAACATTTTCCCCCTTTTGATGATAACATACTTATTCACCAGTTCACCCTATCAACAAGAATTCTTAGGGTAACTGGAGTTGAATCATCCCCAAAGTTTGTCAAGTCATCAAAATATCAACATAACGTTTTCCCCCTTTTTGATGATGACATACTTATTCACTAGTTCCCCCTATCAACAAGAATTCTTGGGGTAACTAGAGTTGAATCATCCCTAAGTTTTTCAACTCATCAAAACAACAACATAGCATTTTCCCCCTTTTTGATGATGACAAACTTGTTTAACTTCTTCCCCCTGTCGGCAGGACCAGGTCCTCTTCAAGTAACTAGCATTGATTCCCCGTCGGCAAACCTATTTTCTCTTCAAGTAGCTAGCATTGATTCCCCCTCTCGCATGACCCATGTCTTCCTCCAGCAGTGACAACACCATTGATCTCATACTTCTTCAAGCAGTTATAACACCATTTATAGTTATAACACCATTTATCTCATACCTTACCTTAACAACTTTCCCCCTTTTGACATCATAAAAAAGGGTTAAAGCAGTAAATTAAGTTGACAGAAATGCAGTTCAAGCAAATTCATGGCCACTTGGGTAACACTGAACATGAGTAAAAATACATAAAGTAATGAGACAAGTAAGTAGAAACAAGACATATTTTCATCCATAAACAAAAGATCAGCCATCAAAGCATTGCAAGTATGATTACAAATGAAAACCAGAACAATGCCTAAAAAGATAAATGAGGACTGACATAGAGAGGTAGGAAGAGAAGGGATGACTTAGAGGCAAGGGATTGAAAGAATAGAATTAATATAGTATATCCTTTAGCATGACATTTTCCATATCCCTTAGCATGACATTTTCGGTATCTTCTCTTAACGTTCAGCATGTTGTGCAGCCTAACCTGTATGTTGAACCTTCAGGGCTGCCAATTTTAATTTTTTTTGGCACCTGGTCCCTCTGATAGTGTTGTTTCAGAAGCTGGACTTTTAAACAATCCATTTCAGTATTTCAGTTAACACGAGCAACTGTCATAGCTTCCAAGACTAGCCTGAGTTTCTCATAACAGAAAGATTGATAACACAAACTCACTCAAGGCCTCCGAGATGAATAGAACACTAGTTAAGGAACCAAGAAGAAAATTTCATTTATATTCTTTTTAATCAAACACATTCCTCTTCAGAATTAAATTCTCAAAATATCAACGTTTTCCGTTTTGAACGTCATCTTTTCCACTTCTTCATTTTTTGGGGGAATAAGGTCCCTCTTCACACTTAAAAACATCTTCTTCAGAAAATTCCCCAGTAAGAATAAAGGGGTTAACAATTTTAAGTGTGTTTGGAGAGAAGAGAAAAGAGAATTTCGAAACACCCTGATATTTGGAAGGTAAATTGATTTTTCTGGGGAAATAACAAGAAATATGGAAAATAAAGAAGGAGAAAATGAGGTATCATTTTGGCAATCAAAAGATGGGACAACAGTTAGATACTTTACTGACAGACATGTGGCAATTTCAAGGTTCTCATGTGTAACTCAAACTGCAATGTTAAGAGTGCTAACCTTCGAAAGAGGACCAGGTCCCTCTCTGTAGTTTGAATGTCATTGCCTAGATCTGTCATGACCTCTATTTTCCTTCAGCCCTTTTTCCATGTGTGTATACCTACAGAAGGTATGAAACTGAACTTGCCAAAACATATATAACTGAAAGCAAGGATACCGCTCCCTTTGCATAGTCATGAAAGAGTTGATTGCTTCAGGCAGGATCCATTCAAAAGAGTTTTAGCATTTTCATCATCAGCTTGATTATTTCAGCCAATTATTTAAGAGCTTCATGTTGCTGGTTGGTCCGCAAAAGTTGAGTCCATCAAGCTGTAACATCAACTACTCCTGAGGTTCTTCTTCATTAACTTGATATCCAGTAAACTCAATCATCACCATGTACTCCAAATCAAAAAGTCTGCTGATGGACAGAATAGGACCAGGTCCCCTGTCTTCTTCAAATATATTCGGATTCTACTAGCAGCCTTCAAAAGTGATTTATTTGTACATGGATAGAGTCTATGAACCCGGTTCAGCAATATCTAGCTTCAAGTTATTGCCCATGAGAGTATTAATTATTTTGGGCAGCCATAACATGAAACTTATAGCTTCAGCTTCTCTGAACTGGTACCAGGTCCCCATGTTTGATCAGACATCAATTGCAATGAACGATGTGCTATCTTTTCCCTTCAGCTAAGTCACTGTGAGTACACACTAGTCCTAGCTTAGGACTTTAGTGAAGATGTCAGACACTCGATCTTACACTTTGCAAAACATCATGATGACATTGCCCCTCTATAACATTGTCTTGACTTCAAGTATGTTAAGCCATTTGAGCAGCTCACAAATGTACTTTTATTGACAACCAAAGGTACCTTTCAAGGTTTGCTTGATCCACAACACCAAGAAGAGATTTAATTCTTCCATTATACATAAGCTCTTCACACAAAACCTCAAAGATTGCCTCAAATATGACATCATCAATATGTACCTGAGTAATCATCAATTTCTTTCATAGTGAATTCAAAGAGAGGGTTTTTGACAATTTTACCTCTCTTGAAGCCATTGTTGAGGAGCAACTTGGACAACTGATCAACTTGTTTGGGAACCGACTGTCATACTTTGCATCTTTCAAACTGAGCTTGATCAGCTTCTTCATTCTCACCTTCAGAATTCACATTATCAGTTTGAACAACATCATTTTTGTTCAACGCTATCTAGAGGACCGGGTCCCTCATCAGGTTCATCATCTGCATCAGCTTCCTTGAGATTATGGATTCATGAAGAGAATGTTCTTCAGCAAGCTTACTATATAGACCATCTCTCTGATTCTGAAGCAGCCCTTCCATCTCAAAAACTTCTTTTTGTTGCAACTTCTAAACTCTTCCAGACTCATCAACAAACACATGACCATTTTTTCCCCTAATAAGTCTTGCTGCAGGAAGAGTGTACCACAACTATTCTTTCATCAATATTGAGATCAAGCTTCTCAATATCATCATTTTGGTCACAGAACATGTACCATTCACCACTTCAACCCGAATGTTTTTGAAAGATTGAAGGCCTGTACATTTCACCTGAAGATGGTCTGATTTCTTCTCTTTAATACCAGCATCATAACTTTTATCATCTACAAATTTCATTTTTTGCAACCTAGAGACCAGGTACCTTGACACAAGTTTGTGCAGAAGATAAACATGCACAAGAGTACGTCTCTCATATCATACCTCAGCATTCTCACTTTGAGGACTAAGGTAAGTGAGACTGTCACAACGAGCAGTTATCAGACATCAATATACATGTTCTTGCATCTCTTTTCTATCAAAATCATCACCCAAGGGAGCAATTTTGTGACCACACATTTTTTTTTAAATAAAAACTTCACTTTATTTTCATTCATCACACATCTATGACACTTAAAAGATTGTACTTCAACCATTCACATAGTACACATCCTCAATAGTGTGTTTCATAGATTTCCCAATTATGCCTTCACAAAACAACATACCTTTTCTTGCCATCACCAAATGAGACACCTCCACCTTGAAGTGCCTTTGAGAGAGAGAGAAAGTCCAGTGCTTTGAGCATCCACCATTCATGAATCAACACTGGCTGTTGCCACTTCCTCTCTCAAGAATACCATATCACGTGTTAGCCTTGGGAACCCACTTCAATTGGAGTTCCCAGTAAGCAGATAAAGGAGTGATAAGAGAATTCTTTTTCCAGTGAGGCAGATTGACATTTTTCAACTTATGAACAGGTGCATGACAGGTCCCTTCTTCTGCCAGTTCTTCTGTGGACCATACACAGGACCAGGTCCCTTCTTCAGTCTATTCCGTGGTTTGGAATAGTTTGATGAACTTTCTCCACAGTTTTTCAACACAGGACAGTCTCTCTTAAGATGTCTTTTGCAGCCCAAATCTCCTTTTATGTTATTTTCTTGACCGAGTAGATTTGTAAGGATCTTAGAGGAATTAGTCCATTTGAGGAAATTTTCAAGTTCCTCTTTTACACGGACCAGGTCCCTCTCTAATGCATGATTTCTCTCGAAAGCCACTTTAATCTTCAGTTCAGTAGTATGCAACTTATTTTCAAGCTCCAGATGCAAGTTGCGCCTCATTCTTTCCCTAAAAATTGTAGTAGTCGCCCCTTTTATCTTTTCCTTCAGTTCTAGATTTTCTGCTTCTAGACAACCATTTGACTTTCAAAATCAGATATTTGGGCAACTAAAGTAATTTTTCCATCTTGAAAGATGTCTAGGCTGTTGTTTACGAGATCTTTCTCATCTGTCATCTCACTTATCAAATCAAGTAATACAACAGCCAACTTTTTCAACTTACTAGTAGAAAAGATATTCAAGTTTTGCTTGAAATAGGATAGATTTACCTTTTCATCAACATCTTCTTCATCTGAATTTGCCATGAAAGCATCATCTGTGTGTTCAGAATCATCTGAATCACCTGCGGAATTTTCCCATGCAGTCAGATCCTTCTTTACCACTTGGAAGAAAGCTTTTATTCTGCTTATCTTGAGACGGACCTGGTCCCCATCTTTGTCTTTACCTTCTGCAGTCTTGACATAATTTTCTTTCTTCTGATCAGTCTCATCAATAAAATTTGTCCTCTTGTCTTTGCCCTTCAGAATGAGACACTCATTTTTTCTATGCAACTCATAAACTTGAAGAAGCTCAAATAGTGTATTTAGAGTCGCCTTTTCGGCCCTTTGTCTCATCAGCAGTCACAAAGTCATTTGTCCAAGATCTAGGAAGAATTTCCAGTATCTTAGAGACTTGCTTGGCAATAGGAACATGTTCTTCAAGGAACATGAGCTCATCTGTGATGGTGGAGAATCTGGTGCGCACTTCATGAATGAGTTCACCTTCATTCATGGTGAAACCTTCAAACTGAGTAGTAAAGAGATCTAGCTTAGATTTCCTTATTTCCTCAGTGCCTTCATAAGTTGTTTTCAACAGATCCCAGATTTCCTTGGCTGATTCACAAGATGAAATCAGATCGTATTCATTTATACTAAGGCCACACATCAGTAGCTTCCTTGCTTTGTGATTTTTCTGGACTAATAGTCTGTCAGAGTCATTATATTGTTTTCTAGTTTTGGGAATGACTCTTGTGACCTCTCCATCTTTAACCTACATAGTTGGCACATAAGGACCTTTACATATGACGTCACATACTTCACTGTCCTCAGTCATTAGATAGTCTCTCATCCGAATCTTCCAATATTTATAGAGCTTACTATCAAAAAGAGGAGGTCTTGTGGGAGACTGATTTCTTTGCTTATTCAGTAGTGACGCCATTTCTCGCAAAAACTTCTCTCTTGGTGTTAACCAGATAAAGAGCACCCGCTCTGATACCACTTATAGAAATATGTGCGTCCACTACCAGTCAACAGACCAGGTCCCTTGACACAGCAACAACAGTGCAGAAGATTAAACAATATGAAAAACACAACACAAGCAATTTACGTGGAAACCTCCTTGCTCAAGGGAGTAAAACCACGACCTGTTGCGCAGGATTTACAACCGTCTTCACTAATCTTCTCAAGCAAAAGTGAAACCCGGTTACAACCAATGTGAGAAAAAGTTATTAATCTCACGATCAAGTAATCTACCTATTACTTGAAGAGCCTAAGCGGATACAACACCGCCCACTAAGCTATCACCCCTAGATAACTTAGAATTTGCTAAGCGGATACCACACCGCCCACTAAATCACCTAACTCTAGATGACTTAGAATTTGACTAAGCAACAAAGCAAAGTTGCCCACTAAATCAGTTAACCTTAACTGATTTAGACTTTTACAAACCCAAAACAAATATCTAAATCCTTTATAAATTAGGAACAGATTTACAATGTAAGTACATAGACACAAAGCTCTAAACACAACAAAGATTCTTCTTTACTCTATCAGGTACTTCTGTTGAGTTGAGCAATGTTCTTCCTTGAAGATGGCCTTCTGTTCAAGCTTGTGAATTTTCAGAGAAAATCCAAGTTTAATTTGCCAAGTCTTAAATTTGTGTTTTTTGGAAAGAAATAATATAATTCTCCACAAATTCGTTGAAACCATCCCATTGGCTGAAGGCCTGCTGTTAGAAAAGTTGTGCACCTACCGCATCAGAGGTGGCAGCTTTTCTAACAGCTGTCTTTTCACTTTTTCACGTCGCAGTCTTGCGGGGACCAGGTCCCTTGTTTGCGGGGACCAGGTCCCTTGCAAACTTATTTGATGCTTGAGTTCTTGACAAAGACTTTCTGCTCTCTCTCTTCTTGAATGAATGAATTTAATATGGTGTTTGTCATGCTAAAAATATCAACATAAAGAGTTAATACCCATTGGACAAACACCCTCCTCCATTCTGATTGGTGTAGTACGCTGACGCCTCACCAACCTCTGACGTGACAGCTTTACAACTGTAACCAATTATGTAACTGATGGAGGGAACTCTGTCTGGGACCAAGTCCCTACATTTGTGAGATACAGAAACATAGAATCTCGTTCGCTCTTCTTATTGGTGTAGGACACTGCACATTTTACCTACCACATGACATGACAACTTTTACGATTGTACCCCATTTGTATCTGGACGAGAACACTCTGACAGGGACTAGGTACCCACATTTGTGAGGATCATCAAAACACCTAGAATATAACAATCTCTATGGTCATCTCGATGGGTCTACTCCTTCCCCATCTCGCACTATCACAACTGGCACAACCCCTACTGTCAATCTTGTGTATTCTCTTTGGTTTCGACAAGACCAACTCATTCAAAACGCACTCATGACATCTGTTGATCCAATAATTGCTACAAAGGTTTCCACTGCTAACTCAGCTAAGATAGCCTAGGATGCCTGTGCACGCTAATGCAAATAAGTCTCAAACCGTAATTTTCAGTCTGCGTGATCAACTTACGCGTCTGAACAAAAACTCGAAACCAGTCACCGATTATTTGCGAAATGTTCACTCTATTGCTGATGAACTCTCTATTGTCGGTGCCCTCGTCAACAACTTTGAACTTATAATTTAGATCCTTAGTGGTCTGGGTGCAGAGTTTCATAGTATTTCTACTGCAATTCGTGCTCGTGACTCTCCTATAACATATGAAGAACTGTACGAAAAGCTTCAACACTATGAACTTTTTCTTTGACGTAAAAAGTCTAAAAGCGTTTCTACCCAGATTACTGCTGCTGCTGCCACATCCAACCAATCTGGTAATTAGAATTATCACAACAATCGTCGCCCCAACAATAACAATGGTAGCAACCAAAAACGGTGGTCCAACAATCGCTTCACTTCACCCAATCAGAGGAGATCTTCGACCAACAACAACTTTATGATGATGTATGGTGTATGCTGCCAGCTATGCAACAAACCCGGTCATGTTGCAAACGTTTGTCGTTCGCAGTCACACAATCTTTTTTAGGACAAGTCCAACTATGTATCCGGCTTGAACACGTCTGAAAATCCTTAGATTCTCGACTCGGGAGCATCTCATCACATCACTGCCACACCCCAAAACCTGCACGCATATAATGGCATGTAGCAAGTCTCTATGGGTGATGGTAACAAAATCTCCATAACTCACACTGGTTCGACTCATTTAAATGCATCAAATAAATCTTTCAAACTCTGTCACACTCACTGTGTTCCAAGCATTAAACACAAATTACTTTTGTCTCTAAATTTTGTCAAGATAACTTAAGCTCTATTGAATTCTTTCCTTTTGATTTTTCTGTGAAGGACTTGGAAACGCGGACTCCGTTGGTGCACAATCAGACTAGAGACGGTATCTACGAGTGGCGGACTTAACCTCCATCTGTCCTCCTAAAATGCGTTTGACTTCCTCCACCACAACCAGTTTCACTTGGCATCGTCGTTTGGGTCATCCACATTCAAGAGTTTTACATTTTATTTTGAATAAATTCTCGCTGCCTTGCTCGCGAGACAATTTTTCAGTTTATAATTCTTATTCTTCAAATAAGGCTCATCGTCATCCTTTTCAGCAGTTCACTTTATCATGTACCCAACCTTTCCAAACTATCTTTAGCGATTAATGAGGTCATTCTCCAGTTCAATCGATTGACAATAAATTATATTACTGTATTTTTGTGGATCTTTATACCAAATACACCTAGCTTTACACATTAAGTAATAAAAGTGAGGTTACTAACCTTTTCCAGAATTTTCAAGCATTAATTGAACGTCATTTTAATACGAAAGTTCTTTCTCTCTATACAGATGGTGGTGGAGAATATAAGTCTTGATTCGTACCTAGAATCTCAGGGTATTGAACATCGTGTATCTCCTCCATACAAACCCAAAGATTTTCTCTTGTTGAACGTCGTCACAGACATATTATTGTGACGACTAGAACCTTACTTCATGAAGCATCACTTCTATCGACTCTTTGGTCTTTTGCCTGTCAACATGCGACTTATCTCATAAATCGTTTGCCTACCCCACATTTACAAAATAAATCACTATTTCAACTATTGTTTGGTCAAGATCCGAATTGCAATTCTTTAAAAATCTTTGTGTGTCTCTGTTATTCCTGGCTCAAACCTTATTCCAAAAATAAATTAGAGTCTCGATCAACACCCTGTGTATATTGAGGATTCTATTTACTTCATCATTGTCATTAATGTTTTGATAAAAAATCTTCGAAAATTTATTTATCTCGTGATAGTAATTTTTTTCTTGAAAATAGTTTTCCTTACCAAAATATCTTTTCAAATGTATTTGCAACTTGTAAAACACTTGCGTGGAAGGTTCAACTGCTATAACCAAACACTATTTACTATATTTTATCCTTCTCTTAGACACGACTTACTGAGTCCCATACTTATCGAAGGCAGGTACCACCAACACTCACAAAGACACTGTCTCCTCTGCTTGGGCTCCAACATGATATGCATCTCCAGGTAATTCTTCTCCTTATCCTACACACTCCGCTTCCCCTCCTGATCACATTGATCCCCCGTTACCTCAATCATCAACTTTTCCAATTGTGTACAACTGTAGAAACATAACAGTGTCATCTGCTGCCCATCCCACTGCCTCAATTCCCCTACAACCTTCTCTTGAACCTGTTCAAGTCCCAAAACCTCCGCAACCTTCTCTTCCTCCACCAACTCATGTTGTGACCCGCTCCCAGCACAACATTCACAAACCAAAAATCATCCTTGACTTTTTGGCCCACTTACCCCCCACCATCATCCCTACCTGCTTCAAGCACGCTAACAAACACCGAGAGTGGTAGAGAGCAATGAAAAGTGAATTTGATGCATTATTGAACAATCAGACATGAATTGATACCGCATGACCTCACATAAAACATTATTTCTTGCAAATGGTTATACAGGTTAAAATGAAAAGTTGATGGGACAATCGATCGCTACAAGGCTCGACTTGTTGCAAAGGGGTTTACACAACGTCATGAAGTTGACTACCATGCCACATTTAGTCCGGTTGTCAAACCAACTACTGTGCGCTTAGTGCTCTCAATTGTTGTCCATCAGAATTGCCCCCTCGCCAACTTGATGTCAACAACGCGTTCTTGCAGGGTCGTCTAGAACAAGAAGTGTATATGGTCCAACCTCTGGGTTTTGCAGATGAACAATTCCTCTCCCATATATGTTGTCTAAAGAAAGACATCTATGAACTCAAGCAAGCACCTTGGGCATGGTACAATAAACTCAAGACGTTCCTTCTGTATCTAGGATTTGTCAAGTCAGAATTTGATGCCTCACTTTTCATTCGCAAAGTGTCGAACAATATTTTGTACGCCCTGGATATGTGAACGATATCATCATCACAGGGAATCACAACTCCAAGGTAAATCAGGCTATAACTTCTCTTGCTGGACGTTTTTCCATTAAGGATCCTGGGAATCTGTACTTCTTCCTTCGAATTAAGGTGTTTCGTACTGCCAAAGGTATTACCTTATCACAGTATAACTATATAAATGAAATTTTCTCTGAAGAAAACACACAGGTTTTCAATTCGGAAAAAAAACCCAATGAGTGCCACTGATGTGCCTCACCTAAATGATGGTGCACAACCAACTGATGCCACCAGAGAGTTCTTGGAAAACTACAGTACTTATCTTTTACTCGTACGGACATCAACTTCTCTGTAAATAAATTGTCTCAATTTATGCATTCCCCATTTGAAGTCCACTGGAAAGTACTCAAATGAGTACTCAGGTATCTCCAAAGGCACAATTCAGCTTGCTCTTCACATTCAAAGAGATAATGATTTCAAGCCATAAATGTACTCTGATCCGGATTGGGCTGGAGATGTAAGTGATCGAGCTTCCACTACTGGTTACATATTGTTTTTCGGCCAAAATACTGTGAGTTGGTCCTCCAATAAACAAAGAACAGTTGTTTGCTCCTCAACTGAAGCAGAGTATCGTGGTGTTGCAAGTGCACTTGATGAAATCAAATGGGTGACAAATCTACTATAAGAACTATATGTTTCATTTCCCAAAGCATCAATCATTTACTGTGACAATGTGGGTGCAACTTATCTATGTGCAAATCCAGTTTTCCATAGCTGCATGAAGCACATTTCTGTAGACTTTCACTTTGTTCGCAAACAAGTTCAGCAGAATCATGTTCACATTGTTCATATCCATGTTGCAGATCAACTCGCGAACACTCTCACTAAAGCTATACCGAAGCCAACCTTTGATAAACAATTATTAAAGCTAGGCGTTGTTACACACATCCTATCTTGAGGGAGCGTATTAAAGCTATGTTAATTATTATATTTAGTTGATTATTGTTTAACATATTCTTCAGCTAGTAGTCTACCACTACTATATCTTTTCAAGTAGTTTAGCCTGTTTAACGCTCCTCTATAAGAGGAGTTAGTTTAGGCAATTAGTTAGTCCATTCTTGTATTTAAACATAATATTGGATCAATGAAAGATATATCGATCTTTTGCTTTTATAGTGACTTTATGAAAAGTTGTGAGTTTTATGAAAGTTTGTAAACTTTCCTCAGAGTTGTAACTTTTTCAAATAGTTGTAACCATTCTGATAAGGCACAATAAACATTTGTTCATACTACTCTTTGTTGTCTATAAAAAAAAGGATTTTCTCTCATTTTAAAACAACAAAAATTCTGATCTTCTTCTACTTCCGTAAAATTAAATAGTCGTGTACTTTGCTCATGTCGAGTGACTTACTGACAGCACTATTTTTTTATCAATAAGTTGGTGAATAAAATCGTTTCATACTGTGATGCTGTAATTTTTTAAACCTCTGGCATTGGAGAGAAATAGTTTTCTTAAGGGGACGTTGTGCATTCAGTGGACATGATTTATTCCTTTCTATTTCATTCCATTTTTACATATCCTGGTATATTTTTTTACACTCATTAATTTATACTTATGATATTAATTGTTGTTTTTGAGTACATGTTTTAAACTCTGTTGTTTATATTTGTGCAAAGTTATTGTCTCTTGTTATATTCAACTTATACACATATAGTACATATATTCATTGTGCAGAAAATAATTATTGTACCCAATTTTAAGAATTTATGTTTGATATTCTATATTAAATTCAATAACTTAAAAGTATTATATATGAGCTTAACTTACATATTATCTATTTTTACATAGATATGAAATTTCTCACTTATGAATTGAAGAAATTCATTATACAAGTTCAAAAGTTATAGTTGTTTTCATGTTCAAGCGTAACTTATTTTTAGAATATGTTAACATAATTTTGAATTTTATCCTGAGACATGTATCATAATTGTATAATCTATGCAACCTAAATATTTTTTAATGAAGAGAATTGCAACTTTTATGAAAGTTGCGACTTTTATGAAAAAAATGTGACTTTTATGAAAGACTGTGACTTTTTCAAAGAGTTGTGACTTTTATGATAAGACACAATAAGCATTTATTCACATTACCCTTTGTTGTCTATAAATAAAAGGGATAATAACACCTTAGTATAGTATAAGCGTGTCTGTAGGATTTTTGACATATGTTAGAGGGATACTTGTACATTTTCTCATTCTTTATTATTACTTTATTTCAAAATAAGTGAATTGTTGAACTTTTTTTCATAGTTCAAATTAAGTGAACTGTTCGAAGTTTTAAAAAAATTCTATTTTTATCCCTTATTTATATCTTCTAGGGGATAGCACAAGATAATAGTACTATTAATACATGTTTTTGCCCTATGAGGCAGGTTTCAAAAAAAGAAAGAATCTATTAAACGTTGGTGAGAAAAGAGTGCAGAGATGAAATAGAAAAGAAGTTCACAAAGAAGAAAAAGGAAAAGGTAGAAATACCTCTCTATACTATGATTTAAATCTCAGAGACACATCTTAACTAAACTAAGGATCTATTATTTCTTTGAACTCATTTTTTTGTAATTTTGTACACCTTTTTTACTTACGTGGCATCCAAAAATCTCCCACGAGTCTTAACTGCATTGAGCCACGGGGTGTGCCATATATATACAAAACAGAACCCTAGGTCAACCTACGTGGCGCCACCACAAACAAGGATTTTTTTAAAATTTATTTATTTTCAAAATTAACCTTCATCTTTCATGAAAAATTGTGACTTTTATTGAAAAGTTGTGACTTTTATCAAAAGATGTGACTTTTATGAAAAATTGGGACTTTTATGAAGAATTGTAATTTTTATGAAAGATTGTATCATTTATGAAAGGTTGTTACCTTTTTGAAAAGTTGTGAATTTTCCAAAGAGTTGTGACCTTTCTTGGTAATGCACATAAACATTTGTTCACACCACCATTTTGTTGTCTATAAATAGAGGAGTTTCCTCTCATTTTAAAATAACGAAAATTCTGAGCTTCTTCTTCTTTTGCACAATTAAATATTTGATTATGAAATCTTCTTCTACTTCTGCACAATTAAATATTTGTGTACTTTTCTCCTGTGACTCATTAACAAAGAGACATTGTGCATTAGTGGGCTTGATTTTTTACAGATCTTGGTATGATTTTTTACAGTAATCAATTTATGCTTACGAGATTAATTGTTGTTTTTGAGTACTTGTTTTAAATTTTGTTTTTGATATTTCAGTAAAGTTACACTATTGTTATAAGTATTTGTTACTACATACATTGCAGATTCACAAATAACTTTTTACAAATATATTTATTTACAATATTTTTCGAATAAATATTTTCTTCTCCAAGAGATCAAACCTAAAAATTTATATGATTTATTGTTATTCTCATAATAATGTTAATGTTAACAGGAGTGAAAAAAAAATAGAAAGTCAAATGATAGAATTAAAACTAGCAATTAATTACAATCATATGATACACAATGACGACTATTCTCTCACACGAAAATACTTTTTTGAATTTTTTTCCCATTTAATATTTTTTTTGTGCACAACATCAATTTCAAAACACTATCATAACTATATTACACATGAAATTTGAATTTTGGAAAATATGATGACTATACTCTCACACCAAAATATGTTTTTGATCTTTTTTGCCATTTAATATTTTGTTTGTGCACAACATCAATTCCAAAACACTATCATAACTATATTACATATGAAATTGAATTTTGGAAAATTGCATTTTAATTTTAGAACACATAATGACTACATATTGCTTATTGGTGTATCATATGATTATGGAACCTATGCTCTTGATAAACACATTAGTTATATATATATATATTTAAAATATTTAATATTTTAAAAGTAATTGATAGTGTTATACTAACGAAATTTGCAAAGAAGAAAATTGAGAAAAATATTTACTTGACTCTCTAATTAAAGACACTATGTAACCATGCATATAGAAGATAAAAATAAACTAACCATTGTAAAATTTTAAAAGCAAATTAATGAATCTATAAAATGAAATTATGTAAACTAGGAGAAAATAGTATTATGATTTGTAATTTTTCCTTTTCTTTTAATAAAACAAATGGTAAACTAAAATTGAATAACCTCTATACATTTAAATACAGATTTATATAAAAATACTATAACATCAAAATACAAGAAAAGTTCTATTCTAATAAATTTTAAAGAAGAAATTTCTAATCGCGCGAATCGCAGACACACTTATTAGTATTATATATAAAATGAGTTCGGGGGTAATAGGACATTAGTTTAATTAAGGTGTTTATTTGATATTTCAATCATAGTTTAGGGATACTTGTGCCTTCTCCCAAGAAGAAATTAATAAAGAAATGCAAAATGAAAATGGAAGTATGTGAGAGATAGAGTGATGACAAGGAAAGGGATCCACAAATAAAATACATTTGATAAAAGAAATTGGTGGCTCAACCATCATAAATTTCTACATATAGTACGTAGGACAAATATTCATTATCGTGATATTAGATTGCAACCTTATTTGAACTTGCTATGAATTGTCTTCAACCTCGTTATGATAGTATTGTAAAAATGTTTATGATAACTCAAACAAAATATAAGAAATTCAATTTATGTATATTATACAGATCAAGGCATGCTTAGAAGTCAGAGTATATTAATTTATCGAAATAGTTGTACATATAGGTTAGGTACGTCTTATTATATTATAGATGATAGACAATCTAAAATTGATCATTTACTTTTGTTATACTTTAAGTATGTGAAATTAGGTTTTAGGCCTAACTCACACCCCAAAAGCTAGCTCAAAGGGAGGAGGATTGCCCAAGCCTTATAAGGAGTCCACCCATCTCATTAACCACCGATGTGGGACTTTTATCATTCTTTAACATCCCACCTCACGCCCAGTGCTTAGCATCTGGTGCGTGGGCAATTTTGATTTCGGGGGTCCCAACATCGGGTGAGACGGGCCCTGCTCTGATACCATGTGAAATTAGGTTTTAGGCCTAACTCACACCCCAAAAGCTAGCTCAAAGGGAGGAGGATTGTCCAAGCCTTATAAGGAATCCACCCATCTCATTAACCACCGTTGTGGGACTTTTGTCATTCTTTAACAAAGTAATTGTTTGGTAGGTTACAAGTTGAAAGCTATTGCAAGACTTTTCATAAGTTGCTGTCTCACAAGTTACTTGTTTGTTTGTAAGCTCTTTTCGAAAGTCACAAAAGTACTTAATTGAATGAACATGCATAATTTAGCGTTTCCATAATACCCTCCATGGGTATTAATTAATAAACAATATGTCCCGTTAAAATTCTTAGTAGAAAAATATTACGAGAGAAAATGTCTTAGTGAATAAAAAAAGCAAACATATCGAGTGTGTTGGTAACAAAAGTTTTGGAAAATGTTTTCCAAATCAACTCATTTTCCTCAAAATTAAGGAAAATGACTTTCCTTAAAAAATTAAGGAAAACATTTTCAAAACTCTCCTCCAATTTCAAATTACTTTTTTTTTTGAGAAAAACATCAATTTAAAAAAATATTTTCAACTTCAAAATTTTATTTTTTCACCCGATCCCTGACCCCCCTCCCCTCCCGGCCAGCCCCCCCCCCCAACCCCAACCCCTCCCCAAAAAATTAAATTTGCTTTTTAAAAATATTTTCAACTTCAAAATTTTATTTTTAAACTCCTAACCCTCCCCCCCAGGCAGCCCCCCACCCACCCCCAACCCCCAAAAAATTAATTTTGTTTTTTAAAAATACTATCAACTTCAAAATTTTATTATTTCACTCCTACCCCCCCCCCTTCCCCCCCAAAAAAAAATAATAATTTTGATTTTAAAAAATATTTTTAATTTCATAAATTATTTTTACTCTAGTAAAAATAAAAGATGTCTCTCAAAAATATTTTTCATTCATAAATCAAACACTAAAAATCATTTTCGAAAAATATTTTCTACTCACCAACCAAATATGAGAAAATAAGGCCAAAATCTACTTGTTTTCCAGGAAAACATTTTCCATGGAAAACATTTTCCTTCATACCAAACACACCCATCAAGTAAAATGCATTGTGAGCTGCTTCATTAAAAGGCTAACTTAAAAAATTCAGTTAGAGCAAATCGTATTAAGAAAAAAAGAGTACAACATATGTTTAACTTCTTTTTATGAAAATCTTGATTAGATATCTAAGTCTTTATATATCAATATTGTATAACATCTTTAATTTTCAAAAGTTGAAGTTGGTATAAATTTGTTGAATTATCACTTGAATAAATTTGCTCCGCATGTACATCAATATCATCATTTTTCAATAGATCCCATGAAGAATAGTTTTGATAAAATGTGTTTCATCAATTATATATATCTTCTTTATGAAGTCTCTATTTAATTGGGGTATGCATGCAATTATAGTCTTCATACACTTTAAACCACACCTTTCTCGAATGAAGTGAATTATTATTTCAATTTGTTACAAAAAAGTTTAATTTTGAAAATATATAGAAATATATGAATGTTAAAAGTGGTAAACATCAATAATCTTTCCTTGTGAAGTTATACGACGATATCAAAATTTAGATGGTCCAAGTTTGGCCGCCTAACTCAAACAATCACACTCCAAACATTAGGACATTACTCTACTTCAAATACACTTCGCGCTTCACCATCTTTCCTTCTTACGCCAAGTTTAGTAAATTAAGACATTTTTCATTTTAGAAGAATGTGGAAGTTGAAGTTTGGTGAAGGAGGTAGTCCATGGCTTCGAACGTTAAACAGACACATAGGGAGGCAGGTGTGGGAGTTTGATCCAAACCTCGGGTCTCTGGACGACCTGGCAGAGATAGAGAAGTTTCGCACAGAGTTTCACAACAACCGTTTTGAGACTAAACACAGTTCTGATCTTCTTATGCGTCATCAGGTGGAGTGATCACTTAAGTTTACTGCATGCTCTTGTCATTATGTTCTTTTTGTTATTATTTCCTTTTGTTTTAATTTATTTTTTAGTCCATTTAAATATATTTATTTTTGACAATTTTTTTATTCAATGTTCCACCTGACATATTAAATACCATAAGATTAAATGATATCTTGATATACTATACATACACTACTAAAAATACCTAAAATTAAACGAAGGTCAAAATCAACAGACTAGCTATAACGTTGATTTGGTCAAAATCAATAAAAAAGTGACGCACTCACTTTTCTCGCTTTTCTCAAAAAGCGACGGACAACGTCTTTTTGAATGACGGACTGCATTGTTTTTGTTGTTATTTTTTTTTAAACTTTTTTTTTATAATAAGCGACAGATGCCATCATTTTTTTAACATATAAATATAAAAAAGAGAGACAAAATTAAAGGACATTGTTCATCGCTTGTTTTGAGCAATTTTCGCTGCCCATTTACAAATAAATTACAATTTCATATATATTCAACGAATAATGCATAATGTCAAATTTAATATCAATTGTGGTGTATTTAAAATAAGTTAATCTGAACATATATCAAAATAAATGAACCAAATCAAATAAAACATAAGAAATTAAAATGTTAAACAATAAAGGGCATTTGTTTTTAAAAAAAAGATACACATAATTTTCTTTAAAAGTAATTAAAAGTGAAAAGATAAAAAATTAATGAAAGAGGAAAAAATAGAAAGTTTAAAGTGAGGATGAAACTATAATAAATATTTTACAAAGAAAGAAACGAAAAGAGTTAAATATATATACATTTTAATATTAATAATTATGTGTAATAATTAATTGTAAATAGACAAATTAAAAAAAATATGTATCCAATTTTTTAGGTCTTCACGTGCTTTCAAGAGAGTATGTGCACTCTCTCTGGCACATCAACTTTTGAGGTGTTTTTTTTTTCATTTTAAAATAGAGATATGGGTTCAAAACACACCTAAACTATTCCATTTTTTGAGTTTCATACATAAATTATTAAGAGAGTGAGTTTCGTACCTAAACTATCACTTTTTAGTTTGAGAAACACATGTGGTGAGTGTAGTGCATTCTCTCTTTTATTTGAAAAAATATTGACACGTGACATTCCATATGAATAAAATATTCTACTTTGATAAAAATTAAATAATAAACTATTAATATCAATAAAAATTACAGATTAAATATTACTATCCATTTAAAAAATATTAAAATTTAAATAAATTTTTTTATCCCACACCACCACCTCACCACCTCCTCCACTTAACCCCCCCCCCAACAATCCCTCATCCTTTTTAAAAAAATTCTTTTATAAAATATTTTTTAAAAATTCATATTTCACCCTCCCCTTCTCAAAAATTTTTACCGCATCCTATTTTACCCTCTACTGCTAAATTTTTTTTTATATTTTTCTTATTTTGTGTTAGATATGTACGTATATATATATTTAGATTTTTTTATCTACTAGTGTCCGAATATAAAATAAATAAATGAAAAATAAAAAAAAGTCTTGCAATGGCAAGTAAAAAATATTTTCAATATGTATATATCTAACTCAAAACGAGGAAAAAAATTGAAAGTCGAGTGCTAGGTGGGGTGGATAGAATTATTTTTTTTTTAAAATAAAAATAATATCTAAATTAGTATTTGAGGGGGGGGGGGAGATGAAGAAAAAAAATACTTTTATAAAGAAATTTAAACAAAAAAAACTAAAAAAATGGTCGGGGATGACGGTGAGAGGAAGTGATGGAGTGGGATAAGAAAAATATTTTACATTTTATAAAAGAAATATTATTTTTTTGGATAATAATTTTTAAATTTTTAATTTTATTTTAACCAACACTAATAATTTTTTTTATTTTTAGTCAAGGTTGAATGTTTTGTCCATGTGAAGTGTGATGTGATAATTTTTTTTAAAAATAGAGAGAGTATATTACACACACCATGATGATAGTGATATAAAAGAGAGAGGTGTGTTTCTCAAACTAAAAAGTGATAGTTTAGATATGAAATTTACACTCTCAATAATTTAGGTATGAACTCAAAAAATGGTATAATTTAGGTGTGTTTTTGACATTTATTAAAGGACATTTGTTTTTGTTTTTTTTAAAAAGATACACATAATTTTCTTTAAAAGTAATTAAAAGTGAAAAGATAAAAAATTAATGAAAGAGAAAAAAATTTAGAAAGTTTAAAGTGAGGATGAAACAAAAATAAATATTTTACAAAGAAAGAATGTAAAGAGTTACATATATATACGTTTTAATGTTAATAACTATGTGTAATAACTAATTGCAAATAGACAAATTAAAAAAAATATGTGTCCAACTTTTTCGGTCTTCACTTGCTTTCAAGAGAGTATGCGCACTCTCTCTGCACATCAACTTTTGAGGTGTGTTTTTTTCATTTAAAAATATTTTAGGGAGGTAATAGAACCCTAGTTAAGTTTATGTGTGTCTATAATTTCAATCATAGTTTAGGAGTACTTATGTTTTATCCCTATATTCAATTCAACCCATTCATAACCAAGCAAACAATCACATAATACACATAATATAATAACTTCATTAAGCATTCATAAACACTAAATCATAATTTAAGGACTTATAAAGTCTTTAAAATTAGTCAGAAAGAATTTAAAAGTTCGCTAAAGGGATCCTAAAGGGTGGAGTCTATGTATTCAGCTTCTTTATCATTTTTGGTGTCCTCGCTAGCAGAGGATCCTCTTGAAGAACGAGAAGTACTATGCCAACAAGCGAGGTGGAACACTTTTTCTTTGGTTTCCTTGAAGATTTTTTTCATGCTTTCAGCAACTCGATGTGCCTCAGACGCGGTCATTGTCACGCTCCGAGCCTACACCCTGGACATAACTGACACTCACAAATAATTGTTGGTTCCCAAGCGAATCCTTGGTCTGGCTCATTAATCAGCTGAAGACTTACTCAAGCAAAATGAAAACTCATGATGCAAAAATAACTTAAAAACTTAATTTAAACTCAACTCCAGTAATCGTCTGAAAATAATTTAACAAGTATTAATTAAATGTCTCGTGAACTTAAAACATTACAATAACAAAATAAATAATGAAGACTCCTCGATCCTTAAACTATCTATGAAGCCTCTTCTATTACAAACGGATTATCGAGACAAGACCCACAACATCCTAACAATGGAAAGTAAAAGTGGAACCCTCCAGAAGCAAGGAGACTCACCAAAGCTAACTGGAATTACAAGTGGTATCAACGGAGTGTCTGCTGATGACCCTGAATACCTGTATCAGCATCATAAAAAGATGCAGCCCAAATGACGCCAGTACATTGAATGTACGAGCATGTAAGGGAAATTCTAAAGCATAAACATAAGCTTGAACGGATAAAAAGGGAACATACTTACCTTGTCTCATATCACTCAATTCAACTCAACTCAAAGATTTTCAACTTAAAGATACTCAACTCAAGGATACTCAACTCAAAGATACTCAACTCAATGATACTCGACTCAAGGATACTTAACTCAAAGATACTCAACCCATCAAAGATACTCAACTAAACTCAAGGATAAATCAACAATAAAAGATGCAATAAATGGAAAACTTTTAAAACAATAGATAATAACTCAATTGTATGTAAAATACAATAATAATTCAACTGTATATAAGAATACACTAATAACACTTATTTGGGAGATTCTCTAATCGACAACCATCACTATGAGCTATGTGATGATACATCGTCTCGTCCATGCTGCCAGAACTGTCCTATACCTTGCCGGAGTATAAGCCATAATCAACTAAGTGGATCCACTAAGCTATACTTAAAATCAATAAGGAATCATCTAAAAAGCATGTCTCTTTACGCATGTTGGCGTACATAGTTTATGAGGACTTTGAGTTGTCTGAACTCGTCCCCATATCGGTGCTCAATATACTACTCCCAATATATCATGCTCATATGTTTAAAATATTTTCTCATCCTCATACTTTGAGATTATTACTCTAAAGGTTCTCTTAAAAGAGATAGTGCTCAGAAACTCATCATGAACTCATTTGAAAATCAAAGTTTCCTCTCATTTTAAATGTAAAACCAATTACTCTTGAGAACTTTCCCCTGTATTCATTTTAAAAACATGAATTTAACTCTCCTCATCCTCATACTCAAGTACTCAAGTTTTAAAAGTTTGTAAAAGACTTCTCAAAATGACTCGAAAGGTTCTCTCAAACTTGACTCTTAATCTTTTTTTAAATTTGAAATGTGAATTCAAGAGTTATGATTAAGATATATAGGATCTCTCGATGATTAATGAAGGTTTAAATAGTTAGACTTAAGAAAGAATGAAAGTTCGACTTAAATGAACAAGTGCAGGATGAAAATGAAGAAGAAAAATGGCCTCACACTTTGTGGCGCAGGGGTGGCGCGCCGCACCATGCCTCCTCTTACTAGGACTGGTTTCTGGCGCACTGCTGGCACCTCACGCCAGGCCTAGGAACACATTGACAATGAAACTGATTCTAATCAATAATTTAGACCCTAAATTGGGTGTAATTCATGCTTAGACTAAGTGGGGTAAGGAAAAGACCAAAGTACCCCTTAGTTCGTACGGAAAAGGCTTAACTATAGAGGCTGCACTCAAACAATTATATCTCTCTCATAAGAATTCGAATTTTAGCAAACTTGGTGGTGTTGAAAATAAGACTCAAAGATCTTCGATTTAACACCTCATGGGCCACCTTACTCATTATGTGCTAAAGTTTATGGCCGTTTGAAGTTAACCCAAAACTTAAAAGAATTTACGGATGACTTGAATGAATTTCTCTTTAGTTCTTTTTGGAACTCGAGGTGCTACATCTACTGACCTTGACACCTAAGAAAATTTAATTCCTCGATAAAATCTTACTCACAACGAAGAATGCCTCGAGTTTTAGCTCAAAATATTTGAGGGTGTTACAGTCAATGCACGTGTATATTGTGTAATTTGCTGCAACATGTATATTGTGTAATTTGCTGCAACATAACATCTATATTTAACATCGTCAAATGTCTGTGCTTGGCGTGATGATCCCATACCTTCTCGATCTAATTGTAGGCGTTTTACATTTTTCCAAGAGCTCATCCCATAGATTCTGCCCTTATGTGTTCCCTGACACTTTTTCATTTTAAATTTGAGTGATTGAGCTGAATTGGATCGTTCATGAATTTTTCAATTCAACTCATCTCAAGCAAGTGTCTTTCATACTCTCTCTGCATATTAAAAGCAAAAGTTAGCATCAAAATATATCTTTCAATTAAACTTACATAAGTTTGTTCAGCCTTTTCTTCCCCTCATTCACCTGGCCGGATTCGACTCATTATTCTTCTTCTTTACGTGAGTCTTTTTGAAAATCTTATCTTGAAGGGGAGTATGCCCCAATTTTTATTTTTTTTTGTAAAAGTTATGTAATTAGTGAAAATTTGTAACTTATTTACTGAAAGCAGCTACAATTTTAAAATGTTGTAAAAAAGAACAACATTTAATGTATATTTAATTTGATATCACAACATTAATTGTACCTACTAATTAGTACCTCTATTGCAAATGCAATATCCTCAAGTACAATTGGTCAGATATCTAATATTTACGATTAGAGATAACATACTTCTTTTTTTATTTTAATCATATCATTTTTTATCACGATCCAAAATTACGTGATGAGACTCGTCTTATCTCATCAAGAAAGTCAACCTAAAATTCAAAGATAACGATAAAAATGTGGAATTTAAAATATCAAAAACATAAATGCGGATAACTTAGTAAAACTCATAAATATCCTCAAAACTTGATTGTCACGTGTAACAACTTATAATGTATTACAACTGAATTGAAAAAAATACAAGTCTCAAATGTCACTATTTCTAGAGTAGAACAAGAACATAATAGAGGTTCAAGATGGCCCACTGAGATGACAAACAACTATATCTCAAGTCTTCATGAAAAAGCCTCGGTCGAAGTGGAGAAGAAGGATGATCGTGCATATTCAGACTCGTAACCTACACAAGTGTAGAACTATGGAGTAAGTATCAACAACACGTTACTCAACAAGTAAACCATTAAACACTAAATAAAACAAAGAAGAAAACGATCACCTTTTTTCCAACTGAACTTCCACAAACTACAACTTGCACATAAATTAGCCCAACCTAGTAGTCCATAATTCATGAAACACATAGTTCAATATTAACAACTCAACAAGTACATATCATAGATAGTAAAGTATCAATTACATCAATCAAAAGTCTCATAAACATGATCACAACCTCACAAGTGGCATGATGTGCAATGCAATGATATGTCAAGTAAAGTGATACATGTCCGTCCTACGGTACACATCCGATGAATCTCAGAACGAAATTCATGGACTATGCACAATGTCCATGTATTTGTCATAGCCATTTTCCATCAACATAATCATCTCTCACTGGAACCATTTTCCATCGGCATCAATATCTCTCGCCAAAATCATTTTTCATTGACATCGCCAAAGTCATTTCCCATCGGCATTGCTGAAACCATTTCCCATCGACATCATCACAATTGATCTCGTCACAGTGTCTCGAAACCAATGCAAATAGGCATGTTCACACAATAATGAGGAGATGCCAAGTCTCATAGCAATTCACAAATCACAACAACAAATCATAGTATTTCATTAATAAAGGGCCAATATTACCACTCAAGTCATCCACATTATACCACACAACAATTACTATCACATTGCCTTTTTCATTATTTTCTTTTTTATCATTAAGATTAATCAATGAATAATTCAACCCATCACTAATTTCCATTACTCCCCGCACATACAACACAAAAGTACAAGATTCTACAAGCTTAATGAAGGTGTCGAAGTTCACTTGTGTCAATAACCCAAATATCATATTCTGACATTTGGGCTTTCCCCTTGTGAATGGTATCCAGATCAATTTCCAACATAAGAACTCAAACCAATGAAACAACTCCGAATTTGAAAATGACGATTCTGTTGTGACGAAAAGATGAAAACAAAAATCTAACAATAAAGAACACCAAGTTTAACGTGGAAAAATCCTTCAAACCGAAGGTAACCACCACGGGATCGACAAGATCCGAATTTATTTACTATAACAATAAGAGGGTTACAAATATTCTTCTAATGGATACACAATAAGTGCCAAAAGAGAACAAACAATAGCTACACCAACAAAAGATAAATAGAAAGAAACATCACCCAAACCCAGCTTCTGTTCGGGACCTAAAACAGGATCTTTATGACCTCTGAATCCGATCTCCACCGTTCAAATCAACCACCAAGATGTCAGGAACACTCAGTCCAAATTTCAGCCCGATCCAACGGTTAGTTAATCGGAAAATACGATCTGAACGTTACTGGTCGGAAAAAAGACTACAGCAAAAGAACCCTTTTTCTTCTCTCTTTTCTCTTGTTGAAAGCTCTCTCAAAAAACCTCTCTTATGTTCTATTGTCTTTCAAAGACAATACCAATGAGCAATTGAATTATTCTCTCAAGACCATCCTCTATTTATAGAGTTGTGCTTTTCCTTACAAAGTCAAAACCAACTACAAATAGGATTACAATTTCAATCATTTTCCTAATAGAATTGGAAACCAAATAAAGAGAATAATTCCAATCATTCTTCAAGTAGGATTAGGCCATGGCCTTTGGCTGAAACATGGGCAATAGCCCAATAGATTCTCCTAAACCAAATTCCCCATTTCGGAACCGATGAAATTGATGGAATACCATTCTGGCACTGGAAACTCGCACCAAAAACCACTTTTGACCACTTTAAACCTTCCAAGACTCGAAACTTTAAAAAATCATAACTTTTCAAAAGATTCACAAAATCAACTTCACAAATCATAATCCAATAAGTTGTTCTCACATTCTTGTCTGTTTTGTTATCTTCATTTCAGTTTTCAAAGGAGAACCCCCTTGGTACAGTTCTGCCCCAAGTTCAAGTTAAAGACATTGAAGATATAACAGAATATAATGTAGCTACCACCTTAAGAAGAGCCATAAGTTTTTATTCTACTCTACAAGCTCATGATGGTCATTGGGCAGGAGATTATGGAGGACCAATGTTTCTAATGCCTGGATTGGTAATTTCTTTTCTTGCGTTGGTTCGTTCATCTGATTAAAAATCTTTATTAGATATTAGCTCTTCACTTTCTTCAATCCTCTAATGGTATAGGTTATTGTTTTATCTGTTACTGGGGCACTGAATGCAGTGCTAGCCGAAGAGCATAAACGGGAGATATGTCGTTATCTCTACAATCATCAGGCATGTACAATTACATTTCATCTTATAAATAACAAGTGTTCAACTTTCATGTACATGTACATTACTTCTGTAGCCGAAACTTTCTTTACCGTTTATTCTAAACATTAAATGACAGAACTGTGATGGTGGGTGGGGTTTGCATATTGAAAGCCACAGTACCATGTTTGGTTCAGTTCTGAGCTATGTTACTCTGAGGTTTCTTGGTGAAGGAGCTAATGGTGGAGAAGGGGCAATAGAGAAGGGCCGCAAATGGATTTTGGACCATGGTAGTGCCACTGCAATAACCTCATGGGGGAAAATGTGGCTCTCAGTTCAGTTAACTTAACTTTTACTTGCTCGTCCGTTCTTTCTTACATCTTTTCTGTCTTGATAATTATTAATTTTCTTTCTCTACTGATTCATGAGGTGCTTGGAGTATTTGATTGGTATGGAAACAATCCACTTCTTCCCGAGATATGGCTTCTTCCTTATTTCCTTCCATTTCATCCAGGTTAATTAGTCTGTGGTTTTATTTGTTAATTACTTGACCATAGTATACTTATAAGGAGGATCTAAACTATCTTTCGTGTCTGGCAAAAGATGAAATACAAGGTTTGATTTTCTTCCTATATTCTTCATGAAAATGAAGTAACTTAGTTTGTTCACTCTTTTAGGAAGGATGTGGAGTCATTGTCGGATGGTTTATCTACCAATGTCCTACTTATACGGTAAAAGGTTTGTTGGACCAATCACACCAATAGTTTCGTCTTTGAGAAATGAGCTCTTCATTGTCCCTTATCATGAAATAAACTGGAATAAAGCACGCAATGAATGTGCAAAGGTTAGTTTGAACAGTAAATACTGCTATGCGATCTACGTCACGTATTTGTGTTTCTACTCCCTTATACATAATGTTTCCACAGGAAGACCTCCATTACCCTCATCCTCTAGTACAGGATATCCTTTGGGCATTTCTTGACAAGCTCATCGAACCTATGTTTATGCATTGGCTTGGGAAAAAGTTGAGGGAAAAAGCTCTCAGCACTGTAATGGACCACATACATTATGAAGATGAAAATACTCGGTATATATGCATAGGGTCCATGAACAAGGTATTAATTAATTAAAACTTACTTCTTTTGTTAGAGAAAGCACATGATGGAGTCATGTTAGCACTTTTTCTTCACGTCTTACGCTTTCAAATAGTTGTTAAGCTTTTCAGAAAATACATAGAATTTCTTCTTCTTCTAATTTTATTTTATATAATATCTGTCTAAGATTAGTTTAAATGGTCTAACATGGTCAGCGAAGATCCATAAAATTGATCATATATAACTTTTCTCTAGTCTTATCTTCTTAGTTAGAGATAGATATAAATCTTATATGCTTCCCTTCCCTTTTTTCGTAAATTGAATATCCCTCATGTATAGGTCTTAAATATGCTATGTTGCTGGGTTGAAGATCCTAATTCGGAAGCTTTTAAGTTGCATCTTCCACGATTATATGATTATCTATGGATTGCTGAAGATGGAATGAAAATGCAGGTGTAGTAACTTCACTTCATAATATTCATGTCTTTAACTTCTAATTTGTTGTTCTCCGAAAGTAGTACTGTTCTGCATTGTCAGAATTTCTTCAATTCCCACTATAATTGCTCTGATATTAATTGTTTTAACATTTTTTGCCTTATTTCTAGTAGTCTAAAGATGATGTGAATGCCAAATTTCAGGGATATAATGGAAGTCAATCATGGGATACTTCTTTTGCTATTCAAGCAATCATTTCAACAAACCTCGTTGAAGAATACGGTCCAACTTTGCGAAAAGCACATAAGTTCATGCAAGACTCACAGGTAATGCCTTTGTTGTTTAGCAATTAGCATATATGTGTCACTTTTTCCTTATTTATCTTCATTTTTATCTCCGGCGTTGGTTTTAATTGCTAGATTTTTTCTTTTGCATAAAGATGTTAGATGATTGCCCAGGCAATCTTGATTTCTGGTATCGGCATATTTCAAAAGGGGCTTGGCCTTTCTCTACTGCAGATCATGGTTGGCCTATTTCAGATTGTACTGCAGAGGAACTTAAAGTAGGCACTTTGGTAAAACCTTCATGACTCATTGAGACATTATCATTTGTAGTAATCTAGTCTCTCCGCGCCATGTCTATCAGGCATGTCTTCTACTCTCTAAACTACCTGTGGAAATCGTTGGTGAACCATTGAATGCAGACCTTTTGTATGATGCTGTAAATGTTATGCTGTCATTACAGGTAAAGACATTTTTTCTTGTAATCGGAAAATATGTTTTTTTTTCTCATTAGATCAACCTTTTGATTAGGGGTTGGCATCAGTCCGCTTGGTTTAGTTTCGTAAAAGTCTCATTCAGCTTTTTGGTTTTCTATTTGTTGATTTTGGTAACTAAAATGGAACCACTTTCATGGTTTATAAGCTAATATGTAAGCAGAGGAAAATTATATAACATAATAATGCATGATTGTATAAGCTAAAATGTAAGGAGAGGAAAATGATAATTAGTTGTGCAGTTGCGCTAAGGCTATGCTATGGGTTACTGGCTGAGGGACGGAGTGGCTTAAAATCTTTTTAAAAAAACTTTGGTTATTTGGTTAATCGAGAAACTGCACCCTTGAAACTGAACACCGAACTGAAGAACCAAAGTTATAAAAATATCAACTGTGAAATTGAAAATTTCAGCTATGTCGATTTTTGTTCATTCTCTTCCATGTATGCCCACCCGTACTTTTGATGATTCTTGCAATTGGATTCTTGATACTTACATCAATTGCAGTCGGTTTTTCTAATTCTCATGAAACTGCACATTTCGTTGGATTATTAATGAAGTCTTTTTCTATGATGTAATCTGCAGAATCCTGATGGTGGCATTGGGACATATGAACTGTCAAGGTCATATCCATGGTTGGAGGTATTCAGTTTGGCAAATAACGTTAGTTCCATGTCAATTATTTTTTCTTTTACATCATGATAATACTGAAGAATAAAGGGATCAAATAAGATACTCCAAGATAGAACTATGCCCTCCCACAGAAATCGATCAACTACGTACATGCTAACCTTCTATCTTAATCTTTGAGCTCCATGCTCCACTATCTAAGGTCATGTCCTCGATGGGATGGAGATGTACCATCTTCTGTCTAATAGCCTCCCCCAACTCTTTTTAGTCTACCTCTACCTCTCCTTAGGCCTATCACCACCAAGTTCTCGCATCTCCTCACTAGGGCATCTGTGCTCCTCCTCTTTACATACCCGAACCATCTCAACCTCACTTTCCTCGTCTTGTACACCACTGAGGCTACTCTCACTTTGACCCGTATATCTTATTTCCTAATATGCCCACACATCCATCTAAGCATCCTCATTACTTTCATCTTCTGAACATGTGAGTTCTTGACTGAACAACACTTCAGCTCATACAACATAGTTGGCCATTGAAGCTACTCTCACCTTACCCCGTATTTCTTATTTCCTAGTATGGTCACACATCCATCTAAGCATCCTCATTTTTGCTACTTTCATCTTCTTAATGTGTGAGTTCTTGACTGAACAACACTTCGGCCCATACAATATAGTTGGTCTAACAATCACACTACAACAAAAACAACTTTTAGTGGCAATGAATAGACATATTAATAAAGAGTGTTAAAGTCTTTACCGGCATTAACTAAGTTCCATTATATCCAGTGTCGCTAAAGGGTTTAGTGACGTGTACAAAGAGTGCTAATTGCCGCTATAAATATATATTTAGCGGCAATAGAGCTATTGTCGTTAATTAACTGCCGCTAAAGATCATTTTTTATGTAGTGCCACTCTGTAGAATTTGCCTTTAGGTCTTGGTGACACATTCTTATCACATAGGACACCGGATGCGAGATCTTCCGACATCATCGCCTATCTCCCACTTTTTTGAATCATTGACCCAAGATACTTGAAACTTCCTCTCTTGGGGATGACCTGTCTTTCACTAATCCTCAACTTTCATATCCACCTCATGTGTTGCTTCACTGAATTTGTCCTCCAAGTACTTTGTTTTAATATTGCTCAACTTGAAACCTTTAGACTCTAGGGTCTCTTTCCAAACCTCCAGCCTAGAGTTAACTTTGTCAGGTATCTCGTCAACCAAGACTATGTCATTTGCAAATAACATACACCATGATACATCCTCTCAAAGATGTCGTATCAGTTCGTCTATCACTGAGTCAAATAAAAAGGGGCTAAGAGCTGGTCCCTGATGCAACTCCATCTCTATTTGATGTTTTCTGAGTCTCAACCCACAGTTCTTATTTGGGTATTGGCTCCATCACACATGTTCTTTATCGCTCTAAATGTAAGCCACAGGTATGCCTCTAGACACCAAGCAAATCCATAGAACCGACCTGGGACTTTGTAGTAAGCCTTTTCCAGATCAATAAGAACCATATGTGAGTGAATTAAATGCAAGTGAAAACATGAGTTTTCAACAACAAATCCACTCTCGTTCTCATTATTGATAGTATAGGTAAGATACTACCTTTTCTGATGACGAGTATAAATAAGACACTACTTGCATGTTTTTTCATGCTTCTGCTTAGATTCCTATTATGCAAGTCCTTTGTTAATGTTGCATTGTATTTTCCTCCTTCAGATAATCAACCCTGCTGAGACTTTCGGTGATATTGTTATTGATTATCCGTAAGGCATCTACACCTGTATCTTGTTTCATATATTAGATCCTATTTGAGGTGTGTGCTAAGAGTATACAACTTAACATTAACCCCAAAAATATTTGCAGTTACATAGAGTGTACCTCAGCTGTTATTCAAGCTTTGGCAGCATTTAAGAAATTATACCCTGGGTATCGGAAAGAAGACGTGGAGCGTTGTACTGAAAAAGGTGCCGCCTTCATTGAAAAGATACAAGCAGCAGATGGCTCCTGGTTAGTTCTTATTTAATTCTGTTTGTTGCTTACCTTCTCTTTTTTCCCTCTCTGGCTAGTAAGATTATTAGAGTTCACTTAATCTTGAGTCTTATTTTTAGGTATGGATCTTGGGGAATTTGCTTTACGTATGGCACATGGTTCGGGGTGAAGGGCCTGCTGGCAGCTGGGAGGAGCTTCGACAATTCTTGTAGCATCCGTAAGGCCTGTGATTTTCTGTTATCAAAACAAGTAGTGTCTGGTGGATGGGGAGAGAGTTATCTGTCTTGTCAAAACAAGGTAAAAGTCATTCATACCTTGTCATTTCGAATTCATGTAATGGTTATCATGGTTATTCTGATACCTTGTACTCTTTCTATGTATGGTGGACAATGCTATTCATGTAAATTTTTAACATCAAAACACCTGTGAGTCTTACGTAAACATGATGCTAGAAAGATAACATTCTTCAAACTTGCTTCTTGTTTTTATACCACGTATCTCACTTTCTTCAGCTAGATAAAATGAGAGATGAAGTCCTTAATTTAATATCTACTATACTTGAACACAAAAGAACTCTGATTTAGAACCTGTATGTTAGAAATATCATAGAAATCATTAATGAATTACTGAGTTTCATATATAATCAACTAATTTGGTAATCGTGTTTGATAGACAAATAGAAAAACGGTACAATCAAATTGATAACTATTAACTGTTTAGTTTCAGCTCAACTGTTGTACATAACTCTAAATTATTTGCAATTGCTGGAGTTATTTTACCTCTCTGCATTGTAAGTTTCATTTTTTTCCCGCTTTTATAGGTGTATACAAATCTTGAGGGCAACAGAGCTCACATTGTTTGTACTGCATGGGCTATGCTGGCTCTTATTGAAGCTGGACAGCTACAAATAACTTTCCACCACAAACATAGCTCATTCGAGGAGCTGTTAGTTAAACCAGCTAGTCTTATCAGAGCTTCGAGGACCAATACACTACAATAAAAATAACTTTTAGGGGCAATAAATATATACATTAACGAAGAATGCTAAAATCAGCTTTACCAGCATTAGTTAATTGACATTGGATCAAATGTCACTATAAGCTTTAGGGACATTTACAAAGAGGTCTGATTGCCGCTAAAAATACATATTTAGTGGCAATTAAAAGCTCGGTTTTGATGCAGTAATAGTGATAAACTGAAAGAGTTGGTTTTGGTTCTTGTGGAATCAAACTAAATGGAAGATGAATTAATATGAATATTTGGTAGGAAGATAATTAGTACAAAATACAAGTCAAAGATTGTATCTTGGTAGGTGAAAGTTAGGCAAACCATAAAATGGTTTGCTATCTTAACCTTGACAATTTTGACACATAGTGATGTCATGGATGACATCAATAGGATGAATTTATTCCTATAAATAGGTAGCTCTTAATTCATTTTCAAATCATCCTCTCACTTGCCTTCTCACCTTCTAAGGCATTTGTGTTCTCTCTCTTGTAGTATTTCACTTGTGTTCTTTGTAGAGTGAAATAAATATCAGTGCAGTTGTTCTTTGGTGGACATAGGATCATTTTGATCCGAACCACGTTAAATATTGTTGTTCTTCCTTGTTCTTTAGTTTCACGTTTCCGCTAACAATTGGTATCAGAGCCAAGGTTCTGTCTGAGTATGCTCTGTGGTTGCAGCACAGTCTGAACTTCCACATCAGAAAAGAATTACTTTGGTTTTCTGTAGTTCCAAATACATTGTAGTAGAAAAGGAAGAACAAGTAAATAAATAAAAAAAAAAATGAGTTCCATGAAGTTTGAAATTGATAGATTTAGTGGGCGCAACAACTTCAATATCTGGAAAATCCAGATGATAGCGTTACTGCGGAGGGAAGGTTCAATCCATGCTATTGACGGAAAGTACCCCGATAAGATATCGGATTCCGACAAGGAAAAGATTGAAGGAGATGCATTGAGTGCAATTCAACTGTCTCTTGCACCTACCGTACTTTGTGAAGTGAGTACAAGTACCGAAGAGACGGCCAAAGAGTTATGGGAAAAGCTGGAAGGGCTTTACCAGGACCAGTCAGTGACAACAAGGATGTTGTTACAACGGCGTCTTCATACATTTAAGATGGATTCAGGTACTTTGTTGCAAGACCATCTAGATGCGTTCAATAAACTTGTGATGGACTTACAAACTGCTGGAATTAAAAAGGACGAGGAGAAGCTTGCATGTTCTTTGCTATTTTCATTGACTTCAAAATATCGTGATATTGAGAATTCAATGATGTATAGCAAACAACCTATTAAACTTGAGCAAGTGCGGCAAGCACTAAACTCTTGTGATGTGCGGATGCATTTTGAAGGAGACAAAAGTGACGAAGCTAGTGGACTCTTTGTAAGAGGTCGTACTAGACAACAGGGAAGGAGCAAATCGAAGTACAGATCAAAGTCTCGTGTGAACAAAAAGAATGCGGAATGTTGGGGCTGTCACAAAAAAGGGCACTTTGAACGAGATTGCCCTATGTCAAAGTCCAAAGAAAAGGCGAGTGCATCCATTGTTGAGCAAGTACATGATAATGATGATGATTATGTACTAACAACATCATGCAATAGTGGAGTCTATGACAACAAATGGGTCTTAGACTCTGGTTGTACTCTGCATATGACATTCCGAAAAGATTGGTTCAGCAGCTATGAAACAAGTAGAGGAACTGTACTAATGGGCAATAATGCAACTTGTAAAATAGTTGGCATTGGTTCAGTTCATGTTCGCTGCTATGATAGAATCGTGAGGACTATTACAGAAGTCCGTCATGTTCCTGATCTAAAGAAGAATTTGATCTCCCTGGGTACTTTAGATAAACAAGGCTATAAGTACATGAGTGAAGGAGGAACTATGAAAGTGACTAAAGGGTCTTTAGTCATGTTGAAGGCCAAGCTGGAGGATGGCCTCTACACACTTGCGGGAAGCACCATTATTGGCTCTGTAAATGCATCTACAGTGCAGTTATCTAATGATGACAAGGCAAAATTATGGCACATGAGACTAGGCCATATGAGCGCACGAGGATTGGAGATGTTGAGCAACCGCAACCTTTTGAATGGTGAGAAGATCAGCACACTTGAATTTTGTGAGCACTGCGTCTTAGGGAAGCAGAAAAAGGTCAGCTTCAGCACTAGCAAGCACAAGACGGGAGGGGTGCTAGACTACATCCATTCAGATTTATGGGGTCCCTCTAATCTTCCATCGAAGGGAGGAAAGAGGTATCTTGTCACATTCATTGATGATTTTTCACGAAAGGTTTGGGTGCGTTTCCTGAAGACAAAAGGTGATGCTTTTGAAGCATTTAAAGAGTGGAAGATTTTGGTTGAAAATCAAATGGAGAGGAAAATCAAGTATCTTCGCACGGACAATGGCTTGGAGTTTTGCAGTGAAGAGTTCAATGATTTCTGCAAGGTTCATGGGATCGCAAGGCATAAGACGGTCAGGCACACACCACAGCAGAATGGAGTTGCCGAGAGAATGAACAGAACTCTTCTTGAGAAGGCTCGTTGTATGCTCTTACAAGCTAAGATGTCCAAAGTATTTTGGGCTGAAGCAATTTATACTGCTTCTCATATTGTCAATCGGTCTCCAGCATCAGCGATTGACTTTAAGACTCCGAATAAGGTCTGGTCAGGTGAACCCTCTAACTATTCATACTTGCGAATATTTAGGTGTCCAGCTTATTATCATGTTAATGAAGGTAAGCTTGAACCAAGGGCTAAAAAGGCCATATTCGTAGGGTATGTAGATGGAGTAAAAGGGTACAAACTATGGTGTTTGTCTTTACTCAAATTTGTAGTTAGTAGAGATGTTACCTTTGATGAATCCTCTATACTTGATCCTCGTAAAGTTTCTGTGGAGTTATCTAGAAACGAGAACAACGAGCAGGTGGAGCTACCGGTGGAGCTTACCAAGGAACGGGATCAAGAGACTCAAATTGATGAGTCAAAAGATGCAGATCATAAAGAACTTGCATCCAATGAACCATACACAATTGCGAAGGGAAGGGACAAAAGGCAGATACGGAAATCGGAACGTCTTATAGAGCAAGAAAATATGATTGCACACGCGTTCGTAGATGCAGAAGAAGAGATTAAGGATCTCGAGCCCTCTTCGTATGTTGAAGCAACTTCTTGCAAAGATGCTGCACAATGGCAGTTAGCCATGATGGAAGAGATGGAGTCTCTTCACAAAAATGATACATGGGTCTTAGTTAAAAGGCCAAAGGGGATGAGGACAGTTGGATGCAAATGGGTCTACAGAAAGAAAGAAGGTATTCCAGAAGTGGAAGATGCTAGGTTCAAGGCGAGATTGGTTGCAAAGGGTTTCAGTCAGAAGGAGGGAATTGACTACAATGAGATCTTTTCTCCAGTCGTGAAACATAGCTCAATTCGCGTGCTACTAGCATTGGTTGCACAATTTGATTTAGAGCTTCAACAGCTTGATGTCAAAACTGCTTTCTTACATGGTGATCTAGAAGAGACAATCTATATGGATCAGCCAGAAGGTTTCCTAGCTGAAGGAAAAGAAGACCATGTATGCCAACTGAAAAAGTCTTTGTATGGTTTGAAGCAATCCCCTAGACAGTGGTACAAGAGGTTTGATGCATTCATGACTACACATGGATTTTCGAGGAGTGCATTTGATAGTTGTGTGTATCACAAGAAGATGTGGTAACTCTATGATTTATCTATTGTTGTATGTTGATGATATGCTTATTGCTGCTAACAACATCACAGAGATAAATATTTTGAAGAAACTATTGAGCAAGGAATTTGACATGAAGGATCTAGGAGTTGCAAAGAAAATCCTTGGAATGGAAATTTCAAGAGAAAATGGTGTTGTACATCTTTCTCAGAAGAGGTACATCGGAAAAGTTGTTGAAAGATTCAATATGCATATGAGAAAGCCTGTAAGTACACCGTTAGCTTCTCATTTCAAGCTTTCAGAGTTACAAATGTCTCAATCTATGAATGAGGTGGAGCATATGTCAAAGGTTCCTTACGCGAGCGCAGTTGGTAGCATTATGTATGCTATGGTATGCACACGTCCAGATATTGCCCAATCTGTAAGTGTGGTAAGCAAGTACATGGCAAATCCAGGAAAAAGGCACTGGGAAGCTGTCAAGTGGATATTGAGATATCTCAAAGGAGCTCCTGATGTTAGCCTAACCTTCCGGAAAAGTGAAGGTATTTCAATTCTCGGTTATGTAGATTCTGACTATGCAGGGGATCTTGATCGAAGGAGGTCCACAACTGGATACATCTTTACTCTCGTTGGCAGTGCCGTTAGTTGGAAATCGACTTTACAGTCGATTGTCGCTTTGTCTACAACAGAGGCAGAATATATGGCAGCAACAGAGGCAGTGAAAGAAGCTATCTGGTTGAAAGGTTTGGTGGCAGAATTGAGTTCGGTTCAGCTAGAATCAATTCTAAAATGTGATAGTCAAAGTGCTATTCATTTGATTAAAAATCAAAGATTTCATGAGCGCACCAAACACATTGATGTCAGATTTTATTTTATTCGAGATGTCGTAGAAAAGGGAGCTATCAAGGTTGAGAAGGTTATCACAGACGATAACGCTGCATACATGTTGACCAAAATAGTCCCGCTTGCCAAGTTTGCACACTGCAAGGACTTGGCGGGAGTATGCATCAATTGATGCAACTCTAAGAGAACAACTGCTAGGTGGAACTGGTATGTTCAACAAAGGTTTGATTCTTCTTATTTTTTACAATGGGATTGCCCAGTAAGCTTAGAAGTTTTGGCCGGAGTTGTTTATACGCATGCTTGGAACACAAACCAAGGTGGAGATTGAAAGAGTTGGTTTTGGTTCTTGTGGAATCAAACTAAATGGAAGATGAATTAATATGAATATTTGGTAGAAAGATAATTAGTACAAAATACAAGTCAAAGATTGTATCTTGGTAGGTGAAAGTTTTTTTTTTTTTTTTTTTTTTGAACTACCCTTGGGTGGGTAAGGGGCTGAGAAGCACCCCCAGGCCTTAACATTAATAAACAAAACAAAATACAATGGAGGGGGACATAAACCTAACCTCCAACCTAAGGTGGTTCAGAGTCAACTTTCCAAAAGAATAAGTCAACTCCTCCCCGTACATCAATGATGAAACCGAAATACTAAGCACCTAAGGAGAGGACTCCTCTCAATACAAAGTATCTAGGAAACATAAACAAGGGAGACTCTCCCTTTACAAGGTAGAATAAAAGTAAACTAACCTATTTAGATAGCTATAGTTGAAATCTGCAAGGTCGATCAAGGTGGTTCCTTAATTCTTCTGGTCTTCCTTCTTCTAAAGCTAGGCATCTCCAGTAAATCCAGCTGATAGTATGATTTTGCTTCCTTAGGCATGTGCTGGCTGCTGAAATATATATGTGGACTGGTTATCATGTGACTGTGTTTTGAAAGAGCATCAGCCACCCAATTTGCTTCTCGAAATATATGCAAGCACTTGAATTGCTGAGTCTGAGAGATGAGATCTTGCAATCTTGCCAGCTGTGTGATGATACTCCATTGAGGAGCTGTCTTCTTTAAAATCCAATGTACTACTAGTTGAGAATCAAGCTCCAAAATTATGTTTCTATATCCCAGTTCAAGTGCCCAAGTCATACCAAATATTGCTGCCTCTATTTCCGCTTTGTTGTTTGTTCCTTCTCCAAGGGGTGTTGTGAAAGCCATCACCAATTTACCATTTTTATCCCTCAAAATGCCGCCAGCTCCCAACCTGCCAGGATTAGTGGTTGCGCTGCCATCGGTGTTTACTTTGAGCCATTGGTCGGGAGGTTTAATCCATGTTACCAAACTCACTTTGATGTCGTGCACACACTTTTCACATTTTTGAATTAAATCTGTCCATTTTGCAGGCCACTGAAGCTGAGGGAAGTCTGTGGAAAGCATTTTGTAGTTATCCTTGTAGATGGCATATTTGACCCTGCTGATATTGGTTGTCTTGCCTCCATATTTAGCTGCGCACCTGTTCTTCCATAAGTTCCAACAAATGAAAATTGGGGTCGCTTGCAGAAGTAATCTGTGGGCTGCATTCTTAGGTGTGGCAGTCCACCACTGCTTGAGCAGTGAGTGCAAGTCAGTCTGGTCTGGCCTCAGCCCTGCAGTGGCTGCAAAGTTGGTCCAGATGTTGGTTGCGAAGTTCCCTTTGTTGAAGATATGCTCAATGCAATCCATACCTGCCCTATCAAAACAACAAACACACTTTGATGGCTCAATGCCAAAACTAGTTAGCCTGTCGTTAGTAGGGAGTTTACACCTAAGGGTTCTCCATAGTAAAAAGGAAATCTTAAAAGGAATGTATTTATGCCATAAAAGAGAGTTAAAGTGATGTTTAGCTCTATTTCGCGGATTTCCTCCCAGGCTGATGAACAGCTGAATGCTCCATGAGTGTTGAGTTTCCAAAACTGGCTGATGACATCAATAGGATGAATTTATTCCTATAAATAGGTAGCTCTTAATTCATTTTCAAATCATCCTCTCACTTGCCTTCTCACCTTCTAAGGCATTTGTGTTCTCTCTCTTGTAGTATTTCACTTGTATTCTTTGTAGAGTGAAATAAATATCATTGCAGTTGTTCTTTGGTGGACATAGGATCATTTTGATCCGAACCACGTTAAATATTGTTGTTCTTCCTTGTTCTTTAGTTTCACGTTTCCGCTAACATAAACCATTAGATAAATTATGATGATGTGATAACTGATAACCACTAAAATGTATTAGATTTTGTTGTGCAGGCAGAGAGGGATGGAACTCCATTACACCGTGCAGCAAAGGTGTTGATAAATTCTCAGCTTGAGAATGGAGATTTTCCTCAGCAGGTAATTCTGCAGCCACTAAGATTTGTAGCTTAAGACATATTAAAGGTCCAAAATCTTGATTAACATACTGAAATATGTCAGGCTAAACTTGAATGAAGAGATCCATTCTAATTTGTTTAAAGGGATTCAAATTGGTAGTTATGTAAGTAGTATCAACTAACTTATTTATGACTTCAAAAGGGTTGGAGTGTTGGGGAGGTTGGCCCATTTTGTAGCCTTCGAATCGTGATACAAGTGTTCCTCCTCGAGTAAACAATGGGAGTTGGAGATATTACACACGTTTATCAGAAAGTTACAATGTGCATTATTCATTGTTTTTGTGTTGCATATTCGAAGAAAAGGAGCACTCAAATCCAAGGTCGGAGCTATGGTCTAAATATGAGCTTCAAACTTGACTCCGCTTTTGGTCAAATCATTCTTTTCTCTCAAAGACAAGTGGATGGAATGATTCTTCTTCACTCACTCTAGTATAACTATCATACTTGGGTATTTATAAATATTATCCTTACGAGTACCTAGTCTACTACATCATCCTACTTTAATTCTACTCTTCCTTTTCCTATACATGAACTAACTAATATTCATGACTCACACAAATCTTAAAAGTATTTTCTTCCTTCTAACACAAGGTTCAATTTTCAACGCTCCTCCTTGAATCTTGTTGTTGGAGTTCCAAAAACTCTTAAGTGTCGTAAATTTTCTTTCTTCAACTCTTCCAAGATTGCACATCAGCAATCCTTTTCCGTAGTTAGGGCAATCCTCCCCTCATGAACTAGCTAGTTTTGGGGATGAGTTAGGCTCAATTGTCATGTCTTTTGCAGAATATTATAGGTTGTAATTAAATATATTCTATTGTGTTATAGAGCTATCTTTTGTGGTTGAGTTAGGCCCAGATGTCATATGGTATCAGAGTCAGGTCCATCTCCGTTTGAAACTTACCGTCCACGCTCCAGTTGGGCCTAGGCGTGAAAGGGGTGCCAGAGTGGGTAAAGTTCCACATTGGTTAGAGAATGGATTGGTGGTCTCCTTATATGAACTTGAAAAATCCTTTCCACGTGAGCTAACTTTTGAGGTTGAGTTTCGCCCCACAAAAATATGGACTAACAACTTTCTCTAGATGCGCTGTATCAAAGAAAAATATCACACCCCTATTTACTTTTAATGCTATCTTATTTACTTCTCTTCAAGCATTGTACCAAAAATTCAAATTATGTACCTTAACTTATAATATGTTTGTTGTTCTAAAAAAATACAAGAACTTATATTATGTTTGCCATAATCTTGAATTTCCAGGAGGTAATCGGAGTCTTCAACAAGAATTGCATGACATCGTATTCTGCATATAGGAACATCTTCCCAATTTGGGCTCTAAGACAATATCAATCTCAACTACTTAAATTAAAGCTCAATCAGTGATAAGTACACCCCTGAAGGTGAATGAGTTTCTAGATTAAGCATTGGGGATCGAGTTGAACCCACAACACTACACTATGTTCATTTCTCTATTTCAGTTTAAAATATTTATCTCAATAACATTTTTTATTTTATATTTTATCAGTTATGGATCTCGTGACGTGAAAATCAATAATTGCAAATTTTAAACAAGGGAAAAAAGATAAATATACCCCTGAACTATCATAAATGTATGCACATATCCTCCATCATACTTTTGATACATTGATGTCCCCGTCATCCAAAGACTAGAGTGTATATGCCCTTTACTCTAACGGAAGACTAAATAGGGACACGTGACATAATCTTATTCATCGATCCAATATCGGATCGGTGGATAAGATTATGTCACGTGTATGTCCGTTAGTATAAAGGGTATATATGCTCTAGTTTTTGAACGGCAGGGGCACTAATATCCCTAAAATATGACGGAGGGTATCTGCATACCATTTACGATAGTGCGGAAGTATATTTTTTATTTTTCTTTTTAAACAATGATAAATCAAACAATAAAGAGAAGTATACTAAATGAAGCATAATATTTTACAATTCTCGTAATTACTTGGTGGATGTGGATGTGGATGTCACTGGTCAGAGCTTAAAAGAGATCAATTGATTTGTTTCCTGGTTTTCTTTGACAAGTGTAGTGTGTAAACGACTAGGTGATATACTGATTGAAGCGCTCTTCGATCATCAGTCTACTAAAGTAATGGATTGGGTCTAAAGTTTTCCTAAAAATATATATTGTTAAAAAAAAGTATCATATATGGTTAAGTCTGTTTTTAAAAAAAAGGTAGAAAAGTTGTCTTACTTGACGTGTGGATCATTGTTATAATTGAGAAATGAAATAGTTTTTAGGTAATTGTAGTATCTTTTTTAGGTGAGTACATATTTTGTTGTTTGATTTATATTCTGAATAAGGGCAAATGCACAAGTAGCTCCTTAGACTATGATCGAAGTTTCAGAGACATATCTTAACTAAACTAAAGTCCTTTTACCCCATGAACTTATTTTGTTTGTAATTTTGTGCAACTTTTGTCTTACGTGGCACACTCCGTGACTCGACTCAATTGAGGCGTGTGGAATATATATATCTATATATATATATTTATATATATATATATATAACTGTTTGAGGCAAATTTGTTCCATAGGAGAGAAAAAAATCTTTTTTCCCCTCATTCCTTCATCATTTTGAGTTCTCAAGGACTTGATTGTACTCCACCTTCTACAAAGTAAATTTGCTCGTCGTTACTTGTTTGTGTTTTTTTCAGACTTGGATTTTCCACATTAAATTGTGTGTCATTTATGATGTTTTCATATTTATTTCTCGATTATTTACATCTTTCTTATTTTTGGTACATGTTATTTCCTAACAAGTGGTATCGAACAAGGTTCAAGCATGTCTACTACCAAGTTTGATATAGAGAAATTTGATGGATGAAGGATGTTCTCACACACAATGGTATGAAGAAGGCTTTAGCAGGAAAGTCAAAGAGCCCGACTCTATGAACGACGAACAATGTGAGAAGTTGTATGAGAAGACATTTTCTTCAATTCAACTTAGTCTTTTCAAAGAGGTTTTGTGGGAGGTTATTCATGAGACCACTGTTGTAAGTCTTTGGTTGAAACTTGAGTCTCTCCAAATGACCAAAAGTCTTTCCAATAAACTCCATCTCAAAGAATGTTTATACATGTTTCGTATGTTTGAAGGTTCATCCATCTAATCTCATTTTGATGCATACAATTCAATTATTTACATCTTTCTTATTTTTGGTACATGTTATTTCCTAACAAGTGGTATCGAACAAGGTTCAAGCATGTCTACTACCAAGTTTGATATAGAGAAATTTGATGGATGAAGGATGTTCTCACACACAATGGTATGAAGAAGGCTTTAGCAGGAAAGTCAAAGAGCCCGACTCTATGAACGACGAACAATGTGAGAAGTTGTATGAGAAGACATTTTCTTCAATTCAACTTAGTCTTTTCAAAGAGGTTTTGTGGAGGTTATTCATGAGACCACTGTTGTAAGTCTTTGGTTGAAACTTGAGTCTCTCCAAATGACCAAAAGTCTTTCCAAAAAACTCCATCTCAAAGAACGTTTATACATGTTTCGTATGTTTGAAGGTTCATCCATCTAATCTCATTTTGATGCATACAATTCAATTATAATAGATCTCGAAAATTTAGAAGTTAAAATTGATGGTGAGGACAAGGTTGTGTTGTTAATTGTTTCTATGCCATCACCTATAAACACTTCAAGGAGATTATGTTATATAGAAATAATAGATCTTTTTCCTATGAAGATTTAAATCAAATTTGTTGTCCAAAGAGAATTTGATCTTGAAGTTCATTTTAAGGATAAAGGTGAGGGCTTGTTTGTTAGAGGTTAGATCACATGACAAAGGGAGTACATAAGTTTATATATCTAAATCTAAAAGGCACAATTTCAGCAAGATATATCAGTACGGCAAGAAACCATGGCATGATATTTCTGACTACTATAAATTAAAAAATAAAAAGGAGAGGGAAGAAAATTAAAAGATGCAAAAATTTGTTGAAATCGGAGGTTTTGAAAGTGATTTGAAGGTGATGTTTTGTTGGTTGTCTCTGTTAATAAAAGAAACTCATTTTAATGGATTTTTTATACTGGATGTACGTATGATATGTGTCCTCATAAGGACTGAATTTCAACATATAATAAAGTTGAATGTGGCATTGTCCTAATGAAAAATGATGACCAATGCAAAGTTATTGGAATTGGTATTGTACAAATTAGAATACAAGATGGTGTTATCAGGACCTTGAATAACGTTCATCATATTCTCTTGGATGTAATTATTCAGCTGAAGGTGGAGTTCTCAAGGTTTCAAAAGGTGTTCTACTCTTGATGAAAGGAATAAGATGTGGGACTCTATTACTTGCAGGGTTCAATTGTGACAGGATTGTTTTATCGAAATTTTACCTTTTATAAGAGTTTTTTGATTTTTTAGAGTCGCCACTTAATTTTGAGAAAATTAAGAAAACTATGTTTTCAAAAGACTTAACAGGAAAATCAATTGAAAAGGTTCAAAGGGGTTCGGGGATTCAAATTAATGCTTTAGGAAGGTGTTAGACACCTAAAACATCCGTCTAAAACGGTTTTCCAACAACTAACATAGTTTGGCTAAAATTTATTTTTTAACTTGACTTGAAAAATATTTAGAAATCGAGAGTTAAAATACTAACTTAGTTTTTGGATTACTTCATTTTGCAAAATTATTTTAATTTTTAAGTCGATAAAACATCTAATGCATTTGCGGGGATTCAGATTTTTCTAACTTTTAAACTAAACGACAATTGAAGCAATTAAATATTTGAAAGCAAATAAAGAGAGAGGGAAAGAGACTTGGGTCCAAATCCGGGTTTCTGTCCACCTTGACCGGAATTTTGGACCCACCTGTATCGGGTTTTTGACCCATTTTTCTTTCTTTCGTACCTGTCCTACACTAAGTAAATAATAATACAAAGTAAATACGAAAAAGCAAAAGACGCCAAGGGCTTAAGCCCATTACAAATAAAATATAAAAAATATAAAAATAGAGCATCTTCAAATCCGCTTCTTTGACCATCTTCAATCGTTTAAACTTTGGATCTGTACGCCGATTTTTACGGAGTCGACTCGATAAAGAAATTGAGTCTTAATGACTCTTTCGAGGTGCAAGAGAGTGGGTTTTAACGAACTCAAGCGAGTTTTACATGCCATGAAGAACAAAAGAAAAATTAGCACTTAAATATTAATATCCTTGAACCATATCTTAAAGATGATTAACCAATCAAAATAGTAATAATATATATTTAAGTAAATTACGGCTTAACACCTTAGTTAAGATAAACTAATCGAAATAAAAAAAGATGAGAGGGGGTAATTGACGCCATTAATTTCATCTAAGAGAAATAATAGACAACAATAACACTAAAAACGTAACAATCTTAGAAATAATACTAATAAAGATGCACATAACAATTATATAAATATTTTGTCACTCAAGTTGGCAGGCAACTTTACATATATTTAAATATGCAAAGTGCATTAATGATATGGACACTTTCTCTTTAATTACCTTTTGTTAACAAATTGACAAACCAACTAATTAGGACAGGCAGGAAGAGAGAGACAAATTGGAGGACTCAGTGAAGGCAAAAGAAACAATTCATGATCAACATAAAGATGGAAGTAATAAATAAAAAAAAACACTACCACATCATGGAAAAATTCAGATTAGACCAAATATAAGATTTGACTCCGTTTATCACACAGAATATAAATTCAATAAGGACAAAACAGACATAAACTCAAGCTTAACAATGCTATACTGACAGTAATCTAAACACAAAACATACCAATTTTACATTGAGTAGTTCAAAATTCTAACCTTATTTTTTTCTTTAAAACACAAATAATAATAAAAAAACATATGAGAGGAATATGAATAAAATCTGAATGACAAACCCAATATAATGATCTTGGCTATTCTGGCCTAAGTCAAGCAAGGTGCATAACAAATCACGGAAAGGAAATTAACGAAAGTTTAATTGCAAGAGAACTCAAACACTTTAAGCAAAAGAGATGGTTTTTTTACAGAGAGTTCATGAGAATATAAACAAAAACTTCATTCAATGTAAGAAACAACATTAACTAAAAATTTTGAAAGGAAATTTACCTTCTTTGGTGCAATGAATAGAGACAAGATGAAGCTTGGGCGACTTCAACACCGAACTCGAAAGGAATGGCGTATCTCGACGACTCTCTTTCCCTTTGTATGTTTTTGCCTAAGTTAAAAGAAACTCTAGCTAAATCCAACTGCTCTCCAGTATTTTCTTCCTACTCGAATATATTTAAAAAAAAAATCCTTCTATTTCTTTTACTCTCAGAATTTCCAGTCTCCAAAAAAAATCCCCCTTTTTTTTTTTTTTTCGAGTAGAAAAGAAACTATATATAGACCAAGAATTAGGGTTTTTGAGTAGGGGGGAGGCGGGGAAATTTCTTAGGAAGCTTGGGGCAAATTTGAGATTCCATCCTCCATTTCAAATTCGAAATCCTCAAAAGGGATAAAGATGAAAGCTGTCACCGTACCAACCTTCAACGGAATCAAAATCGCAGCCTTTCGATCCTCACGCAAGGATGAGTGAACACACGAGATTGAGACACCTGGCCTGCGAAAGACGCGTCTTGTCGCTGGAATCGTACGACTTGAGAGCGACGTTAAGAAAAAAAAGACAAGAAAACTCGTACTGCCTTCTGCTGCTGCTCTTTTCACGCGAATCTCGTACGATTTTATTAGGGTCGAGTACCATTACGCGTTTTCTGGATCGCGGTCATCAGCTGCGTTCTCGCCTGCTCACGCGTGAAGGAGAAGAAGAAAAAAACGAGTTGGGTCAGTTTTTTTTTTTTTCTTTTTGGAAGAGAAGTGGGCTGGTCAATCAAAAGAAAAGGAAAGGGGCCCAAATCTTGGTCCTTTTCAAAAACTTGAGACCAAGTGACAAGTTGGCTCCACTTGTAATTAAATAAAAAGCCCCAAATAAATTAAATTGTCACCAAATTGAGTTGTCATCATGAATTTGGTTAGAACTTAGGCAAGACGATTTGATATTAATTGATTAACAAGCTTCTTGATTTTGGCAAGAATAAAATAATTAATCTTAATCGTAAACTAGTGTTTCAAAATATAGTCATAATTTAAACTAAACTAATTTAATAAAATAGTTACTAAATTTAAAATCTTCCGAGATGATTTTTGAAATGTTTATAAAACATACTACTTATGTAGAAATATATATCACCTCAAATTATGCAAAGTGACAAAAATTATTTGAAAACAACTTGAAAACTTAATATTCTCTTAAAATTCATGAGAACTAATTATTTTGGATCATTTTGAAATAGAGGAAACTCGAAATCATGACTATGATTTAAACTGAAGTAATATATTTTCGAGACTAATTTCCGTATTTATAAAAATTTAAAAATTATCTGCGGAGCTAATGTATTAACTAGACGCTAGGAATCGATAAAAAAATTAGTTAAAATACCTTGCCCCATATTTATATATACGTATGTATACATTTTAACTTTATAAGACTAATTATTTTAAATTGTTTAAAATTGAAGAAGCTCGATAACTAATACATTTGTGAACGTCCAAAATTGGGTGTCAACAACTGTCCCTCATTTTACTTGGATTGATGCAAGAAATTCGAGGAAAATGAAATTGAGACCGAAAATGAAATTGACCAATCCAATTTTGACCGACCACACATTCATCTTTAGGAAAAAAATTTTGGTACGGACTTTAAGAGTTATGGCCTATCTCCGAAAATGGGTCTCCTATATATCTCAGGCTATATGAGAATTCAGGCCACTTGTAGTTCGATACGCTAGATTTAACGCACGATTTTGAAAGGAATCAAAAGTCATCTCCATACCGAGTTATGAAGGAATCGGGATGCTCGAGAATAAGATTCGAGAGAATGTTAGAATACAACTGAGTTTTCAACATCGAGCCCGCCTACATATCCTTGAACCATAGGAATCAGGCTGTTTGTAGTTCGACTCAATCGGTTGAAAAGGAAATCTATTATGCTAGATAACCTTTGGCTCTGGACGAGTGACAAATTAAACTGAGTATGAAAAGGAGGCTTGTAACCTTTTAGCCATGAAGGTGGAGCTCTTCACGTCCATAGGTAAGAACTTACGAGGGCATAATTTCCAAAGCTCTTGGTGCATTGTCACTCAGATTGGAAACTTGCTTCCGTCAGACACCAAAATTTCCGGATGCGAGACCGAAACTGACAAAACCTAAAGAAAAACCCACATGCCTTCTGATAGGGGTGTGGTTTGATTGTGGTGGAAGTCGCTCCTCTGCTCGCGTCCTAAGAGTTTGACACTCCTCTTTGGACTATGTCCCAGTTCGCTGCTAAGAAAAAGTTCCACGTTGTGCTGCATCCTCTTTGATGTCGTCCGCACCTGTGGTTTATTTTTGGAGAATTCATCCTTTTGGATGCTCTCGATAAAGACTAAGATAAAACTCGTCAGCATAAAATGTAGTTTAAATTGGAAGACAGTGTCTTTTACCGTGTCGACACTTAATTACTCTTCTCGATGACGTCAACTCAATCGGTTTGACGTAAAGCAAATAGAGCTTATGTCTTATGTATGTAATGCAATCTTCAATTTATTCTTCATTTGATGTTGAAATAAATAAAAACAGATGCTGTGCTGATATTTATCTTGATGTAGTCTTTGATGTTCTTCTTGATGTTTAATAAAATGATGCAGTTGATGCCGATGAGTGAATATTTTCTTCAGATGCACGATTCCCTTTCTGGCATTGCATGATTCCTTACGGGGCATGTGTATCGTCCCTCGATGTATGAATATTAACTCGCGATGCATGATTTTCCGCAATGTATGAATATTAACTCGCGATGCATGATCTTCCGCAATGCATGAATATTGACTCTCGATGCATGATCTTCTACGGGGCATGAATATCTTCCCGCAATGCATAGATTCCGCAAGGTATGAAATCTTCTTGCGATGCATAAATTTCAGTGAGGAATGAAACCTTCTCACGATGTATAATTTTCTGCGAGGCATGAATATCTTCTCGCAATTAACTTGTGATGCATAAATATTAACTCGCGATGCATGATTTTCCGTAATGCATGAATATTGACTTTCGATGCATTATTTTCCGCGATGCATGAATATTTGTTCTTGATGTATGATCTTCTGCGGGGCATGAATATCTTCCCGCAATGCATAGATTCCGCAAGGTATGAAATCTTCTTGCGATGCATAAATTTCAGTGAGGAATGAAACCTTCTCACGATGTATAATTTTCTGCGAGGCATGAATATCTTCTCGCAATTAACTTGTGATGCATAAATATTAACTCGCGATGCATGATCTTTCGCAATGCATGAATATTGACTTTCGATGCATGATTTTCCGCGATGCATGAATATTTGTTCTTGATGTATGATCTTCTGCGGGGTATGAATATCTTCCCGCAATGCATAGATTCCGCAAGGTATGAAGTCTTCTTGCGATGCATAAATTTCAGTGAGGAATGAAACCTTTTCACGATGTATAATTTTCTGCGAGGCATGAATATCTTCTCGCAATTAACTTGTGATGCATAAATATTAACTCGCGATGCATGATCTTCCGTAATGCATGAATATTGACTTTCGATGCATGATTTTCCGCGATGCATGAATATTTGTTCTTGATGTATGATCTTCTGCGGGACATGAATATCTTCCCGCAATGCATAGATTCCGCAAGGTATGAAATCTTCTTGCGATGCATAAATTTTAGTGAGGAATGAAACCTTCTCACGATGTCACCATTGGTACCAAACGAAGACGGTGCTTCCATTGAGCAACATAGCGATCTTCTGAGTGCTTTCTAGATAATCATATCGTCTCAATTGAAAATAACGATAAAATAATTCTTTCAGATAGTGTATTGTCCTGATCGACAATAAAATAAATGACCCCTCCGGGTAGTGTAGTGTCTTGATCGACAATAAAATAAATGATCCCTCCGGGTAGTGTATTGTCTTGATCGACAATAAAATAAATGACCCCTCCGGGTAGCGTATTGTCTTGATCGACAATAAAATAAATGACCCCTCCGGGTAGTGTATTGTCTTGATCAACATTATGATTCAACTGACGTCCTTTACGGAAATCATAAACTCTTCCTTGAGATTTCGTTTGATTCACCTTCGAATCCAGCTGGACATTCCTTGCAAACTTCACGTTGTTGGAAATTGACTGAAATAAACAAATCATATTCCCAAGTTTCCGCCATAAGCGATATAACATGATTTCTTTATTTAGGAAAACTGTTGATTTTGGGAGAGTTTTCTCTTCCTTTGACTTTCCCATATTCATCTATCGGAAGAAATCTGCTGGTATCAAAGCAAAGCTATAAACCTGTATCCACAGAAAAATAGTTAGTTTTTAAAAGGACTGATCTGTGTCGATTCTTCAGTTGTCTGCTCCTTGTCCTGCTATCTCCGGTAGATCTTCCTGATCTCCCAACTCTTGATAGATAAGACAAAATATTTTATGCCAAAACAAATGAAACATAAAAGGAAAAACTTTAAGAAAATAAATTTTTGAAAAGTAATTTTGAAAAAGGTCACTGCCAAGTGTCATGTCACGTTGGGCTTAGTGAACTTATTTGAGTTTGATGACTGGAGGTATGTCTGATTATTCACTGGAAAGTATTCAAAGTCACTCTAGACTTGTCGATAAATCCATGTTTGAAATTTTGAGGCCATCCTCAAAATTTTTGTCCCAGTTAATTGTCTTGGCTTATCTTCGACTGTCGATGAGTAAATTGCGAAATTTTTGAGGCCCTCTCAAAAATTCTATCCCAGTTGCAAGTCTCAAAATATCTTTATTCTTGACTTGTTGAGGAAACATCTTATTCTCGAGAATTTTTGAGTCCCTCTCAAAAATTCTGTCCTAGTTTCTATTATAAGAGGAATAGAAATCTTTTGGGAGATATGACCGAACCCTTGTGGCACCTACGTATCCCGTTGAGGCAGGAATCAGGTCAAACGTAGTTCCCCATCAAAGGTTAATAAAGATAAGAAAGTTACAAAGAAATCGACCGAGGCCGACATAGGCCTCCTACGTATCTCATTTTTGAGAATTCAGGTCGAACGTAGTTCAAATATACATAAATATTAAAAGGGATAAATGGGTGACCGAGGCCGACATAGGCCGCCTACGTATCTCATTCTTGAGAATTCAGGTCAGATGTAGTTCATTATAAGAGGGATAAGAATTCAAGCGAAACAAATACAAGCAAACAGAATGATTACAAGTAAATAACAGAAATGCAAAATGAAGCTTCACACGTAGTATCTTTTGACAGCATCTGAGTTGATAGGTTTAGGCCATACACTGCCATCCATCTCTGACAGGACCAAAGCACCACCAGATAATACTTTGCGAACCATGTAAGGTCCTTGCCAGTTCGGTGCGAACTTTCCTTTGTACTCGTCTTGATGAGGAAAAATACGCTTAAGAACCAAATGACCAACCTCAAAATTTCTGGTTCTTACTCTCTTGTGAAAGGCACGGGTCATTCTCTGTCTATACAACTGGACATGGCAGACTGCAACCATTCTTTTCTCATCAATCAAAGTTAGTTGGTCAATCCGTTTGCTAATCCATTCAGTGGTTCTTAACTCAGCTTCTTGGATGATTCTCAATGACGGTATCTCAACTTCAGCAGGTATGACCGCCTCTGTTCCATATACTAGCAAGTACGGAGTTGCACCAGTCGATGTTCTGACCGTCGTTCGATAACCCAGTAAAGCATATGGCAACATTTCATGCCAACCTCGATGTTTGTCAATCATTTTCCTCAAAATCTTTTTGATATTCTTATTGGCAGCTTCTACAGCTCCATTCATTTGTGGGCGATAAGCAGTTGAATTCCGATGAGTGACCTTAAATCGCTCACATGTCTCTTTCATCAAGCGACTGTTGATATTTGCGCCGTTATCAGTAATGATGGATTCTGGCACTCCAAATCTACATATCAGATTGTTGCGAACAAAATCAGCCACCACTTTCTTGGTTACCGACTTGTAAGAAGCTGCTTCCACCCACTTGGTGAAATAATCAATGGCAACCAAGATGAATCTGTGTCCATTAGAAGCGGCTGGCTCTATAGGACCGATGACATCCATTCCCCAAGCTACAAATGGCCAAGGTGTGCTTATAGCATTAAGCTCGTGAGGTGGTACTCTGATCAAATCACCGTGCACTTGACATTTGTGGCATTTTTGCACGAATTTGCAACAGTCATTCTCCATAGTCATCCAAAAATACCCGGCTCGTAGAATCTTTCTTACCAAAGTGAGCCCATTCATATGTGTACCACACTCTCCAGTATGTATCTGTTCAACAAGCCTTGCAGCTTCGGCGGCATCGACACATCTTAGAAGACCCAAATCTGGAGTCCTCCTATAAAGGACTTCCCCACTTAGAAAGAAATTGAGTGCCATACGGCGTATCGACTTCTTCTTATTAGATGTAGCATTTTCGGGATAAGTCCCAGACTCCAAGTACCTCTTTATGTCAAAATACCAAGGCAAACCGTCTAGTTCTGCTTCAACATGGGAACAATGGACTGGATGCTCTTTCAACTCTATATCCAGAGAGTCAATGTAATCTGTATCCGGATGTTTAATCATTGAAGCGATGGTGGCCAGAGCATCAGCTAATTCATTCTGTATTCTGGGAGTATGTCTGAACTCGATCTTACGAAATCTTTTGCACAACTTCTGCACATGTTGTACGTAAGGTACAATCTTCGGGTTCTTCACAGCCCATTCTCCCTGAACTTGATGAATCAAGAGACCTGAGTCTCCAATGACCAATAACTCGTAAACATTCATGTCGATGGCCATTTTCAAACCAAGAATACAAGCTTCGTATTCGGCTATGTTGTTCGTGCAATTAAATCGGAGCTTAGCTGCCATGGGATAGTGTTGACCAGATTCTGACACTAGAACTGCCCCAATACCTTTTCCTTGGTGATTCGCCGCTCCATCAAAAAATAATCTCCACCCAGGATATGCTTCAGAAATATCTTCACCCACAAACGACACTTCTTCATCGTGAAAATAAGTCTTGAGCGGTTCATATTCTTCATCAACAGGATTCTCTGCAAGATGATCAGCCAAGGCCTGTGCCTTTATTGTCTTCTGAGTCACATACACAATATCAAATTCACTCAACAACATTTGCCATTTAGCTAATTTTCCGATTGGCATCGCCTTCTGAAAAATATACTTCAGCGGGTCCATTCTGGAAATGAGATATGTAGTGTAAGAAGACAAGTAATGCCTCAATTTCTGAGCAAGCCAAGTCAAAGCACAACATGTTCTCTCCAATAGAGTGTATCGAGACTCATATGGAGTAAACTTCTTGCTTATGTAATAGATAGCTCTTTCTTTCTTCCCTGTCTCGTCGTGTTGACCGAGCACGCATCCGAATGCACTATCTGATATGGACAAATATAGCAGCAGAGGACTCCCTTCTCGTGGAGGAACTAATACCGGTGGATTTGCCAAATAGTTCTTGATAGCATCAAAAGCGGTCTGACACTCTTCAGTCCACTTTGTCGGAGCGTCTTTCTTTAACAGCTTGAAGATAGGCTCACACACCACGGTTGATTGAGCTATGAATCGACTAATGTAGTTCAACCTCCCTAAGAAACTCATCACCTCTTTTCTAGTCTTCGGCGGAGGTAACTCTTGAATTGCTTTAATTTTGGAAGGATCGAGCTCTATACCCCTTCTACTGACTATAAATCCCAACAACTTGCCGGCTGGAACTCCAAAAGCGTATTTGGCGGGATTTAACTTCAAGTTATAACGACGCAAACGATCAAAGAATTTCCTTAGATGCGTCAAGTGATCCGAACTCTCACGGGATTTGATTATGACATCGTCCACGTACACTTCAATCTCCTTATGAATCATGTCGTGGAAAATAGTTGTCATAGCTCTCATGTAAGTGGCACCGGCGTTCTTGAGGCCGAACGGCATCACCCTGTAGTGATATACGCCCCAAGGTGTAATAAAAGTCGTTTTTTCCGCGTCTTCTTCATCCATCAAAATTTGGTGATAACCTGCGTAACAGTCCACAAATGACTGCATCTCATGTTTTGCACAGTTGTCAATCAAAATATGAATATTCGGCAACGGAAAATTATCTTTCGGGCTAGCCTTGTTGAGATCTCTATAGTCAACACAAATCCTGATTTCTCCATCCTTTTTGGCGACCGAAACGACGTTGGCCAACCAGGTTGGATATTGTGTTACTTCCATCAATCGGGACTCAATTTGCTTGGTGATTTCCTCCTTAATCTTCAAACTCAGTTCAGGCTTGAATTTTCGAGTTTTTTGCTTCACCGGCTCGAACCCTGGGTTGATCGGTAGCTTATGAGATACGATATCAGTACTCAACCCTTGCATATCACCGACTTCCCAAACAAACACATCACTATATTCGGCAAGCAAATAAACCAGGCTCTCCTTCTGATCCTCATTTAGGTGGGTACTGATCTTAACCTCTTTAACACATTCCGAATCTCCCAAATTCGCCATTTCCGTTTCCTCTAGATTTGGTTTATGCTGATTCTCGAACTGCCGAAATTCCTTGGCTACATAGCCCGGTTCCCCATTTTCTTCTTCATAATCATCAACCACGTCGTCATTTGTCTCATTTTGTTCATTTAGCTCATGACATGACATGACATTGGCAGGTCTGTAACTTATATTACTGAAATCATAAGCAGACACAAGTAAAATATAACAAATAATTAAATAAATAAAGTTAAAAATAAAGAGGCTTTCATTTAAAACAATGCAAACTTTGGCCATGGCATGGGGCCATGTTGCCTTTTTGAACATCACAACGGAAATTCGAAAATTGAACAGTTAAGAAAATGCAAGATGGTGGGTCCCGTGCCTCTTTCGGACTACCACCGATTTTAATGTGCACGAAATGACGCATTTCTACCGAAGAGTTTGGGGTATCAGGATCGGCGTGGAGGTCCAGTTCCGCAGCACCTCCCCTGGTTCAGCATCACGAATACCAGCTAGCTCGACCTCCTCCTCGATAACAGCATCGATCTCCTCGAAGAGGTCACCTCGGCACACTCTCGGATCGGAAAGGATTGATACAGATGTGGGATCGGCCTAGTCAAGGCTTGATCGTTTTTCTTCTTCACCTTCATGTCATCATCTGTGGGGATGTACCCCAAACCATATCTAGATCCTGTAAAGAGGACCGGAACAGGCTCAATAATTCCTTGGGAATCTCTTCCCAATCCAAAACCTGGCTCGAAACCATTCTGCAGCATCACATTGGCTATCATTTTGTATACGGCTGGCATGGGGGTCTGAGGGGCCAAGTCTTCACCCGTGGCATTCACCAGCTCCACCGTGTAAAAGTCTGTACCTCACGGTATCTCCTCAATGATCGGCACCTGTCTTCCAGAGTGACTTCCCTCGCCATGAATAACCAACTCTTCATTCTTCCACACGAGCTTCATCATCTGATAGAGAGTAGAGGGGACGGCTCCAGCCATATGGATGAACGGCCTTCCCAGAAGAAGGTTGTAACTGGTGTCTATATCCAATACTTGAAATTGCGCGCTGAACTCTGCGGGGCCTATTTGAATGGTCAAATTCACTGCTCCCAACGTGTCTCTTTGAACCCCATCAAAGGCTCTCACGTTGACCTGGTTTTGCTCCAGTTTCCCGGGGTCAAACCTTAGCTGTCTCAACGTCGACAATGGGCAGCTATTCAAACCAGATCCGTCATATACTAAAACACGGTTGACAACCTTTTCACGGCATATCACAGTAATGTGCAGCGCTTTGTTATGTGACCTCCCTTCAACAGGCAACTCATCGTCACAAAAGCTGATTCGGTGACCTCGAATGACTTGATGAATCATGGCAGCCATGTTATCACTACTTGTACCGGAGGGTACGTATGTATCGTCAAGAGCTTTCATTAAGGCCTGCCTGTGGGACTGAGAGCTCATCAGTAGGGCCCACACGGAGATCTGAGCCGGGGTCTTCTCTAAATGTTTGACGATGGAATAATCCTTTGGTTGCATCCTCCTCCAGAATTCTTCCGCTTCTCCTTCGCTTATCGGCCTCTTAGCCTGGTCCTTCTTCTGTCCTCCGAGAGCAAGCTCGTCAGGAGTGTAACATCTTCCGGACCTGGTCATGCCTTGAGCAGCAGCGGTTTCAATAACAAACTTAGGCTTGACGAGAGTTTCTGACGGCACCAAGGCAACAACCTTTGTAGGTGTCAGAATAACAAACTCTCTTCTTTCTTTAACGCTTAAAGAAGCGACAGCCCTTTCCAAGTCCTCATGCACAATGGGAGTAATCATCTTTGTTCCACGCCCGTCTTCATCCGTTTCAATCATATTAACATTGTCACCTCCATGATTTGGCAACGGGTTTGTATTGACATTTGGCGCCGCCGGTTGGAGAGAAACTACCTCCTGATCGATCAGATCCTGGATTTTGTGCTTAAGGTTAATACAATCTTCCGTGTCATGTCCAACACTGTTGGAATGATAAGCACATCTTTGATCTGGCTTGTAGAACTTTGAATTGACATCCACGGGCTTGGGCCCCATAGGGTGGATGTATCTAGCCGCGGTTAGTCTCTCAAATAGTTTGGCCCGGCTTTCAGCAAGTGCAGTAAAGTTCCTTGAAGGCCTTTTTTCAAAGCTGGGTCGGGAAGGGTCATGACCACTTTGCTGAGGGGGAGTCACCTGTTGATAATTTCGAGTATTCGGACGAGGAGCTTGGCTTCTTGGATAAGGGTTTGTTTGATAATTTGGCGGTGGAGCTTGGTAATTCGGGAGGGTTTTTTGATATAATAGAGCTTGGAATTGATAGATGGGTGAGGGTGCTCGGTAGCTCGACTATATATTGGCACAGTTGGGAGCAATATTCTGATAAGGAGATGGAATCTGGTAAGGTTGAGGGTAATTTGGGTACATGGGAGAAAAATTTTGGAGATTTAGGGGTGGACTCTGGTACGACAGAACTTGAGCATTTGGATAGGTGGGGGCAGTATTATGGTTATTGGGATGATTGGATTGCGGGTAGTAGGCTTGGTGAGACTTTGGGGAAGGCCTGGAACGATCTTGGGAATGTGACGAGTTTCTGGGGGTTTTTCTTCCCCCATACGAGACAGCGGCAACTTTCTCTCTTTTCTTCCTCATTAATCCTGAGGACCCAGGTGACGCGGATACACGGGCTATCTTCCCCGACTTCAGACCGTCTTCGATAGTCTCGCCAACTTTGACTATCTCGGCGAATTTAGCTCCGACTAGCAACATGATTCTGTCATAGTATTCTGGCTCCTGAACCCGCACAAACACCTCCACGATCTCTTTCTCGGTCATGGGCGGCCTTACTCTTGCTGCTTCCTTCCTCCATCTATATGTAAATTCCCTGTAGCTTTCAGTTGTTTTCTGCTTCATCTTCTCTAGAGAATACCGATCGGGAACTATTTCGACATTGTAGGCAAATTGGTCAATGAATTCTTTGGCCAGCGCATTCCAACTGGGCCACTTCCTGGTTTCGTGTGACGTAAACCACTTGAGGGCCTCCCCACATAGACTTCGGCTGAAAAGCCGCATCAACAAGGCCTCATCCCTGCCAACTCCCACGAGCTGGTCACAATATGCTCTCAGATGAGCCATGGGGTTGCCTACTCCTCCGAAGGTATCAAACTTCGGAATTTTGAACCCTTCAGGAAGGTTCAAATCTGGGTGGATGCACAACTCTTCGTAACTGAGTCCGACGACGTCTGGGATGCACTGTAGCTCTTTCAGAGCTCTTTTGATTTCCTCCTTTATATCGATCTTTGCTTCCTCCTTTGCCTTCCATTCTCTTTCTTGTTCTTCATAGTGATCCAACTCAGAATCGTGCACCTCGTGCTCGGCAGGAACGGGAACTTGGAAGGTGGCTCTTTTTGGGAAGGGTGGAGCTATAGAGGGACTTGGAACATTTTGGACGGTCTGGTAGTTCTGTGGGTAAGCCTGAGGATTGGTGTTCTGATTTAAATGGTGATGAGGTGTTTGGGGATTGAAGGCAGTTTGATTTTGATTTTGGTTTTGATTTCGTGGCGGTGGGGCGGTTTGAGTATTCTGAGGATGGGGGGGCATTTGAGGGTGGTTATTTGGAAGAGGCGATGGAGTTTGGTAAGATACAGAAGCATATTGGGGGTTTTGGGTAGTCAGATCTATCACAGACGGATTATGCACAGGTGTAGAAGGCTGATTATGAGTTGGATCCGTATTTGATGAAGGGAAGTAGATCGGAGGTCTTCCATCAGCAATATTAGGACCAAATCCAGGTGGAGGCGTAACTTGTCTCCGTTGCATTTCAACTCTCATGTTAGCGATCTGTTGCATCAGCTGCATGATCAGTTCGTTCTGTTCTGCTACGGTGGGCTGAGCCACCACAACGTCAGTAAGACTTACTTCGTCGTTGTTGTCTCCCATGACTGTCTTTCCTTTGTCTGAATTTTGTGTAGGGAAGGAATCTGTAGGACCTTTCGATGTGGTGAAGTAAGGATGATCTGCCAGATTTGATCGACACAGATCAGTTTAAAAGTACCTGAGAAGCGAAACGACTCAAAGGCAGATTTGTCAGTGCAGATTCAGAGTACAAAATGCATAATATCACACAGAGAGCGGATAAACACACAAGTTGCTTTGTTTGAGGATATCTTTAACCCACGAGTGAGGACGGGAATACGTTTTTTTTAACAAGCAGGAATTTGCTTCTTTTTTTTTTTTTTTTTTTTTTTTTTGTTTTTAGTTTTGACACTATCTCGGGAAGGCTAAATCACGTTGAGCTACGGTCTTCTTGCAGCTGCTTTTTGATGTCTGTTGATCTGATCTTCGTATCTTTCGTAACATGAAGGAGAATGAAAATTTTTAAAGATAGGGGCCGGGCCGGGAGAGGCTGCCTACGTATCTCACAAGGAGAATTCAGGCCCAACGTAGTTCGAGTGGCGATAAAATATTTTCATTCATTATTTCATTACGGTTACAAGGAAATTGAAAGACAACATTGGAATTCTTAAAATATAACATGATGATGACACGTTAGTCATTTCTCTTCTTGTTGCAGCGTCACTTTCTTCCTTTCAGACGACCCAGAAATGGAGGCTTGTAGACGATTTCCTCACCGTCGTCCTCCTCAGTCAATTCGGGGTGAGCGTTGTCGGGACCACTATTGGTCCCTTGCTCACGGATAGAGTATTTTCCGCGTATTTTCTGAAGTTTGTCTATCATGTCATGGTGGAACGCCTTGTTCTTCTTCCTTAATGCCGACATCCTTTCTTTCATAGCGATGAATTCCGCCATTTCCGCTTTCAGTTCTTCATCTAGTGACACATTTTTGTCCAACAGACTCGCGGTTTCCGAATCTATCTCTGCTTCTCTTGCCTCTCTTTCTTGAATCTCTAATTGAAGCATGTCTAATTTTTGGCTTAGATCCTCTTTTTCTTCCTCTTTTCTTTTGACATCAATTCTTCGTCCAGTGTTGCAGTCGCAGCTTTGTAGACTGACGTGGCAACTTCGACCCTAAGCCCCTCCTCTCTGACCTCTTGAATCTTTCGTGTGATTTGTTCTATCTTTCTTTGTAACTCCTCTCCATTGAGCCTCATCTGGATATTCTTACCCTTATCCATAACAGTGATTTGCTTTTCCTGAGAAGGTAGAGTAATGTTTTAGAATTTGTGCTATAGGAGGTGGTCTTTTGAGTGAGAAACTTAAGACTCGGGAAATTTTGGTCGAAAATTTGTAATAGTGACTTGTTTCTATTTTGGAAATTTCTGAAAAGGAGTGCGTTTCCAATATCCTCATTCACAGCAACATAGCACACAAGCAGTTAAATAACACGTATATCGCGTCCTAATCATGCATGTGACCCTTTTTTGCCAAGGGTAGGCCTAGCGAATCTGAAGGATGTATTGCATCATTTGAAACATATTGTTGCACCCCCCAAAATGACTTTAATTAAAATTATAACGTTCATTACATAACTTCAAACAAAACGGGGTACATTTTCAGGGAGGGGGATATAATGCGAATACAGATAGAAAAACAATCCCACGCAGGGGAGTTAGAAGGTTGATGGCCCTGCTCCTCTTCTGGCTTTCTTTACTTCTTCGCGGATAATGCACTTGCTTGTGAACACGTACGGCTCAGCGAACGCAGCTTTGGAAGATGTTGGTACGACTTGTAGAGTGTTCATCTGCTCGTCCAGGACCGCATCCAAACGCATCAGACAAGTCCTTGTATCAGTTAACTCTTGTGACGTCCCAGCCAAAACCCTCTGATTTTCTAACTCTCAGAACTTGTATTCTTGCTCCTTTTGCTGAAATTCTTGTTCCCTTTTCTGAAATTCTTGCTCCCTTTTCTGAAAATCCTGCTCCCTTTGCTGAAAATCCTGCTCCCTTTGCTGAAATTCTTGCTCCCTTCGGTCCCATTCTTGCTGAAAATGATATGCATGGATTTGAAGCCTCGTCCGTACGTCTTCAATTTCTCGACCTGCGCGTGGTGTTGGATTCACTACACCACACAAATCATTCTGCAACCATGTCTTGTATTCGTCAACATACCCAGCTTCATATCTGTTTTCAGCCATATCCCATTTCATGTTGACACGTCCAGCCCACTCTTGAAGGATGATCTTGGCGAAAGGTATTTTTTCGCTCTCGCTGTAATCGACAATAAAAGAGCTAGCATCCCCTTGGACGGGTGTGATTTGTGTTCTACCAAATTGCCGCATCACCCTAGCTGAGTTGTAAGGCCGTAATCCTCTGATGCCGGGAAGGACTAAAAATGGAAGTTTGGCCCCTTGTGCTGCTATCCTCTCAGACTTAAAGTTCGGCAACATCCATTGTATATCTCCTTCTTTCAAATCATAAAATACCCTTGCCCACGCACCCCTGGTGGTATGAATTGGGAATCTCCGAATTCTTAGTTAGAATTCATAGTTATCAATGGGACTCGTCTGGCTTGGCTTGGCCAACTCTTGTGATCGGGCGCCGTTCCTTTTGCAGAGATGTTCAGTCATCCACCATTGAAGTAGAATGTTGCAACCTTGGAAAAACGGAAATCCGTTCTTGCACAAACTCAAAGATCGATAAATGTCGGCCAAAATGATCGAAGCCAAGCTGCAGTATTTCTTTTCTTCTTGTTTCTTACCTATCCCTCTGAACATGGCGTCCACTACCATCACGATTCGGGTGTCGATATTCTTTCCTTCATCTTTAGGGAACACCATAGTTCCTAAAAGGCATGCGGAGAATGCAATGGCTTGAGTTTGTCTCCAAGTACTGTGATCGTGGAATTCGTTTGGAAATTGCTCGAAATAGCTATCGTGCCCCCATCTTTTGAAAAATCTTACTAACGGTATATCGTGGGCTTCCAACCAGTTTGCCCTTACTAGTAACAATATGTCTCTCAATTCTCCACTAGTTGGCCTATCGGGCAGAAGGATGTGATGATCGGGATATTTTTTCCTCTTGCTACATGACCCGATAGAGTCCAGACAATCCTTAATTTCTTCTAGTGTTGGTGTTATTTCGACATCTCCAAATCGAAAAACCATCCTTTTGTCATCCCAAAACCGAGTGATAACCTCGATAAACGTGGGCCAAACCTTGAAATCCATTATCGAAGGTAAGTGACCCAGGTGAATCGAGATTTCTCTCTTTTGACAATCTATGAGGTTATCCCACCATACACGGAGAATGTCGGGTGTCTTGGTGACCAGGTTAAAATGGAAGAATTGACTCGACATCTACAAAAACATACAACTAGTTAATTGCCACCCCCTATGATACAACAAACATTTAAACGAGCAATACATCCTTCAGATTTAACACACAAATATGATCGTCCTATCGAGTCGTAGGCTCTTTGGACTTAAGGCGGTCTTTCTAATGGGCCCAACTCTCCTTGGGTGTTGGGTCGTCTTAGGCCAATGCGCTATTTTCGGGATTGGGTTACGCTCTATCTTAGTTTAACTAAGAGTGGATTATGTTTAGAGTGGAAAGGGTTACCCAAGCGGACTACTTGAGCTGGGACAGTTAACGATCGTTGACTATCAAGTAGCCAACTACACTCGTCAGGGTGCCCCGAGAAAATTTTGGTTAACGAACGACTGCGAACCCGCATAATCGTCCTTTAGTGGAAATAAAACAAACGTCGTTTGACGTAATTATGATATGCCATGAATGCAACAGTTCTTCAATAAAGCAATAAATAAACAGATAAAAAGTTAACTCACATAGCCAAAATACGTTAGTTTTAAGGTTAGAATCCTCCTAATCCCCAGCGGAGTCGCCATTTCTGTTTTGTCGAAATTTTACCTTTTATAAGAGTTTTTTGATTTTTTAGAGTCGCCACTTAATTTTGAGAAAATTAAGAAAACTATGTTTTCAAAAGACTTAACAGGAAAATCAATTGAAAAGGTTCAAAGGGGTTCGGGGATTCAAATTAATGCTTTAGAAAGGTGTTGGACACCTAAAACATCCGTCTAAAACGGTTTTCCAACAACTAACATAGTTTGGCTAAAATTTATTTTTTAACTTGACTTGAAAAAATATTTAGAAATCGAGAGTTAAAATACTAACTTAGTTTTTGGATTACTTCATTTTGCAAAATTATTTTAATTTTTAAGTCGATAAAACATCTACTGCATTTTCGGGGATTCAGATTTTTCTAACTTTTAAACTAAACGACAATTGAAGCAATTAAATATTTGAAAGCAAATAAAGAGAGAGGGAAAGAGACTTGGGTCCAAATCCGGGTTTCTGTCCACCTTGACCGGAATTTTGGACCCACCTGTATCGGGTTTTTGACCCATTTTTCTTTCTTTCGTACCTGTCCTACACTAAGTAAATAATAATACAAAGTAAATACGAAAAAGCAAAAGACGCCAAGGGCTTAAGCCCATTACAAATAAAATATAAAAAATATAAAAATAGAGCATCTTCAAATCCGCTTCTTTGACCATCTTCAATCGTTTAAACTTTGGATCTGTACGCCGATTTTTACGGAGTCGACTCGATAAAGAAATTGAGTCTTAATGACTCTTTCGAGGTGCAAGAGAGTGGGTTTTAACGAACTCAAGCGAGTTTTACATGCCATGAAGAACAAAAGAAAAATTAGCACTTAAATATTAATATCCTTGAACCATATCTTAAAGATGATTAACCAATCAAAATAGTAATAATATATATTTAAGTAAATTACGGCTTAACACCTTAGTTAAGATAAACTAATCGAAATAAAAAAAAGATGAGAGGGGGTAATTGACGCCATTAATTTCATCTAAGAGAAATAATAGACAACAATAACACTAAAAACGTAACAATCTTAGAAATAATACTAATAAAGATGCACATAACAATTATATAAATATTTTGTCACTCAAGTTGGCAGGCAACTTTACATATATTTAAATATGCAAAGTGCATTAATGATATGGACACTTTCCCTTTAATTACCTTTTGTTAACAAATTGACAAACCAACTAATTAGGACAGGCAGGAAGAGAGAGACAAATTGGAGGACTCAGTGAAGGCAAAAGAAACAATTCATGATCAACATAAAGATGGAAGTAATAAATAAAAAAAAACACTACCACATCATGGAAAAATTCAGATTAGACCAAATATAAGATTTGACTCCGTTTATCACACAGAATATAAATTCAATAAGGACAAAACAGACATAAACTCAAGCTTAACAATGCTATACTGACTGTAATCTAAACACAAAACATACCAATTTTACATTGAGTAGTTCAAAATTCTAACCTTATTTTTTTCTTTAAAACACAAATAATAAAAAAAAACATATGAGAGGAATATGAATAAAATCTGAATGACAAACCCAATATAATGATCTTGGCTATTCTGGCCTAAGTCAAGCAAGGTGCATAACAAATCACGGAAAGGAAATTAACGAAAGTTTAATTGCAAGAGAACTCAAACACTTTAAGCAAAAGAGATGGATTTTTTACAGAGAGTTCATGAGAATATAAACAAAAACTTCATTCAATGTAAGAAACAACATTAACTAAAAATTTTGAAAGGAAATTTACCTTCTTTGGTGCAGTGAACAGAGACAAGATGAAGCTTGGGCGACTTCAACACCGAACTCGAAAGGAATGGCGTATCTCGACGACTCTCTTTCCCTTTGTATGTTTTTGCCTAAGTTAAAAGAAACCCTAGCTAAATCCAACTGCTCTCCAGTATTTTCTTTCTACTCGAATATATTTTTAAAAAAAAATCCTTCTATTTCTTTTACTCTCAGAATTTCCAGTCTCCAAAAAAAATCCCCCTTTTTTTTTTTTTCGAGCAGAAAAGAAACTGTATATAGACCAAGAATTAGGGTTTTTGAGTAGGGGGGAAGCGGGAAAATTTCTTAGGAAGCTTGGGGCAAATTTGAGATTCCATCCTCCATTTCAAATTCGAAATCCTCAAATGGGATAAAGATGAAAGTTGTCACCGTACCAACCTTCAACGGAATCAAAATCGCAGCCTTTCGATCCTCACGCAAGGATGAGTGAACACACGAGATTGAGACACCTGGCCTGCGAAAGACGCGTCTTGTCGCTGGAATCGTACGACTTGAGAGCGACGTTAAGAAAAAAAAGACGAGAAAACTCGTACTGCCTTCTGCTGCTGCTCTTTTCACGCGAATCTCGTACGATTTTGTTAGGGTCGAGTACCATTACGCGTTTTCTAGATCGCGGTCATCAGATGCGTTCTCGCCTACTCACGCGTGAAGGAGAAGAAAAAAAAACGAGTTGGGTCAGTTTTTTTTTTTTTTCTTTTTGGAAGAGAAGTGGGCTGGTCAATCAAAAGAAAAGGAAAGGGGCCCAAATCTTGGTCCTTTTCAAAAAGTTGAGACCAAGTGACAAGTTGGCTCCACTTGTAATTAAATAAAAAGCCCCAAATAAATTAAATTGTCACCAAATTGAGTTGTCTGATGAATTTAGTTAGAACTTAGGCAAGACGATTTGATATTAATTGATTAACAAGCTTCTTGATTTTGGCAAGAATAAAATAATTAATCTTAATCGTAAACTAGTGTTTCAAAATATAGTCATAATTTAAACTAAACTAATTTAATAAAATAGTTACTAAATTTAAAATCTTCCGAGATGATTTTTGAAATGTTTATAAAACATACTACTTATGTAGAAATATATATCACCTCAAATTATGCAAAGTGACAAAAATTATTTGAAAACAACTTGAAAACTTAATATTCTCTTAAAATTCATGAGAACTAATTATTTTGGATCATTTTGAAATAGAGGAAACTCGAAATCATGACTATGATTTAAACTGAAGTAATATATTTTCGAGACAAATTTCCGTATTTATAAAAATTTAAAAATTATCTGCGGAGCTAATGTATTAACTAGACGCTAGGAATCGATAAAAAAATTAGTTAAAATACCTTGCCCCATATTTATATATACGTATGTATACATTTTAACTTTATAAGACTAATTATTTTAAATTGTTTAAAATTGAAGAAGCTCGATAATTAATACATTTGTGAACGTCCAAAATTGGGTGTCAACAAGGATCTGTAGCAGTTTCCACTTTATTGTCTGATGACGATCTCACTCGCTGATGGCATATGCATCTGGGTCATTAAGTGATAAATGTATGACTCTTCTTAGCAAAAGAGGTCTTCTCGGTAATCAAGGTATAAGATTAATTTTCTATAAACATTGCATATTCGAAAAATAAAAGAGAGCGAGTTTTTTAGCAGCTATTCATCGTACACTAGGTATTCTTGATTATATCCATTCATATTTATAAGGGCCTTCAAAGGTTCCGTCTCTTGAAGGAAAACGCTACATGATGACCCTTACTAATGATTTTTCTAGCAAAGTCTGGGTTTGTTTCTTAAGACATAAAAATGAAGTTTTTCATAAGATCAAGAACTTCAAGGCTATTGTTGAGAACCAAACTGGAAGGAAGATAAAAAAAAGCCTCACATCGATAATGGTTTGGAGTTTCGCAAGTCAAATTTCAATGAGTTCTATACAAGTTATGGTAAGACAAAAACTCTTGTTGGGAAGCCCCAAAAAAAAATTGGAGTTGCAGAACTTATTAATAGGATTCTTCTTGAGAGAGTTCGTTGTATTCTCTCAAATGCGGGATTGTGGCATCGTCATGATTTTTGGACTGAGGCTATTCCTACAGCTTTTTATCTTGTCAACTATATCCACACTCATCCATTAACTTCAAAATTTCAGAAGTTGGTCAGATAATCCTATAGATTTCTGAAATTTAAAAGTATTTGGATGCTTTGCTTTTGCCCATCTTAATGATGGGAAATTAGCTCTTAGGGCTGCTAAATGCATATTTCTCGATTATGCTTCTAAGTCAAAAGGGTATAATTTATAGTTCCCTAATTTGAGAAAAAATATTTTGAGTAGAGACATTACTTTTAATGAAATGCATTATTGTATTCTAGAAAAGAGCACTCTGCGTAGGATCATTAAGGTACCAGTGAGAAGGGGGAGTTAGAAGTGAGAACTGAATCTCATAAGATTGACCTATCTCTTCTACAGCTCCACAGTTCAAATAGTGATGCTCATGTTGATGAAAAAGATTCCATTACCACCCGTCTTTGAGACATTATATGTTGATGATTCTTTATTGCTCATAATAGATCAAGGAGAGTTATTATAAAACCCAACAAATATAGTGATAACGATGGTCTGATTGCCTATGCACTAACAGTTGAACAAGAGATTTCTGAAAGAGCTGAACGTACTTCATATTTAGAGGCAATCACTAGTTCCAATTCATATCAATGGTTGATAGCAATGCAAGAAGAAATTGAAAGTCTGCATAAGAATATCAGATAGGATTTATGTGAGCTTCCTAAAGGTTGTCGTGCACTAGGCTTTAAATGGATTTATAAACAAAAAGATGGAATTACTTGGGCTAAAGATGCAAGATGGAAAGCTCGTTTAGTAGTCCAAGGCTTTTCTCAAAAGTAAGGTATACTTTCATGAAATTTTCTCTCCAGTAGTTCATCATTCTTCCATTAGAGTACTTCTTGCCTTTGTTGCACTATTTGATTTGAAATTGAAGTAATTAGATGTTAAAATTATTTTTCTACACAGAGAATTGAAGGAAGAAATTTATATGAAAGCAATTCGAGGGTTCTGTTGTCCTAGAAATGAACAGTGTGTTTGTCGTTTGAAAAGGTCCTTGTTTGGACATAAACAAGCACCTAGGCAGTGGTACGATGCTTTTATGATTAGTCAAGGTTACACATGAAGTTAATATAATAATTATGTGTACTTTCAACAGTCTTCAAACGGTTCATTTATTTACTTGCTATTATATGTGGATGACATGTTGATTTCTTCAAAAAGGCATGTCTTTGATCAACTAGTTAAAGTCTCAACTTAGTAATGAGTTGGAGATGAAGAACCTTGGTGCAGTAAAGAAGATTTTGATAACGAAAATTCATAGAGAACGATAAGCTCAAAAGCTATACTTGTCTCAGAAAAATTACACTGAGAATGTAATATCTCGTAACTCGAAATAACTAAGAATAAGCTTAGAAACTAAAAATAATCACTCTTGGAAAGAAAAAGAAAAATCTCAAAAAATTTTGTAAGTTAAGAAAGTGAGTTTTGGTCATTTTCATACGGTCATAACATTTAGATCAAGATGATTTAGGGGTATTTCTTAATATGGTTGAAAAGCCCTTGGAGAGATCTATCCAACGCCGCCGAGTTTGTGCATTTTCGATATTGTATGAGGGAGATATGCCTATCGAAAGTTAGGTTGTTGGATATAGAAAGGTCCCAATCTGGATTTACGGAAGGGCAAACTAGTTTTTTCACCAATTAATTTCCTATTTCGTTTTAGGAATTTATTTGGGGTAAAAATAAATTTTAGTTCATATTAGAAAATTAAATTTATGCTTAGGGCTTGGAGAAGAGAGAAGATAAGAAGGAATGGGAGAAAAAGGAAAAACATTCGTCAATAACACCAAGGTTTGTGATTGGAATTTGTCGGGGGTGATATCTATCAAGGTATGTGAGATCTTTTCGTGTTGGGTTAGTTCACCCACACACCAACTTGTTTAAATTCAGCGATTTTGAGTTGGTTGAATGATAGAAAGTGAGGTTCTTGAAGAACATTGTTGAATTCTTGTTGGTTGAGTTGTTGCATGCCTAGAGTTGATTTGATTCGTGTTTCTGATTGTTTTTTGAGTCAAATCTGTTGGGTATTGAGGGTACTAATGATCCTAAGTGTTTGGGTAAAGAACCATGGAAGTTTAGAGGGTTTAGAGATGAAAACGAAGGAGAAAAGTCAGAGATTTTCTGGGCAAGGGTTGGGGCGTCGCGCCTGCCAGAGCGCCACAAAAGTTCTTCTGAACTTTGGCCTCTGGCGCGTTGGGCCAGCCAGAGCGCCACAGAAAGTGCTCTGAACTTAAAGGGCTGGCACCCGCGCCTCTCGTTGCGCCAGGGACGCCAGTTCTTCCAATTCTTACCCCATCTTTTCATACTAATTCCTAAGTGATGTACCTACGATTCCTAATTGATTCTAACACTCTAAGGTAAAAATCATCCATAAACATGAGATCATAAACCTTTAATCCATAATCTAATTCAAGGAAAGTTAAGATCAAAGTCCAAGAAGTTAAAAGTTAAGTCTAAAGGTTAAGAAGTAAGTCAAAGCGATGTTTTCTTAAAGTTTTGGGAGTTCTTATTAAACTTTTTAACTCCATTTTAAGGCTCAAGTTTCAAGTTAAGTAAAAAGTAAAGAGTTGAAGTGTTTTCTTCAAATAAATATGAGTAAAATAAGTATTCCCTAAGAGTTGATTTAAGACTCAAGTTTCAGGCTAAGTAAAGAGTAAAGAGTTGAAGTTCCTCCTTCAAATAAATATAAGAAAACTAAATATTCCCTAAGAGTTGATTTAAGACACATGTTTCACGCTAAGTAAAGAGTAAAGAGTTGAAGTTCCTCCTTCAAAGAAATATAAGGGAACTAAGTATTCCCTAAGAGTTGATTTAAGACTCAAGTTTTATGCTAACCAAAGAGTAAAGATATGAGTTCATTTCTCAAAAGTTATAAGGGAACTAAGTATTCTCTAAGAGTGTATAAATGTTTTCACATTTAATTTAGGAGGAAACTAAGATTTTCAAAAGAGTTTTGAGCAAGAAAAGAGAACATTGATTCCAAGAGAGCTTTCTAAAGCTAAGTGTTGATCAATTATCTCAACCCAAAGAAGAAAGTTATTTTTAAATGCATGAGTTAAAGTATGTTCTGAGAGTAGTATTAAGCACCGATGTGGGGATGAGAGTTCATACTAACTCAAGTCTCCATGAAACCATGTAGGGGGTATTAACGGGTCATACTTTTTAGATGATCACGTAAGTTAAGCTAGTGGATCCACTAAGTTAAGTAGTTCTATGCGATGGCAAAGTATAGAACAATTCTGGCAGCGTGGATTTATTATTGTCTTTTCTTTAACGAACTAAGTGTTTACATTATTTTACAAGCTTATATATATATATATATATATATATATATATATATATATATATTGCATGTGTCTTACTGCTTTATATTTAGTCAAGTTATTCATAAGTTGAGCAGAGCCAAGGTAAGTGTTTCTTCTTACTCTTTTCAAGCTTAAGGTTTGTTAGCATTACAACTTGCATACTCGTACATTCAATGTACTAATGCCAGTTGGCCTGCATCGTATCATGATGCAGACGCAGGTAACCAGGATCAACATCATCCAGCGCCTTGTTGATCCAGCTAAGCACTCCGAGTTAGTGGTGAGCCTCATTACATTCAGGAGGACACATATTTATTATATTTTAGTCTTTTCTTTTATAGGATGTTGTGGAGTCTGTCCCAACATTCCTCTTAGTATTATAGCGGCTTCATATAGAAAGATAAACAGTCAGACAGTTTAGTTTTTAGTCCCTCATTATTTGCATTATAGATATTCTATTGTGAGACTTAAGTGTCGTTTTGACCAAGACATTTATTTTAAGTTATCTTTATGAGAATATTTCTCGCTTTATATTGAATTAAGTTTTCCACTGAGTTAAGTAAGTCAGGACAAGGGTCTGCTCAAGGCCACCAAGGGTCTGCTCAAGGCCAGCAATGGTCATTGGGTGCCGGTCACGTCCAGGGTATAGGCTCGGGGCGTGACAGAGAAGATCCTTGACAAGTTCAACATGAGTAAGAGCAAGCATGTCTCAACTCCTTCAAAATATATTCTGAATTTTGTCATGAAGAGGTTGAAATGATGTCTATCATTCCTTACTCTAATGCAGTTGGTAGTCTTATGAATGCCAAGGTTTGCACCAGACCGATCTTGCGTACGCAGTGAGTATGGTGAGTCGGTATATACACAATCCTGGTAAGTAACATTGGGATGTGTTGAAGTGGATTTTTGTATACTTGAAAGGTACAATTAATCATGGGTTGGTTTTTGACAGAAATAAGGTGATATCTAATGATGTTGGTGGGTTTGTTGATTCTGACTACGGTGGTGATCTTGATAGTCGCATATCTCTATCTGGATATATCTTCACTTTATGTTCTGGTTGTATCAGTTGGAAATTAGCATCTTTGCAATACATTGCTACTCTATTCACTACAGAAGAGGAGTGTGTTGCAGCTACTGAAGGTGTGAAGGATGTTACATGGTTGTGTGGTCTTATTCTTGAGCTTGGTGTTTCATGAGATACTATTATTGTAATGATCTGAAGCTTTGTTAGTCAAGAAAAGTAAAGCTTTGGGAATTCACTAGGCCACTGTCTCACCAGGGCAGGCCATATACCGCTAGGGCGACGGCGCCACAGTGGGGTAAAGTGGAGCCAGAGCGGAATAGACGAGAAAAAATGTAAATAACACGAGATTTTATTATCTCATTCTTCATAAAATACCTAAATTAGACGTAAACAACCCTAGAAACCCCCGTAAAAGCTAATCTAAGCTTGGAAAAGAGGGAGAGGGCGATCTCTAGCGTAAGGTTGCCGATGGATTGCGAATTCCAGTCAATATCACCATCGCGAATTTCCGAAAACATGAATCGCAGCCAAAATTTTGTGCAGCTGTGTGGCGCCCGGTTGGCTAGGTTTATTAATTGAGTAGTTATAAATATGTGTTCACTACGTAGTATAATGAAAATCAATTATAGGATTTATGTGTAAGCTTCCGTGCACCAAATAAGGGATGAATAAATCATAGAAAAAAGCCTTAGATGATGAAGTAGGTCTAAGTATGGTCGGGATATTGTTTAAGTGATATACGTAGGTGATGGTTGTGATTCTATGATTATGTGATGTATGTTTGTTCATTCCTCATTATGATACATATATGTATGTGACTGTTGCATTATTGATCACACTTGTTGTAAATGAGATAGATGAATAATGAATGGCGCCACTCATTACTTGATTATATGATCATGAGAATATACTTATAATTCTAATTGTGGCTTGTTGAATGGATTGGTTGTTGCTTTTTGACAAACTAACTTCGATCGGTTGCCATGTTACGATATAATTATGGGATCGGCTGCCACGTTCTAACATAAACATTAGATCAGGTACCTTGTTTTGATATGCTAACAGTTTGGGTTTGGGTTTCACGAGAGATCAAACTACACGATATAAAAAAAAATATCTTGAGAATGTGATAATGCATGTTGTTTGTAAGTGATAATTGATGTTGTTTTCTCCAAAATTGTTAAATAATTATGATGAACCATATTTGATTGTTGGGAAACTTTCACATATAGCCACTTAAAAATAATTAGTTACTCTCCATAACCATAGTTTGATAATTATAATTTACAGCTACATGTTATATAGAGGAGAGAGGCGATCGAGACTGGGAGAGAGAGGAGAGAGGAGAGAGAGAGGGGGAAAAGAGTGGAAGAAAGGTGAATTGTATATGTATATTGGTTAGATAATTGTACATTATACATATGTAATTGTATATATGGCAAGAGAGATTGGGAGAGGGAGGAGAGAGGCTAGAGAGACTGGGAGAGAGAGAAGAGAGGCAAGCGAGATTGAGAGAGGCGAGCGAGAGAGGGCAGAGAGTGGGAGAGATGTAAATTGTATATGTATATAATTGTATATAACTGTATATTATACATATATATTTGTATAAATGACAGCGAGATTGGGAGAGGAAGGAGAGAGGTGAGCGAGATTGAGAGAGGGAGGAGAGAGGCGAGCGACAGAGGGAAGTGAGTGGGAGAGAGGTGAATTGTATATGTATATAGGCTAAAAAATTGTATATTATACATATTTATTTGTATATCCTGGCGAATTATACATATACAAACATGACTAATTGTACAAAGTCGAAGTCAGCCCACGTAATTAATGTATTATGTTAGTCTCGAGTGATAATTATAGCAAACTATAGCTATGATAAGTAATTAAATAGTATAAGTTTGCTTATCCGCATAATTTTTCCTTGATTGTTCTACTATGTGATACGGTATGTGGAGGCTAAGGGTTCAAGTGTCGTAATAATTAAGACACTACAACAAACATGATATATAGTTACAAAATTATTAGCTACGACATCAAATTCGTCACTAATTATTCGCTTTTAGTGATAAAAATTACTTTTCGTGCTTAAATATATGAAACACATACTTTTAGTGACGAAACATAAGAATTCATAGCAAAGTTTTGTCCACTAAAGTTTCCCACCACAAAATTATTTGGCGCCATTTTGTTAAGTGGTGTTACTCATGAATTTAAAGTTATTGGTGACACATTATTTCGTCGTACGTAATTCATGACAAACTACGACATCAAATTCGTCACTAATTATTCAACTTTAGTGACAAAATTTTTACTTTTCGTGCTTAAATATATGACACACATACTTTTAACATAAATCCGTAGCAATAATTTGTCCACCAAAGTTTCCAGAAAAAAATCAATTGGCGTCATTTGTTAAGTAGTGTTAGTCACATTTCGTCTACATGATGTATCTAATTCATAAATATATTTTTAGTCTTAATTATAAATTTTGGACACAAGAATTTCATCTAAAAATATATTGTTACAATATCGACAAATTACGGTTTGTAGTTAAATATTATAAATTTTAGCTATGAAAATTTATATTTAATTATGACATTTATTTCGTCACTAATAATATAAATAATTGGTGACAAATATTTTATTGTCTCTAATCGATCTATGATTTAGTGACAACAAAAAATTGTCACAAATATGTAAGGTGTTAAATAGCGACGACTTAAAATTTGTAGTGAATAATTAACTATTTGCTATGAAAAAAATCCATGGCTAAATACAATTTCTTTTTGCTACAATTGTTCATAGTCATAAACTTACAAGGGTGAGCAATATTACAAACAGGAATAATTTACAAGTGCTTCATAAGAATAGAGCAGAGTCCATTCGTTTAATTGACAAGTAAAATATTAAAACCAATTGATTCAAGTCGATTTTGTAAAACGAAAGGCAAAGTCCCTCAATTTTCTTAAATACGCAATTAGTAAATGTCAATCATTTGAAAATGCAATCCAGTTATAAGTATGTGAGTGGGCACGGTTCTAGCACTAGATCACTAATATTTGTGGTTAGGCACTTTTGTTGTGTTTAATTTGATACACTTTTCATTGATGAAGCACGATTAAAAAGAAAATCAAGTCTTGTGCTGATTTTGGTGCATGTTCTATTGATTTTTGATTGGTAAACTACATAGATTAATTCATCTATATTTGCTTCATTCTATAAATATGTACATATTTAATAGTAATTCACAGTACTACGTGTAGAGTAACTATACAGAGATTACATCGACTTAAAACGTTACACTTTGCTGCAGTGCATGATATATTCATGAAGATTGTTTAAATTTTTCCCATCAGTGTGAAAATGTTAAATAAACTAAAAAATGAAAGCACAATAAAGAAATGAACTAACGAGGATTTCAAATATATAATGAGGAAGTACTATAGTTATTGGTTATCGATATTCCAACTTGAACTGATTATTCATATTGTTTAATAACTCAAAAAGTTTGATTTTGAATAAATTTATTATTGTACTAATAATTTTTTAAAATGAAAAATCAAACTGGCAATTATATTTTAAAATATATTAATAAAGTAACTGTTTAATTAAAATATACTTACATTTGTGAATGAATGTGTGGATGGTATGATGTTTCATGCATTTGTGTGTGAGTATAAAAATCATATAATCATATGGTTGCTGAGACAAAGTTGAATTGAAAAAAGTGGAATGAAGTATAAATTAAAACAAAAATGGAACAAGCTGT